>OZ010714.1:33490729-33605729 GCA_963932345.1 Ophion ventricosus | reverse complement strand
ATCTCGAAAGCATTTTTTTCTGATATTTCCATTCCGACATTGAATAGTCCAATATCGTAATATCAGAATTAGTGGAAAAAAAAGTTTAAACGGTCGTGTGCTCAGTGCTCGCGCACTGTGTAGCGCACTTAGCGCGCGTAACGCAGTTTTAGGGTAGACTGGGTACGGTTGAAACACTGAAGATATTCACGAAAGTACAAAGCTAGGGTCACACGGCCCGTTTTTTTTGACAGGCCAGGCCGCGCCAGAACAGGCTGCCAGGCCGTGGGAACGGTCGAGCCTGTTGTGGCCTGTGCTGGACTGACGTCACCCGTCCGATCCATCGGGAGTCGGGGTAAGTTCAAACCGAACGAAACCATCACCGAGGCTCTCTACCAAACACAATTGATGAGATTGAGCCGAGCACTCAAGGAAAAACGCGCCCACTACTACTCCAGACACGACAAAGCTATTCTCCTGCCTGATAATGCTCGTCCACGTGTTGCGGCGCCGCTCAAAACCTACTTGGAAACACTCAATTGGGAAGTTTTACCCCATCCGCCGTATTCACCAGACATTGCTCCCTCTGACTATCATTTATTTCGATCGATGACGCCACGGCCTGCCCTCTTAAAATAGTTGTTGCAATCTCTCATTTTTCCTCTTTCACGAAACCTGAAAAAACGGCCAACTTCATACTCGAAAATAAATATACTTTTTGGAACGGCTGCAAAGCGGACTATTTTTTCCTTAAAACATGGAGCCTTGTCTGTAAAAGTCTAAAAGGTTTTCTTTCAAAACTCAAAATTGAAGTTTTTACGAGAATTTTTACCGAAACAGTGCTTTTTTTTTGCGTACCATCAACTTTAAGCACGTTTTTGAACAATTATGAAAGGTTTTTTTTTGGAAATCTAACTTCGCGGCGTTAAAGTTCGATCGACACACTGCAAAAAGTGACTCAACCTTTTTTTTTTCCGAAAAGCGCATAGTTACCGAGATATTCGAGGTCAAAAATGGCCTGGGGTCAAATTGACCCCATGTGCACGAAACGATTCGCTGTGAAGGTGTGCACACTAAGGGTTAAAATCATTGGGAATGATTCAAAAGCAAGGAAATTGGCTTCCATATGAACCGAAGCCGAGAAACGTTGAACGCCGATTTTGCACATGTGAAATGCTGCTTGCCAGGCATAAGCGAAAGGATTTTTTGCATCGTACAGTCACTGGTGATGAAAAATGGATCCACTACGATGACCCAAAGAAGAGGAAATCATAGGGACCAGCTGGCCATGCTTCAACATCGACAGCCAAGCCGAATATTCATGGAAAAAAACACTCGTGTTGTGTATTTGGTGGGATCAGCTTGGTGTCGTGTATTATGAGTTGGTCAAACCGAACGAAACCATTACTGGGGCTCTCTACCGAACACAATTGATGAGATTGAGCCGAGCACTCAAGGAAAAACGCGCCCACTACTACTCCAGACACGAGAAAATTATTCTCCTGCATGATAATGCTCGTCCACATGTTGCGGCGCCGGTCAAAACCTACTTGGAAACACTCAATTGGGAAGTTTTACCCCACCCGCCGTATTCACCAGACATTGCTCCCTCTGACTATCATTTATTTCGATCGATGACGCACGGCCTGCCCCCTTAAAATAGTTGTTGCAATCTCTCATTTTTCCTCTTTCACGAAACCTGAAAAAACGGCCAACTTCATACTCGAAAATAAATATACTTTTTGGAACGGCTGCAAAGCGGACTATTTTTTCCTTAAAACATGGAGCCTTGTCTGTAAAAGTCTAAAAGGTTTTCTTTCAAAACTCAAAATTGAAGTTTTTACGAGAATTTTTACCGAAACAGTGCTTTTTTTTTTGCGTACCATCAACTTTAAGCACGTTTTTGAACAATTATAAAAGATTTTTTTTTTGGAAATCTAACTTCGCGGCGTTAAAGTTCGATCGACACACTGCAAAAAGTGACTCAACCTTTTTTTTTTCCGAAAAGCGCATAGTTACCGAGATATTCGAGGTAAAAAATGGCCTGGGGTCAAATTGACCCCATGTGCACGAAACGATTCGCTGTGAAGGTGTGCACACTAAGGGTTAAAATCATTGGGAATGATTCAAAAGCAAGGAAATTGGCTTCCATATGAACCGAAGCCGAGAAACGTTGAACGCCGATTTTGCACATGTGAAATGCTGCTTGCCAGGCATAAGCGAAAGGATTTTTTGCATCGTACAGTCACTGGTGATGAAAAATGGATCCACTACGATAACCCAAAGAAGAGGAAATCATAGGGACCAACTGGCCATGCTTCAACATCGACAGCCAAGCCGAATATTCATGGAAAAAAACACTCATGTTGTGTATTTGGTGGGATCAGCTTGGTGTCGTGTATTATGAGTTGGTCAAACCGAACGAAACCATTACTGGGGCTCTCTACCGAACACAATTGATGAGATTGAGCCGAGCACTCAAGGAAAAACGCGCCCACTACTACTCCAGACACGACAAAGCTATTCTCCTGCCTGATAATGCTCGTCCACGTGTTGCTGCGCCGGTCAAAACCTACTTGGAAACACTCAATTGGGAAGTTTTACCCCATCCGCCGTATTCACCAGACATTGCTCCCTCTGACTATCATTTATTTCGATCGATGACGCCACGGCCTGCCCCCTTAAAATAGTTGTTGCAATCTCTCATTTTTCCTCTTTCACGAAACCTGAAAAAACGGCCAACTTCATACTCGAAAATAAATATACTTTTTGGAACGGCTGCAAAGCGGACTATTTTTTCCTTAAAACATGGAGCCTTGTCTGTAAAAGTCTAAAAGGTTTTCTTTCAAAACTCAAAATTGAAGTTTTTACGAGAATTTTTACCGAAACAGTGCTTTTTTTTTTGCGTACCATCAACTTTAAGCACGTTTTTGAACAATTATGAAAGGTTTTTTTTTGGAAATCTAACTTCGCGGCGTTAAAGTTCGATCGATACACTGCAAAAAGTGACTCAACCTTTTTTTTTCCGAAAAGCGCATAGTTACCGAGATATTCGAGGTCAAAAATGGCCTGGGGTCAAATTGACCCCATGTGCACGAAACGATTCGCTGTGAAGGTGTGCACACTAAGGGTTAAAATCATTGGGAATGATTCAAAAGCAAGGAAATTGGCTTCCATATGAACCGAAGCCGAGAAACGTTGAACGCCGATTTTGCACATGTGAAATGCTGCTTGCCAGGCATAAGCGAAAGGATTTTTTGCATCGTACAGTCACTGGTGATGAAAAATGGATCCACTACGATGACCCAAAGAAGAGGAAATCATAGGGACCAGCTGGCCATGCTTCAACATCGACAGCCAAGCCGAATATTCATGGAAAAAAACACTCATGTTGTGTATTTGGTGGGATCAGCTTGGTGTCGTGTATTATGAGTTGGTCAAACCGAACGAAACCATTACTGGGGCTCTCTACCGAACACAATTGATGAGATTGAGCCGAGCACTCAAGGAAAAACGCACCCACTACTACTCCAGACACGAGAAAATTATTCTCCTGCATGATAATGCTCGTCCACGTGTTGCGGCGCCGGTCAAAACCTACTTGGAAACACTCAATTGGGAAGTTTTACCCCATCCGCCGTATTCACCAGACATTGCTCCCTCTGACTATCATTTATTTCGATCGATGACGCACGGCCTGTCTGAGCAGCACTCCACATCATACGAAGATACCAAAAATTGGGTCGATTTGTGGATAGCCTCAAAAGATGAAGCGTTCTTCCGCAGCGTAATTCATATGCTGCCAGAAAGATGGCAAAAACTAGTGGCTAGCGATGGACATTACTTGGAATAAAACAAAGTACCGTTCTTTCACAATGCCCAATTTTTTATTTAAAAAAAAACGGCGTAGACTTATTTGTACTCCCAATAGATATTTTTAAATACTCAAAATATGCAATAAAAAATCTAAAAAATTGTGATAAAGTCAGACGGTCCTTTTTTTTTAATCTTCAAAAAAAAAAAAACAGCACAGTTTTTACCATGTGGATGGTATTCTCCCTTGCTTATAGTTAAGGGAGAATATTTTCCCTGTAACGCACACTCTTTCCGAGACACGAGTTTGTAAAAATGTTCTACGGGTGACACCCCGTATATTCGTAACGTCGATTTTACGGATACTTGCATTTGGCGGCCCAGCCGAGAGCTGACTCAATCACCGTCCCGTTATCCTCGCACTCATCGTGGCAAAGCCACACAACGACTGGCGCAATCAACTCGGGCTTAAGTTCGGCAAAAAAATCTGCAACACAAGCATAGAAAATTATTCATCGGTTCGTTTTCTGCCAAGATTTTGTATCGTCTCGATAACGGGATGGTCGATGTGATTGAAATTTTACCAACTTTTTCGTGATATCCTGGAAAAATATTAGTTTCAAAAATAAAAACTTTCTCTGTCTGAGACCATTTTTCGAAAGTACAACTTTAATCCACAACACTTCGTGTGGTTGACGGATGTGCGAGCGGAGAAACTGCGAACGACATCTGTCGGAATTTCACCGCGAAATTATGCACAGACCCGATACATTTTCAATCGTCTCTCAGTTTTGAAAATAATTAATAAAAAAAAAAAAGTCTCGTACCTTCAATTTTCGTGCGAAGTGTATAGAAAATATTCGATAAATGTTTACTAGCACTGACAATTTTTCATGCCATGTATGTGTTGTAAAATTAACCTGGTGGCATGATGTCCTGAGTGAGGCGCGAGCCCGCGGTCGGGACGATTACGTTCGCGTGAATATTTTGACTTCGTCCCTCGATCGCGATCGTCTTTGCGAATCCGACAAGGGCCGATTTTGCCGCTGAATAATTCGCCTGTCCGAAATTCCCGTACAAGCCGCTGTTGCTCGCGGTAAAAATTACGCGACCGTATCGCTGCTTGCGAAAGTACGTCCACGCGGCTTGGGTCGTTTTCAGCGCTCCCTTAACGTGGACATCTTGAATTATATCTGAAGGTACGTAACAGTTTAGGGGAGATATACACCTGGGAGCCGGAAAAAAAAGGTCATTTTTGTGAATTCTAATAAAAAAAAACCCAAACAAACCCAAACAAACCCACGTAACCCCTTAAAAATCCTAAAATCCGTTTAGAACCCATAATGAAAAATATGAGCAAAGTCCTATCCGTGTCAGGTATAGGGATCGCGTTCAAAAAGATTCACATTAAATTGCAATTATCTCGTAAACTAAACGGTGAATCGAATTAAACATTGGAGCATCAGTCCATGAATGTCATGTTCCACGCCATACTTGAATTTCAGGCAATTCCTAAGATATGAACAAAAATACAGAACTACCTTAAATGCGATTTTTGTTATTCAGAGCCGACAAATTAGCGAAAAAAAAAAAGCGAAAGAAAGGTAATAAAACAAATATGTACCCCAATCGGCTTCAGTCATTTTGAGAAAACTTCGATCCCTCAAGATTCCGGCATTGTTAACGAGAATATCGATACGACCGAACGCTTCGATTGCCGTCTGGACGATGCTGCTCCCGTTCAAGACCGAATCATAATTCGCTACAGCTTTGCCACCTAAAATCGAAGGATGTAAAAAAAAAAACTATTTTCAAATTAACATTGTTTTCTTAAATAAAGAAGCTGCAGGCAAAAGATACACCAAGTTGGCGATGGAACTAAGAAGGAACGTGCTGGACTATATCTGAAAAATGGAAGCAGGATGCAAGGGAATAGGGATTGTTATGAAGAAGAGGGTATGGTGGTGGTATTTCGAGAAAATTATAGAAATGGTGAAGGAACGCTGGACCAAAATAATGCTTGAGGGAAAAGCTGAGATAAATGCAGATCGGGAATGCGACCAAATGTGGAAGAGAAGTCGAAGAAACTATGAACCAGGCGGGGGAGGGACAGATCGAAGACACAATGAAGACGTGTGAGAAAGAAGAATGGGTAAGGAAGAGACCAGGAAGAACAGTGGACAACATGAGAGATCAGGAAATACAAAGGAACTAGGAGAAAATAGAGAGTCCAGGATAGCGCATAAACTACAAAGATAGGAGAACTATTCGGAGGAGAAATCAGAGAAACATGGGCAAGGATGAGGTGTGGGAGCGTGGGGAAGGAAAAGGAGTAGGCCTTCAGGAATACAGGATGCAGAGTGTGCAGCACGGTATTATAAGGTCTATGACTTAATTTTTACAGATTTTTTTCTTCGAGCTTAAAATTATATTTAAAATAGAGATATTTTCGCGGTCTTTTGTGGCTTTGAAAGGATCGGACGCAAGGTTTCAGAACACCCAACGACAAGTCTACGTGAGTTACATAATCTCTCAGAATAGCAGAGTTTACGATGGCAATTGATAAACAGCACATTCGGCACTGCATTTTATACGAATTCCGTGGAAAAAATGCTTCTGAAGCACGGGAATCAATTTGCAGTGTTCTTGGTGCCGACTTTGTGTCTTACGAAACGTGTAATTATTGGTACAAACGTTTTAGAAGTGATGATTTCGATCTTAGTGACCAGCCGCGCCCAGCCCCCTGGCACTCAGCTCACTGGCTAGTCTCTCGATGACGCCAGCCGCTACGTGGCGCTGACAGTACTCCGCGCCGTCCGTGCTGTAGCATCAGACCCATCAGCCGCATCAGCCGGTTAACCTCCCATGGCCTTCATGGCCGGCGGGGGGTTCGGGCAGGGTAGTAGAGGCGCGGAAGCATGCCAGCGCCGCGCAGTGCGAACTAACTACGGCGCATAGAACAAAGAGAGGTTCCCTGTAGGAAATCATAGGAGTGTCAGGGGGCTGGCCGCGCCCTGGACAGCCTCGGAAGTTTGAAGATGCAGAATTGCAAGCTCTACTGGATGAAGACTCAACGCAAACGCAACAAGAGCTTGCAGCTCAGTTAGGAGTCAACCAAACAGCTATTTCCAAGCGTTTGCACCAAATGGGAAAAGATCAAAAACTTGGAAGGTCCCACATGTGTTGACCGAACACAACCTAGGTCAACGTATGAACATGTGCCTTTCACTGGTTGTCCGGCAACAACAAAAAAAAACGCACTTCTTGTGGAAAATTGTGACGGCTGATGAGAAGTATATTTTTTACGAGAATCCCAAATGTAAAAAGCCATGGGTATATCCCGGGCAACCCAGTACATCGACGCCAAAACAGAACATCCACTTAAAGAAGATTCTCCTGTGTATCTGGTGGGATATGAAGGGTGTGCTTTATTACGAACACCTGGAAACTGGTCAGACGGATGACTGCGGAACGCTACAGCCGACAATTGAACAAAATGAGCGAAGAACTTGTCCAGAAAAGGCTATTTACTGGGCAAGGAAGCAGGCAAGTCATACTGCTGCATGACAACGCTCGACCTCACGTCGCACTCGCGCGACTCAGAAGACCCTCTTGAACTTGGGATGGGAAGTTCTCCCGCACGCGGCATATTCACCAGAATTGGCCCCTTCTGGCTACCATTTGTTCCGGTCAATGCAGCACGCCTTAGCGGATAAACCGTTCAAAACGCTGGACGATGTGCGTAAATTCGTCGATGACTTTATCGCCTCGAAGCCTGCAAGTTTCTTTCGCGACGGCATTCGTACGTTACCTGAGAGAGATGGCGCAAGGTCATAGAAAACGATGGACAATATTTCCAAGATTAAGTTCGTTGTTCTCTATTTTTTTTATATCAAATAAATTTGCTGAAAAATCTGTAAAAATTAAGTCATTAGACCTAATATACACAGGTCTTGCCACAATGCCTGAAAGGAACAAAATTCATCACGTTACAAAGTTAGCGTAAATTACGAATAAAATTGTATCGCGCGCAAACAAACAACAAAAAAACTGTCTTTACCCTTCTGTCGTATTTCGTTGACGACAGCATCCGCCACTTTGACGTCGCTCCCATCTCCGGATCTTCCACCCCCTAAATCGTTGACAACGACGCTGGCACCTCGAGAGGCGAACAGCTCCGCGTACGCTTTTCCCAATCCTGCGAATTTTAAAAATATATTACACAGGGTGCAATTAAGTATGCACTTTGCCATTGAGCTTGCATCGATGCGTAAGTTATTTTATTCAGTACTGTATGTGTGGTGTGTGTAAATGTAACGCAACCCCCCGGCGGGGTCAAGGGGCAGAGCCCCTTGCGGGGGTGGAGCCTCCACTCAGGGACATTAAGCGTAGTTTTTAAATGTATATCCAGATAAATAAGTAGACTATATTCATCCGGATATATTGTTTTATTTGTAAAGATTTCATTAAGTTGGTTTCTTTGATTCGTTTGGGTTTGGTTGTGTTGGTTTCAGTTCGCATGATATATATCCGATATATATCACGATATATATCCATTGATATTTATGTTGGATATACAGGGTGGGGCATTTAACGTGACCACCTCAAATATCTCCGTTGCCTTTAGAGTGATGAAAAAAATGTCAGGAGGTAATTTGATTGATTTCGAACCTACCTCCTTCCCTCCATAATTACTCGTCTACCTCTCACCCCCCCCCCCCCCCCCCGCCCCCCCTGGCGGCCGCAGCCGTCTTCCCCCTCTGTATCGTATTCACCATGACATGTCTGCCATGGGCATAGGGAAACTGCGGAAAACCTATACCGATACAGTCGGTCCCAAGTTCGCCTCCCAGTCACGGAACTAGACGTCTTTCGCCGAGAAATATCGAAGAAAAATATTAGATGAAGTAAAAAGTTCTTTCGCGTTTTTTCGCTTTATTTCGACGATGAAATCATCGAAATAGGATTATTCGATTTAGATCAAATATGCGCCGTTATTTCATAATTCCGCGATTGAAGAAGTCCTCGTCCCTATTGGTAAAAACACTTGACCAGCTAATTTTCACAAGCCTCTCTTGAGGCCAGTTTTGTAGAATCAAGAAAATTTTTCAAATGCTTGAACAGGTGATAATCGCTTGGTGCCAGGTCTGGACTATGCGGCGGGTGCGATAGAACCTCACATCCAAGCTCTCTGAGCTTCTGGCGCATCGTTAAAGATGTGTGCGGCCTGGCGTTGTCTCGATTGAACACAACACCCTTCCTATTGGCCAATTCTGGCCGCTTTTGGTCGATCGCCTGCTACAATCTGGTCAGTTGTTGACAATAGAGGTCCGAATTGAGTGTTTGGCCCAATGGGAGCAGCTCATAGTGGATGATTCCCTTCCAATCCCATCAAACACACAGCAAAACCTTCTTGGCCGTTAATCCGGGCTTGGCGATCGTTTGGGCCGGCTCACCGCGATTGGACCACGATCTTTTTCGGCTGTTGTTCTCGTATGTGACCCATTTTTCATCGCCAATCACCATCCGCTTCAAAAATGGGTCGATTTCGTTACGTTTCAGCAAAGAATCGCAGTCATCAATTCGGTCCAAAAGGTTCTTTTGCGTCAATTCGTGTGGCACCCATACATCGAGCTTCTTCTTGAGACCAGCCTTGTGCAAATGGTTCCAAACGGTTTTCTGGCTAATCTTCAGTTCCTGGGCAATGGAATAAGTGCTCACATGCCGGTCCGACTCGACGATTTCCATGATTTTATCGATATTTTTGACGATTGGCCTACCAGAGCGTGCCTCATCTTCAACGTCCATATTACCAGAACGGAATCGTTGGAACCACCGCTTTGCTGTTACATTCAATACTGTATTGGGTCCATAAACAGCACAAATTTTTTTGGCCGCCTGCTCCGCCTTTTCACCTTGGTCGTAGTGGTACTGAAGAATGTATCGAATTTTCTCTTTTTTTTACCTCCATTTTGGAACGCTGTAACACACAACTGGCTTCACCAAACAAAAAACTGTCAAAGAACTTTTTCTTGAAGCTTAATGTCACCTTCAAGGCCATGTGTCACACGTTCAGTCGGTAAAAATCCTACTGCCAAGTTTTCTCCTAGACGGATCATATTTCGGGCAAAAGAAGAGAAAGCCGTTGTTCATCGTTCAACAGAGCGGAACGTGTTTCTTTTCTTTTTTTCCCAAAAATCAACCGTTTCAGTAATCATTGGGAATCTGCAAATCAGCTATCTATCTCGCACTCATGGCCGCTCTCGGTCGGTGTGACACTTGGCCTTAAGGTAGTACTAGCGGATTGACTAGTCAACAGAATATCTGTCAATTTTCGAATTTGAAAAATGCAAAATACAATACATTTACGTACAATAATAAATATGATACGGAAAATAATTATTTGAGAAGTGTATGTGATAACTGTGTGCATTATATTATGAAAAGTAAAGTATTAAAATAGCAATCAGATTTGACTTGAGTTGTCTCACCGTCCGCTATTTCATAATTCTGGCAAATATTCGTGGCAACGCTGTCCTCAGCCGCTTCCGATCAATGTCAAAAGTTTGTTTATGCCGTCCGTGTGTGTATGCCATTTGTGTAGTGTGTGTGCAATGCGCGTATGTAACTTCGGTCTTACATACAATATGGAGTACAAAAAACGCCCGCGAAGATAAAAAAAAGAATGATAAAAACTTCATTATATAATATTCAATCCATAATTATTTATCATTAATGAGCAAATTTCTCGCGTAAAGAATCTACAACTTTTGTCGTTGCATTCAAATTGACCGGCTCGATTCGGCCTCCCGGATAACGAACACAGCTGACGGCATGCGGTTTTGCCAAATCTACGCCATCTCTCCCGCCACGACAGACACGGCTAGCGAACGCAAAAATTCGTCGATTCAATCGATAATATCTGCTCGAAATATCCCGTAACCTATATTTCGTATGCAACATACGTAACCGCGACAGTTTTCCTTGTTATTTGTCGCTTTTCGCATAGCTCATATCTATTCGCGAACTACTATTATTTTCGTCTCAAAGCTCGATCCGCACGGATTCCCCATATGGTATGGGTTTGATGCATTGATTTTGTGAATTAATTACTATTGTATCTAGCCGGTAAGGCATGCTGACTTTTCGCGGACGTCATTCTGTATGTCTATACTACAGCATACAAAAAAATCAATTTTTTTTCCTAATAAGGAGGTTCGTGCGCATACTACCTTAAGGCAGTAGTCTGCTTTACAGGCTTCAAAAAATCGATTTTTCGTTTTTGTCTTAAATCTATTCCAAAACTATCCAAGAATATGTGTTCAAAATTTTAGAGGCCAATTCGACATATTTTCGAAGCTAGATCAGTTTTAGTGGCCGAGCGTCGAGCAGGTGCGAATGCTCGGGCAAAACTTTACAGCCCGTTTTCTCGAGTTTTCATTTTCACAAGTTTTGGAAAACGGTGCCGGCGATAGTAAAAACAATATATGTCCGATCGAAAAAAACCAAAGTGATCTAGCTTCAGTATTGAATTATCTTCTATTTGAACTAAAAAAGTTGGACAAAAGTACTATTTAAATTACTTGTTTTGCAACTTAAAGTGAATTTTTTTTTTCAAAAAAGTGAATTTTTTTTTCAAACTTCGAAAAAATTTGGAATTTCGTCATTTCTTCGGTATTTTTTTAGTTCATATAGAAAAGGAACTTATAAAAACTAAAAAAAAATTTGGTTCCACTGTTTCAGATGCATCGCACGACCTCCATCACCGGCACCGATTTACGAGTGCACACTCCAGGCGCCCCAGAAAAATCGTTACAACTTTGGCAAATTTCAATAATTTGTAATAATAAAAATTGTTTTTTAAAGCTTGAATATAATATACTATCGTCTCAAAATTTCGTTTACCGCAATCATTTCCTTCCCTTTCAAAAAAATTGTTGAAAAAACGCTTTTTTTTCGGCTCCTAAAGCAGACTACTGCCTTAAATCGCCGTATAGTACGACCCGATGCGATACATACATCGCGAGAGATATGGCTCACTAAAGACATCTAGCGGAAAACGCTCAGAACTTTTTACTTCAGCCAATATTTCACGACGAAAGTGACGCGAATTGGGATTCGAACCTACCGACCTCCCGATCCGCTGGCAAGCACGCTAACCACTAGACCGACGCACCGGGTAATGGGACAACCTGTATTTTATTAGTTTTATTTTCATCTAGTTTTATTTTGAATAGTTTTTGTTTTTTTAACGCGTGGCAAGTTTGGAAAAAATTCTTCGAAAAATAATAAAATGGGACACCCTGTATATGAATCGCGAGAAGTGAACTTTGTCGTATTACCTGCGCCAGCTCCCGTCACGATAACAACCCGACCATCGAAGCGTATTTCGTCCAACATTTTTATCACCGTCGCACTTGAGTTGCTCAAGCAAAGGAGCAAATGCAAATGTCAATTTACAAAAAAAGGTGATTTCGTGATCGCGAGGTAACGAGATGAGACTTTACGAAAAAAAAAAAAAATATCTTTCGGCCCCACACTGCGCGGTTTACATGCGTATTCGTCACGGTACAATGTCCAAACGAGTCCACATTTACAACTCGATACAAAGGTCAGTTATAGATTGCATCGACGATGCAATATTATTTTTCGATTCCGAAAATTGCGGACCCTGCGAACGTACGACTGTCGACCTATCGAGCCGACGATTCTCGATAGAGTGACACTTGACAAGGGGTACGATGAAACAACAAGTTTGGAGGATATGCCGGCCCGATTGCGATGAGCGGAAGAAGATTGTCTAGGTGCGGGCACGGTCTTACAAACCGGTCTCTTGGAGCGACAGGGGTGGGGGTCAGAATAGTTCTGCTTGCCGCCGCGCAGGTGGCGTTACGAACTCGTGCGCGGCAATCGGCGCATGCGTAGTGCGTGCTACGCTTCCGTGTAATCAGCCCCCGGACACTGGCCGCTTTTCCCATACGACGAAACGATTCGCGTTTTGTAGCCGTTTCTTAATTCTGCTAACGCCCTGTACGTGACGCTGGCACTGACGTGACTGCCTGAGATTTCCCCTTCTCCGGCGCTATTACGTCATACAGCCATTGTTGTTGTTTCATTTGAGCGTTCGAGGTTATCTTTGCGTAAACGAATTCGTGCAAACCGTGGAAACCTTGTCAACGAAAAAATTATAAATATAGTTTAGTATTCGGTGTGCTCAGTGGTTTTTTCGTGCAGTAATTTGAAAAACGGCGTGAATGGTGAACACGAACGTTTGCATAGATTCGTCATGCCGACGTGTATTGTACCGGGGTGTACCAAAAAATAAATACATATAAAAAAAAAATACATAACAAATAATAAATACATATACAAAAATAAAAAATAAAATAAATGAATGAAAAACAAGTTCATTACAATGGTATTTATTCAGATTTTCCATGTTGCCCTGCACCCTTGTTATTTTTTGACACCTTCGTATTAACTTGAATGCTTACGATCACCATATATGTTGTAAAACTTCGAAAAGTCATAGGCAGGTAATGTGACTAACCTACCCTCCCCCCCCCTTCCTCTCATTACAGAGGTTTTAAATATTGTAAATTATTCATATTTTTGTGTTGCCCTACACCCCCTACACCCTACAGGCAAACCCATCCCCTCTCCAGATTCCATTACAGCAGTCTTGTACCTGCCAGCGATACAAGCGGCAAAACTCGGCGACAATTCCGAGCTACATTTCGCGAGCCGATTTCAGCGGCCAGTGTCCGGGGGCTGCGTGTAATGCATTTGAGCTCCGTGAACTGGGCAATCCGACATTGACTTTTCGATGTTTTTTTTTATTTGTAATCGTTTGTGGGTCGTTTATGATTGATTGTGAGATCTATTAAAGTAGTAAGGTAAACGGCCCAGTTACTGACCACTGTTCCAGATTGTGACACCGACGGTATAATTTTGACTGCTACAAATACAATTTTTGTCGAATGACATTCCAATTACCGACTAATTAAAGAGAGTTTTTCGCATTTAATTATTGGAGCAATACACTTTTTTTTACATGAAATTCTTAGAATAGAAACTGACTAGAGAATAGTCCGGCACGCGTCTGAAGGGCTCCACGGTGGCAGTGCTGGACGATAGCCACTAGGCACGACAAGCGACATATCGTGAATTTTCTTCGTCATGTAAGTATAAAAAGACATAAAAATGACGTCAACATCTTCAGCAGAAACTAGACTATTGACGAGATAAGAAATAATTTAACTTTTGGTTAGGTATTTATTTAAATTTACGGTGTCAATAAGTGCGTCACATAATTGAGATTATGCCGCTGTTGTTGAGCCTCGATTTATCACCTGTTGCGTCGAACAATTCGCGTTGCTTAGTTATTCTTATTCGCCGTGAAATAATAAATTAAAGAAAAAGACTAGTTTTCACGAACGGAAAAAAACAGAAAAAAATTTACAACAATTAAACAATTATCATTTGTGGAAATCTAATATGTAAACTATTTTCTAACCTAACGCTGCTGATGTGTTTTTTATTGTTTAATGTTTATAGTACATATTTTAACAATACATTGTGAATATTGATAGAAAAAATAAGAATTGAAGAATAATCTTTGATAACTATTTTTTGTTTATTATTTTCCATACCTCATATTCTTATGTAAAGAAAATAAAATAGTCGTGCACTAATGAAATATAGTTGGTGGTTTGTACCTAACGTGTGTCCGTGATATTCCATATACTTATTGCAATTTAACCCGTTTTAATGGGGATATTCGGGAATGTCAGAAAGTCCCAGATAGCAATTTCCAGATAGTTGCCCAGAAGTTGTCTAATTGGACACCAAATGTCCGCTTGAAAGTTACCTACAAGTTATCATATGTCCAACAGTTATCATTTTGGATGGTTGTTAACTTCGAGGTAACCTTCGGGCGGACATTTGGTACCCGTTTAGCTGACTCTTGGACAACTTTTTGAAAATTCCTATTTGGGGTGGTCCCGCGTGGAGGTCATAAACTGCGCCACGAGTGTCATGAATCGGTACACGCAGGGGTCACAAACTACGACATGGGTGTTTCTCCAGTGTCAGAAACCCCGGCAGCAGAGAAGCGCTATTAAAACAATGATTTTATTAATAAATCTTAATCGTTTCACTTTTACAATAGGTGAATTTCGTTCCAAGGGCTTTAATGCACGTGCTGAAACCTTTAGTTTTCCGTTTGGCTATATCACGACTGAATAAATAGCGGAAATCCGACGCCGCCGCTCTTAAAGTATCATTAACTGGGCCGTTTACCTTATTGCACCAAATATTAAGGAGGTTGGAGCGTTACGATGAATCCAACTTTCGGGCCTGAAATTTTTATATGATGTTGACGAATACGTTATGCACCCTCTGTAAAAATTTGAGCTATATTGACCGTTCAGTTTTTTCGTAATAAAATTGCAAAGTCGAGCTCTTTGAGCTAGTGAAGCACGTCGTCTTATGGAGACGGTCGACCGGAAGTGCGGTGATCACGGTTTTGTTGCTCACGCATCCAACTAAGGTCGTTGGAAAACTGAAATTAGATGAATTAGACATAATAGATATTGTAAAAAATCGAAAATTCGAACTTCACCGTGTAGTTCAAGCACTACATTATAAAACGCTTTCAACTTCCGGTTGAGTATTATCATAACGACGAAATAGTACCCATTTACTTGTCAACGTCGGGCGTAACAGCTGATTCGTTTGGCGAGCATAACCTAGCTCTGTAGTGACAGTTTTCGTTGTCGCCGGCTCGCGACAGCCAATCGCATGCACGATCAGAACAAAAGGAGCCTCTTATTGGCTGTCGCTAGGTAACGATAACGAAAACGTTCGCTACCGAGTTACAGAATCTCGGTACTGCTTCGATATCGTCGTGAAGACTCCAGAGTCGTTGAGGGTCTAATTTTTCACTTTTTATTACTAAATATGCATTAAATAAAATATTTACCACAAATTTGGCACTTTGGGATCGACAATACGAATATTCAACATAAATTACCATAAATCAGAACACCCGTGGGGTAACATAAATTTAGTCTTTTTGTTGACCCCGAGGAAGCGCTCCAACCTCCTTAACACGATACCTCTGTGGTTCCATGTAATATATGTTCTTTGGTTATGTGTATGCAGGACGCGCGCGCCTCGCGTCGTGCTTCCTGGAAGCTCCGCCACCAGACGACTTGCGAGCAATATGCTTGGTACCAGCCAGGGGAGTGACACGGTGCTACTTTCCCTATACTTAGGCCCGCTTCGCATTCTGTCCGCATTCTGTAGTTCCTTTAGCGCTCTGTACGTGGCGCCACTTATCTTCTCATCGAGTGCTTGACTTTACAACACCTGTCAGTTGTCAAGGTTTTGAGGTTAAAAAATCGTGTTAAATTTTGTTGTTGAATCATCGTTTTGTTAAGTTGTTTTGTTGCGTTGTTTTGTTAAGTTGTTTTGTCAAGTTTTGTTAACTGTTATTTTGTGCATAATATGGTGTGATTATTTTTACGATTGTGCCAACGCGCATTGTACCCGGCTGCGATTCGAGGTACGCTTCGGCTTCGACAAACCTCGAAAACGTACATTTTTTTACAATACCCCGAGATCCAGAAGCTTTAAAGTTATGGAAAGACGCAGTTAAGCGACCCGACAGTTGTGCGAAAGCAGGGAGAGCGGTGTGCGAAAAACACTAACGGAAGGACGAGATTTTTTACGCATATTTGTACATCTTTTCCTTTTCCTTTAATTCGTATTCAGAAGTGACTACCATCTAAAATCTAATTTTTAACATTTACAAATAACGAAATAAATAATTTATTATTCCATTCTTTACTATTTATTATAATTAGATTATTTATTTCATTAGATTATATGACATGTATCTTTGAATGCTTTGAATGCATTTCGGGAGCACCGCGGTGAAAAGATAAGTGGCGCCACAAGTGACGAAATTTGGCAACACAAAAGACGGACATTCAGCGAAGCGACTCCAGCGGCATGTACTCACCCCCCCCTGGTACGAGCCGTGTCTATGGATCCTTGGCGAATGACGACAAACGACTGAATATGGTATTCGCATTGGTATAAGCGTTTATAAGCTCTCTTAGAACGGCGATCGGTCGTCTCATTGGTCTTAGAATAGTGGAAGGGGTAAGCAATACGGTGAGATGGTATATAAAGACTCGTGAAAACTGGCCGGCAGTCAGTTTTCTTGAATCACGGGGCTTGGCTCGTATTTATTTTACTTTCCAAACTATACTCTGCTTGACAAAAGCGTGTACGGCTAGATTATATTCTTGGACACTGTTAGAGGGTAGATACGAAAGCGAGCAGGTAGAAGGATCCTTTCACCGAGCTCCTTCGTGTTGAAAGCGTCAGTTGGCGTCCGACCGTGGTCACGGACGTACGTACTTCACTATGAGCACAGCGTACGCATCACGGTACGAAGCCGTGTTCCTATGCTTGCATCCGAAAGGACCGAAAATGTCATACGGAGTCGCGGCTAAATATATGCAAAAGTCCAAATCATTTGTAAGTAAGTGGGTGAATCGTTATTCCGAAGTTAAAAACGTCGATGATCTGCCAGATCGTGGCTCTGTGCTGAAAACGACGAGTAAAGAGGACAGAGTGATTTTACGAGTTTTTGAGAATAATCCTCGTCTATCGTTGCGCGGCGGCCAGGCCGTTTTGCGTACAAAAGGTCTAAATGTGTCGTGCGACTTGATAAGAAGACGTTTACTCGCTCATGCAGTGAAATATCGAAGCACAGCGAAGAAACCGCTGTTGTCCGTAAAACACGTTGAAAAAAGACTCGCTTGGGCGAAAGAAAGTCTCGATCGCGATTGGGACAATGTTATCTTTTCGAACGTAACTTCATTTTCTAAACGTTCTCTCGTGAATCATACCTCGTCTACCTACACCAAAAGACTAATCCATAAAGTTAAAAATCCGATAAAGGTGCACGTTTGGGGCTGTTTTTCAAAACAGGGATTTGGCAGTTTGCACATATCTACAGATAATTTTAACGCTATAAAAATGGTAAAACTATACAAGAGGGCTTTATTGCCATCTGCCGAAAAGTGGTTCACGAAGAAAAACGAAAATTGGCTACTGCAAGAGGACAATGATCCAAAGCATCGGCGTCGTCTTTGTACCGTTTGGAAACAAGAAAATGACATTGACGCACTGAATTGGCCGTCGCAGTCGCCAGATGCGAATCCTATTGAAAATGTTTGGGCCCTCGTGAGGTTGAAACTTCGAGAAAAAAAGATCTTCAACGTCAAGCAATTATTTCGACAGATACGACTCATATGGAGATCTTTTTCACCAGATTATGCCATGAAGTTAGTCGAAAGTATGCCTCAGAGATGCCAGGCGATTATTGATAGCGGAGGCGACTGGACCACTTATTAATAATAAAGCATCACGCTTTGTATCATGTAGCGTGTGTGTATATTTTTTTTCAATATCTTCTCCCATATTGTTTTTGAGTTTCGTCGTGCATGCTCTTGCCAAGCAGACTGTACGACTGGCCGCGGAAAGCGAGGCAGGCGATTGAAAATTTGCGGAGCAAAGTGTCGTAGATCAATCTCTCTACGGTTTCGGTGGTCCGAGCCGTACTTCGAGAGAAAATACTCCACGAACACCAAAACGGCCCTTGTCAGGGCCACGGAAAAATTCAACGTTAAACTACTCACTAGCGATTAGGGCTAGTGAGTAGTTTAACCTGCCTCGGCCGTCGAACTCATCGAGTAACGAGTAAATTACGCATACTCACATTTCATCACCAAAACCTTTGACCATCACCCTTCCATTCTCTCGTTGCAACATGGCAGCTTCGGGTAGTTCTGTAGTTTTGTGTCAAATCTTAGGAATTGCGTGAAATTTGAGTATGATGTAGACATAACCTTCATGGACTGATGTCCAAATGTTCAATTCGATTCACCGTTTAGTTTATGAGATAATTGCAATTGAATATGGGTCTTCTTGTACGCGATCCCTATACCTATCACATAAACGGATAGGGCTTTGCTCATATTTTTTATTATGAGTTCTAAACGGATTTTTTAATTTAAATTTCCCATCAAATGATTCGATACCACTAGTCAACCTTTTTCGCGAAAAATTTGATCTACACATGAATAACGATCCCAATGTCGCAACAACGAATTTAGGTACTACGAAAGATGTTATTTTTTCGCGATATCTGGAAAATATAGAATCGAAAACATACGTCTCATATTTTATTTACCATATAGTGTGTCTGCTTTGCATATTAAGGCGTCTTCTCACTTTACAATTTAAAAAAAAAAAAACGATTTTTTAGTTATAATATTTTTCGAAAGTATACATATCGAAAAGTATCATACTAAAATTTTATGAAGATCGGAGGAGTCTGTATTTTTGTGTGACCTTTACTACCGGAGCACGTTCGTCTGCTCCGCACAGGGGGGTGCCGCGTACCTGGCTTTATACACTTGAGCAGTTACTACCTTTTATAAATCTAAGGTAAACGGCCCAGTTACTGACACTGTCCCAGATTGTGACACCGACGGTATGATTTTGACTGCCACAAATACAATTTTTGTCGAATAACATACCAATTACCGACTAATTAAAGAGAGTTTTTCACTTTTAATTATTGGAGAAATACACTTTTTTACATGAAATTCTTAGAATATAAACTGACTAGAGAATAGTCCGACACGCGTCTGAAGGGCTCCACAGTGGCGGTGCTAGACGATACCCACTAGGCACGACAAGCGACATATCGTAAATTTTGTTCGTCGTGTAAGTATAAAAAGACATAAAAATGATGTCAACATCTTCAGCAGGAACTAGACTATTGACGAGATAAGAAATAATTTAACTTTTGGTTAGGTATTTATTTAAATTTACGGTGTCAATAAGTGCGTCGCATAATTGAGGTTATGCCGCTGTTGTTGAGCCTCGATTTATCACCTGTTGCGTCGAACAATTCGCGTTGCTTAGTTATTCTGATTCGCCGTGAAATAATAAATTAAAGAAAAAGATATTAGTCTTTATGAACGGAAAAAAAAAACAGAAAAAAAATGTACAACAATTAAACGATTATCATTTGTGGAAATCTAATATGTAAACTATTTTCTAACCTAACGCTGCTGATGTGTTTTTTTTTAAATTGTTTAATGTTTATAGTACATATTTTAACAATACATTGCGAATATTGATAGAAGGAATAAGAATTGAAGAATAATCTTTGATAACTATTTTTTGTTTGTTATTTTCTATACCTCTCATATTCTTATGTAAAAAAATAAAATAATCTTGCACTAATGAAATATAGTTGGTGGTTTGTACCTAACGTGTGTCCGTGATATTCCATATACTTATTGCAATTTAACCCGTTTGAATGGGGATATTCGGGAATGTCAGAAAGTCCCAGATAGCAATTTCCAGATAGTTGCCCAGAAGTTGTCTAATTGGACACCAAATGTCCGCTTGGAAGTTACCTACAAGTTATCATATGTCCAACAGTTATCATTTTGGATGGTTGTTAACTTCGAGGTAACCTTCGGGCGGACATTTGGTACCAGTTTAGCTGACTCTTGGACAACTTTTTGAAAATTCCTACTTGGGGTGGTCCCGCGTGGAGGTCATAAACAGCGCCACGAGTGTCATGAATCGGTACACGCAGGGGTCACAAACTACGACATGGGTGTTTCTCCAGTGTCAGAAACCCCGGCAGCAGAGAAGCGCTATTAAAACAATGATTTTATTAATAAATCTTAATCGTTTCACTTTGACAATAGGTGAATTTCGTTCCGAGGGCTTTATTGCGCGTGTTGAAACCTTTAGTTGTCCGTTTGGCTATATCACGACTGAATGAATAGCGGAAATCCGACGCCGCCGCTCTTAAAGTGTCATTTAACCTGGGCCGTTTACCTTAACTACTAGCGCCACAGGTAGGACTAAAAGCAAGCGGTCAAAAAGCTTACCATTTTTATACACAGCAGGGGATAGGCCGTGCCAGCCAACTGGCTAGAAGTATCCAATAGGAGTTTTCCGAATAGATGGTATCCGTGTCATTCGTTCATTCTTCCATAAAAAGAAATAAGGAAAGCTCAAGAGAAACAGAGCCTGCGCAGCCGAGAAAAGCAAACTTGAGTGAAAAGTGTACAGTGCGTGCGTTCGTTCTGTTTAAGGGCATGTACAAGGTCAACATAACCTCACAAATTTTCCAACCCAGTTTTCTCATAAATGGTTAAAGTTTTTGAGGAAAAACAAAGCATCAGGCTCCGGAGAATATCCTGACACAGAGCTTGACGACTTTCTTTTGCCCTAAAAATTATTCATCTTTGAGAAATCTCGCTTCGGACATTTTAGTTATCTCTCTCGCACTCATATGTCACGTGGTACACCTTCTACTTCGCCTCAAGCCCGTTCTACAATAAGTCGGTTGTCGGCGTCGGATGTCGCGCGCATGCGCTTCTTACGACGGCGACAGAACTTTACGCCAACCGATATCGCAGAAGCGCATGCGCGCGACATCCGACGTCGACAAGCGACTTATTGCAGAACGGGCTTAAGGCTGGTTCTACAATAAGTCGGTTGTCGGCGTCGGATGTCGCGCGCATGCGCTTCTGCGATGTTTACGCCAACTTTACACCAACCGACATCGCAGGAGCGCATGCGCCCGACATCCGACACCGACTTATTGCAGAACGGGCTTAGGCTGGTTCTACAATAAGTCGGTTGTCGGCGTCGGATGTCGCGCGCATGCGCTTCTGCGATGTTTACGCCAACTTTACGCCAACCGACATCGCAGGAGCGCATGCGCCCGACATCCGACATCCGACACCGACTTATTGCAGAACGGGCTTAAGCAAGGCGTTTGTTCTAAAATTCGATACATCGATGCATTGTTAAACATCGACAGGAATCGATACATCGGACTGATTCGATGCATCGAATGGTTAAACATCGATGTTTTCGATACATCGATGTATATCGAAGACCCCTACACCACGGTACGGAGTTTGGTTGTACTCTAACCTCAATGATACGTTGTTGACGTTGGTTGGCGTCTCTTCAACTTCTAGAACTCTCTAGTCAATGTCGTCAGTATTTGAAGAATTCGAACAATTCTCGTCTTTCTGTGTCTTCGTTCAATTTCACATTCTCATTTGAACGTATATTATCGTTTTTCGGGTTCGCGGTGAGTTTTCAAGCCTTTCTTCCATGTTGTCCGTTAAACTGGAGCGCTTTTCGTGACAAATCCTCGATTGCGAGTTCTCGCACATCCCTGCGGCGTAACCTCTCGAGCATGAAATTCACACTGGCGTTTGTTTGTTCAATTTTAGATGGTGAAGCGCTGCGCGGCTAAAGGCTGCAATGCAAAAGAGAATCAGGGCCTGATGCTATTCAAATTTCCGAAAGAACCAGAAAGGCGTATGAAATGGATTTTATTAGTGAACCGAGCAAATTGGCAACCAATCACGAACAGCGTACTTTGCGAGGCAAGTGTTTTTCTCTATTACTGACGATGAGCCGTTCTTACTGACGATGCGCCGTTCTTACTGACGATAAATCATTTTTACTGACGAAGAATCACTTTTAATGACGACGAATTGTTTTTACTGACGATGATTCGTTTTTACTGACGATGATTCGCTTTCACCGATGATAAATTGGTTTTACTGACGATAAGTCCCTTTTACTCATGCTAAATCCTTTTACTGACGATAAATTCTTATTAATGATGAATCTACTGACAACAAGTCGTTCTTACTGACGATAAATCATTTTTACTGATGAAAAATCGTTTTTACTGATGACGAGTCGTTTTTACTGACGATGATTTGTTTTTGCTGACGATGATTCGTCTTTACTGACACTGATTCGCTTTTACCGATGATAAATTGTTTTTACTGACGATAAATCCTTTTTACTGACGATAAATTGTTCTTAATAACGATGAATCTACTGACAAGAAGTCGGTCTTACTGACGATGAATCATTTTTACTGATGAAAAATTGTTTTTACTGACGACGAGTCGTTTTTACTGACGATGATTTGTTTTTGCTGACGATGATTCGTCTTTACTGACACTGATTCGCTTTTACTAATGATAAATTGTTTCTACTGACGATAAATCCTTTTTACTGACGATAAATTGTTCTTAATAACGATGAATCTACTGACAACAAGTCGATCTTACTGACGAGAAATCATTTTTATTGATGAAAAATTGTTTTTACTGACGACGAGTCATTTTTACTGACAATGATTTGTTTTTACTGACAATATATCGTTTTTGCTGACGATGATTCGTTTTTACTGGCGATATATCATTTTTACTGACAATATTTCGTCGTTACTGACGATGATTTGCTTTTACTAATGATAAATTGTTTTTACTGACGATATATCCTTTTTACTGACGATAAATTGTTCTTAATAACGATGAATCTACTGACAACAAGTCGGTCTTACTGACGATAAATCATTTTTATTGATGAAAAATTGTTTTTACTGACAACGAGTCGTTTTTACTGACGATGATTCGTATTTACCAGCGATATATCGTTTTCACTGACAATATTTCGTCGTTACTGACGATGATTCGCTTTTACTAATGATGAATCTACTGACAACAAGCTGGTCTTACTGCCAATAAAACATTTTTATTGATGAAAAATTGTTTTTACTGGCGACGAGTCGTTTTCACTGACGATGATTTGTTTTTACTGACAATATATCGTTTTTACTGACAATATTTCGTCTTTACTGACGATGATTCGCTTTTACCGATGATAAATTGTTTTTATTGACGTTAAATTGTTCTTAATGACGATGAATCTAATGACAACAAATCGTTTTTACTGACGATAAATCATTTTTATTGATGAAAAATTGTTTTTACTGACGACGAGTCGCTTTTACTGACAATGATTTATTTTTACTCACAGTATATCGTTTTTACTGACGATGATTCGTTTTTACTGACGATATATCGTTTTTACTGATGATGATTTGTTTTTACTGACAATATATCGTTTTTTTTTCTGTAAAAGAAGAAAAGAAAAATGACACTACGTTCAAGGTGCACTATGACGGCTTTAATCTAGTGTTATTTAGTTTAAAAAAATTTAGTTTAAAATAATATTTAGTTTAAAGAAATATATTAAGATGAACAGAAAACATTATTTGATTAAAATTAATGAATAAGATAATGAAGCAATAACTTAATGCCTAAGATTAATAAGAACATTTGTTTATTTTTATTTCATACTGTTGATATGGACACGTGCATGTCCATATTTTCCTATCAGTCTGGAAATATCGACATTTCACAGATTTAAAAATAATGTTTATTACACCAAATTTCTTGAAAATTTGAGGTATGACAGTTCTTCATAGAATAATAATGCATTAATTATTTTCGAATTTTTCACTTAATAATTTAGTCATAAACATGTGAATTTAACACGGTACCTTATGAGAAAACAACTTTTGCAGACGTCAATGGTTGCAAAACGAGCTTCAAATAAATCGACTGGGTAATCGTCGAGAAATTAATTAAAGTAATGCGAAGTATTGCCTTTTTTTAACGATGATTTAATAGCAATCATTGGAAAACTCAATATATGTTGAGTTTTTGGGGAAATTATTGTTAATATTGGGAGTACAAATTAATTCGGTCCGTTTTTTTTTTTGTGGTAAAAAAATCCATTTATTTCAAAATAAAAGGTATGAATAGATTAATCAAAGTATTGGTCCATCGCATGGCTACTACGTTTTTCCCACCTCTCGGGCAATTTTCGAATTCCATCTCGAACAAAAACGTCTCGTCTTTTGAGGCGATCCAAGGTTTTGAGCCAATTTACGATTTCTGCGAAAGAAGTGAACCGGTGAGCTGCTAAATCCTGCTGCATATCCGTCGGAACAACCGGTAATCAAAAGTAGCAATGTCCGGAGAATACGGCGGGTGCGGTAAAAATATCCCATTTGAGCGTTTCCAAATATTTTGTTTACGACTTTTGCGACACGAGGCCGAGCGTTTTCATGCAGAAGAATAATTTTGTCATGTCTTTGCTCGTGTTCCGGCCGTTTTTTCTCGTAATGCACGGGCTCAAACGAATCAATTGTAGTCTATAACGATCGCCCGTAATGGAATCGCCAGGTTGTAGCAGCTCATTGGCTCATTTGGCTGTCCAGGGCGAGGCTTGCTCTTCAACGCTGTACATCACCGTTCTTAAGGCGAGATCCTGAATTAGCCGGTTCGAAAAATCGATATTTTGAGGAATTTTTTTCGGGTAAAAAAAAAAGCAAGTTTAGCGAAATTTTCAGATTATTTTATTACATGTCTGAACATAAGAAAACAATTTTTTTTCAAGAAAAATATCAACAGGCAACCGATTTTTATGCACATTCGTGCCACTGCTGTTTCCATGCGGCGTGACAAATGGAGCTCGTAATTTTCATCTGAAACAAAAAAAAACCAAAAACCATTTTAATTGTGACATATTTTTCTTCTATATGAACTAAAAAAAAAACAAAAATTTTTTGGAAATTTGAATGTTTTTTCGGGTTTGAAGTAGAAAATGTGCTTTTTGTGAAAAAAAAAAATTATTTCAACTTGCTAAAAAAATTGTTAAGAATTTTTTTTTCGACAATGTTTTTAGTTCAAATAGAAAAGAAAACGATACTGAAGCGAACAAGCTTTGGTTTGTTTCGATTGGACTTCTAGTTTTTTTTGTAATCAGCTACGCCAAATTAGAAAAATCGTAAAAACGAAAACTCGAGAAAACGGGCGCCCTAACTGCCCGAGCGCCCGTATACCTGCTCGACACTCCACTACGCTCAGTGCTGTATCTTTGGAAATATTTCGAATTGGGCTATAAAACTTTGTCTAGACATTCTTAGATACATCAGGAATAGATTTAAACAATTAAAAAAAAATCGATTTTTTGGACCTTCTAATTCAGGATCCGGCCTTAAAGCGTCGCAAACCATTCCCTACATGATTTATCAGTTGGAGCATCATCGCCATAAACTTCAACAAGCATTCGATGCGCTTCGACTGCACTTTTCTTCCAATTAAGGCAGTAGTCTGCTTTAGGAGCCGAAAAAAAGCGTTTTTTCAACAATTTTTTTGAAAGGGAAGGAAATGATTGCGGTAAACGAAATTTTGAGACGATAGTATATTATATTCAAGCTTTAAAAAACAATTTTTATTATTACAAATTATTGAAATTTGCCAAAGTTGTAACGATTTTTCTGGGGCGCCTGGAGTGTGCACTCGTAAATCGGTGCCGGTGATGGAGGTCGTGCGATGCATCTGAAACAGTGGAACCAAATTTTTTTTTAGTTTTTATAAGTTCCTTTTCTATATGAACTAAAAAAATACCGAAGAAATGACGAAATTCCAAATTTTTTCGAAGTTTGAAAAAAAAATTCACTTTTTTGAAAAAAAAAATTCACTTTAAGTTGCAAAACAAGTAATTTAAATAGTACTTTTGTCCAACTTTTTTAGTTCAAATAGAAGATAATTCAATACTGAAGCTAGATCACTTTGGTTTTTTTCGATCGGACATATATTGTTTTTACTATCGCCGGCACCGTTTTCCAAAACTTGTGAAAATGAAAACTCGAGAAAACGGGCTGTAAAGTTTTGCCCGAGCATTCGCACCTGCTCGACGCTCGGCCACTAAAACTGATCTAGCTTCGAAAATATGTCGAATTGGCCTCTAAAATTTTGAACACATATTCTTGGATAGTTTTGGAATAGATTTAAGACAAAAACGAAAAATCGATTTTTTGAAGCCTGTAAAGCAGACTACTGCCTTAAAGCGTCGCAAACCATTCCCTACATGATTTATCAGTTGGAGCATCATCGCCATAAACTTGAACAAGCATTCGATGCGCTTCGACTGCACTTTTCTTCCAATTAAAGCAGAAAACGTAAAACTTCCCGCAAATGCTGCTTAGTTAACGCAAACATTTGACATATTCAACACAGCAAAAAAACAAGGTTTTTAATGGAACTCAAAGCGATATAAACTGAATGTTATTGACAGATGTCTAACCTCTCTGAAACCAGCGAAATCAGCTGTCGCTATGAAACATTCATAACAGCCAGAGCCATCTCTTGAAAACGGAACGAATTTGTACTCCCAATAATAAAATGATCTTAACGTATCAATTAAATTTAAAAATTGATAAATTTTTGTCGTTGGACAGTTGAAAAAGATGTCACTCGATTAAACTTCATAAATTTGAGCAAACGTGCTTTTCTTTCCTTTTTTTTTTCATGGTTAAAACATTTAGATCCACTTTGGGAACGAGCAATGGGAACAAAAGAGGATCGACGGTTCGCGAAGATTGAAATGGTCGGCAGTGCCGTCGCTGCTTTCATCGAAAGAAAACTCGGCGCCGGCTATTTACAATCCAATTGTAAATGAGCACAACTATTGTCATTTGCCTGGAAGTTCATCGGGCGAAATGTGTGGATCGTCGACGCAACAGTTCGGTGCATCTGTCGTCACGGCTAGCGAGGCCATGGAAGAAAATACCGTTGAAGTTTCTAGCCAGCAAACGCCGCTAGGATACGAACTAACAGCCGGACTCACATTTGCCGAAGCCATGGACGATGATTACGTCGAACTTTCCGAGCAGCGATTAGAGCTGGATGAAAAATTATCGGCGATCCACACGATTAGCGAAACGACGGAAGAAAATACCGTTGAAGATAGCAATCGGGACGTCCAACTGGAGAGCAATAAATTTGACAGCATCTCAGTTACCGAAACCATCCAACAACGCGATACAATTAGAACATTGCAGCAGGAATTACGACTCAAGGATGAACAATTAGCCGCGCTTCAGAAGAAATTCGACGCAATGCAAAAGGTGACGAAAAGACTGTACACGAGTTATTGCAATAAAAGAAAACAAAACGATGCGATGAGATCGAAAGTGAGAAGACTACAAAATTTGAATCAAAGCAACGACGCGTCGGTCGCTAGTCGATTGCGCCAAGATCAATTCGAAGGCCTCAGGTCAAAGACGACGAGAGGAAAACAATGGAGCATTCCAACCATCATCGATGGATTGATGTACAAGATGAAATGGGGCGCCCAAGATTATTCGAACTTCGTTAAGGATTTTCCAATATTTCCCGCAGTACGGACACTTCAAAGATTAGCACATAAGGTACAAAACGTGAAGTTTGAAACTGGAAAATAAGGAACAATATTCCACTTTGTGTACAGTGACGCCGTGGATTTGTTCTTCGGGAATTGCGGTGTTAAATTTTTTAGCGCGCAATGCTTTGTCGACAGCGTTTCTTCGACGATTGACTGTTAGATGTAATTATTTGAAATAAGATACATTTTTTTTTTTTTTAATTAAATAAAATCATTTTTATGCGAAGGAAAACGGAAAATTGCACTTTGAGGATCGATACAGTTAGTAATTTCGGTTTATGGATTAAAAAAGACAGGTTTTCTTTTTTCTTTGCTCTTGGATTTGGCGTTTGTGCAGAGAAAGTAGATCGATAATTGTTTTTTTTTTTAGTGAAAAACAAAGGAAAAAGGTATACCAGTCCTCAGATATACCGCGTACTGCTTGTTTGGGTTCGTTTGGGTTTGTTTGGGTTGAAAAATGAGAGTTAAAAATTGTCGGTAAGTTATCAAACCGATTACCGGTGAATGAGCCGGTAATTATTTTGAGGTACTACAAAAGTAGTAGATTTAGATTTATTAATTCCACATGTCTTGCGATTGCTGTGACGTTAACCATCTTACATTGTTCAGTACATTTTTTTTTTTTAACATTTTTTGCATTCCGCATAAAGTATGCGGAAAATACAAATAATACAGATTGATTTAGATAAAACTCGGTACTCATAGGTTGTGTAGGTCAATGATTGTGAGCCTGAACATAAAATTTGCAAATTCAGTTTGCGGATACAATAGCAGTCTGTATGAAGTTGAAAAAATATTTTGCACACTAATAAGTGTTAATGATTTCATTTCAAGCTTCATATATTTCCACCTATTTATTGTATTATGCTCCATGTTATTGAATTCACCATGAAAAATTCCTTCATTTTGAGTTCAGCATCACACTCGGCGTCCCCGAAAACCCCCGAGTACCAAGATTTATCCAAATCGAGCTGTTTTTTGCACTTTCGTCCGCCATATTAGATCCGCCATTAAAAATTTTTTAATTTTGTGTTCAGATTCGTAATAAGCAACCTCGAAAATCCCAGAGTACCAATTTTTATCTAAATCGAGTAAAATTTCTCAATTTCGGTACGCCATTCTAGCGCCGCCATTTTATATTGTCAAATTTAAAGTTCAGAATCGTAATAAGCGACCTCAAAAATCCCGGAGTACTAATTTTCATCTAAATCGAGTAAAGTTTTTGATTTTTGTCCGCCATATTGGCGCCGCCATTTTGAATTTCCAAATTTCGACTTCAAATTCGGATTCAGCGAGCCCAAAACCCCCCGAGTGAGGCTCTGATTTCAAATCAGAGCAAGTTAAATAGGGAAATAAAGGTTGACGCACTATTGCGTCAATGCCACACAGGGGCACGGAATTATTTGACGCACTATTTGCGTACTATAACCGACTTATTGTAGAACGGGCTTTAGGCTGGTTCTACAATAAGTCGCTTGTCGGCGTTGGATGTTGCGCGCATGCGCTTCTGCGATGTTTACGGCAACTTTACACCAACCGACATCGCAGAAGCGCATGCGCGCGACATCCGACGCCGACAACCGACTTATTGTAGAACGGGCCTTAAGGCCCCTCTACACTACTTGTTCGAAGTTCCTCGCCGAAGTACTCGCCGAAGCTAGCCGAGTGAGAGGAGCGTCACCACACTACTCGCTCAACTTCCCGAGAACCCGGCAAGAACTCGTGCGAAGTTACTTCGGTCCTTTGACTCGGCCCAAAAATACCGACACCGATCGGAAGTCGCCCGAAGCGAAGCAAAGCGAGGCGAAGAAGCACGAAGTGCCTCTCTACACTCTCGTCCTCGCCCAACTTCGATTAACTTCGCGAGTAGTGTAGAGGGGCCTTTAGGCTGGTTCTACAATAAGTCGCTTGTCGGCGTCGGATGTCGCGCGCATGCGCTTCTGCGATGTTTACGCCAACTTTACGCCAACCGACATCGCAGGAGCGCATGCGCCCGACACCCGACACCGACAAGCGACTTATTGTAGAGCGGGCCTTAGGCTGGTTCTACAATAAGTCGCTTGTCGGCGTCGGATGTCGCGCGCATGCGCTTCTGCGATGTTTACGCCAACTTTACACCGACCGACATCGCAGAAGCGCATGCGCCCGACATCCGACGCCGACAACCGACTTATTGTAGAACGGGCCTTAGGCTGGTTCTACAATAAGTCGGTTGTCGACGTCGGATGTCGCGCGCATGCGCTTCTACGATGTTTACGCCAACTTTACACCAACCGACATCGCAGAAGCGCATGCGCGCGACATCCGACACCGACAAGCGACTTATTGTAGCACGAGCCTTAGGCTGGTTCTACAATAAGTCGGTTGTCGACGTCGGATGTCGCGCGCATGCGCTTCTACGATGTTTACGCCAACCGACATCGCAGAAGCGCATGCGCGCGACATCCGACGCCGACAACCGACTTATTGTAGAACCAGCCTTAGGCTGGCTCTACAATAAGTCGCTTGTCGGTGTCGGATGTCGCGCGCATGCGCTTCTACGATGTTTACGCCAACTTTACGCCAACCGACATCGCTGAAGCGCATGCGCCCGACATGCGACACCGACAAGCGACTTATTGTAGAACGAGCCTTAGCGCGGACAGTCGTTAGTACGCGCGCGGGATGATCGGAATCCAAATTCTCTCTGGTCTTTCCGGTACAGATCAGTTCGAGAAGTCTCGACAATGGAGCACGCGTAACAGCTGGCAATGGTGAGTCCTGATTGGCCAACACGAAGTTCAAAATGGCGACGCGATAGGCACGCCACAACGATTCCACTACCGCCATCTACCGTCGCAACTCGAACCTCGTATCCGAATTACCGCGACAAATTCCCACGCAGTCTTTTCCCCTCGCGTGCGCGTTCAATCGTGTTCATGAAATAACACACAAATGCGATTATGGATCACGTAACGTTGTCCCCCCGTGCGTCGTCGTACTCACTTGCACTCATTTGATGAGTCTCCGTGTGGTGGGTTGGCTCCTCGTAAAAGAAATCCAATATCGCCCAGTCGTTGCTACTCGAGTTTCGTTATATCGTAATTCTTGAATAAAACTTTACGAAATATGTGGGTCGAGGAGTGCGACGGTTTCGCGGAACTCTGTCGCGGCTATTTGCCCTATTATTTATTAATCGTTTTGCCAATATTTATTATCATTTCACCGGCTAACCCCGTCGCGGCGGCCCATGATTTTCCAGTTTATCGTATGCACCAGTATGATTTGCATGGAGTACCACACGGTCAGTAATAATTTCATTCCCATTATTATTATTATTATTATTATTATTATTATTATTATTATTGGCATACCGTAATTGATTTTATGAAAATCCTCGAAAATAAATCGATACAAATTATCGTTGTAATCGTTAATAAAAATATTTCCGTCCATTTCCGTCCATTAATAAAAATATTTTATCAATGTTGTCAACATTAATAAAAATATTTCCGTAATATATTTTCATTGCCATTAACGTCATTATCGTGAAATATCGTAATAAGTTAATTACGCATTAAAAAAAAGTCAGGGAATTAAAATTCTCTAGAATTTATCTAGAATTTACTTTTTGCAAGAATTACGAAAAATAAAACGACGGAAAAAAAAAAAAAAAACTGGTGTACAAATATTTCTGTATTAGGACTTGGAATTCGTAGCTTTTTTTTTTTAATGAAAAAAACAATATTTTAAATGAAAATAAAACAAAATACATTAATGAAATTATCGCCCGTCGCTTTTTCCTACTTTTGAGCATCTTTCGGGCAGAGTACGAATATCGTGTCGGAAGAAACGCCTAGTCTTTAGACGCAATCCACGAATCGAGCCATTTTTGACAATCTTCGCAAGAATTGAACTTCCGCTCAGACAGGCTACGAGCCATCGAACGAAACGAATGGTAATATCGGAAGGTGCGATATCTGGAGAATACGGCGATCGGGGGTAGGACTTCCCATTCAAGTGTTTCCGGATACGTTCGTAGCGGTTTTTGCGACCCGCGCGTACGAGCATTGTCGCGCAGCGAAATGACTTCGTCGTGTCTTTCGGAGTATTGCGGCCGTTTTTCTTTCAATGCACGCCTCGAGCGCGTCGATTGCAGTCGGTAGCCATGCCCAGTTATGGTTTCGTTCGGTTTCAGCAGTTCGTAATAAATCACGCCCCTCCGATCCCGTCGAATACAGAGCTGGAGCTCAGACCCGTGGACGGCTTTGCCAGTGACGTTGATGGTTGGCCGAGCTTGATCCGTGACTTTCTGCGCTTCGGATTGTCGTAATCCATTTTTCGTCATCGGCGACAATTCGATGCAAAAAAAACCCTTTTCTTTTGTCCCGTCGAAGCGGCGGTTCGCACGTCAAAAGACGCCTCTCGATGTTCCTTGCTTTCGATTCGTACGGGACCCAATGTCCTTCACTTCTGGATTATGCCCAAAGTTTTAAGGCAGTAGTCTGCTTTAGGAGCCGAAAAAAAAGCGTTTTTTCAACAATTTTTTTGAAAGGGAAGGAAATGATTGCGGTAAACGAAATTTTGAGACGATAGTATATTATATTCAAGCTTTAAAAAACAATTTTTATTATTACAAATTATTGAAATTTGCCAAAGTTGTAACGATTTTTCTGGGGCGCCTGGAGTGTGCACTCGTAAATCGGTGCCGGTGATGGAGGTCGTGCGATGCATCTGAAACAGTGGAACCAAATTTTTTTTTACTTTTTATAAGTTCCTTTTCTATACGAACTAAAAAAATACCGAAGAAATGACGAAATTCCAAATTTTTTCGAAGTTTGAAAAAAAAATTCACTTTTTTGAAAAAAAAAATTCACTTTAAGTTGCAAAACAAGTAATTTAAATAGTACTTTTGTCCAACTTTTTTAGTTCAAATAGAAGATAATTCAATACTGAAGCTAGATCACTTTGGTTTTTTTCGATCGGACATATATTGTTTTTACTATCGCCGGCACCGTTTTCCAAAACTTGTGAAAATGAAAACTCGAGAAAACGGGCTGTAAAGTTCTGCCCGAGCATTCGCACCTGCTCGACGCTCGGCCACTAAAACTGATCTAGCTTCGAAAATATGTCGAATTGGCCTCTAAAATTTTGAACACATATTCTTGGATAGTTTTGGAATAGATTTAAGACAAAAACGAAAAATCGATTTTTTGAAGCCTGTAAAGCAGACTACTGCCTTAAGACGTTTTCCCACCGTTGATGAGTCAACTCCCGATGATGTAGAGAATTCTTGAAGCGTTCGAGATGAGTCTTCGTCGAGCGATGCCTCCGACTCGTTATCTTCAAAAAAAAATTTCCGCTGGCCAGGTCGCTCCTTGTCATACGAGTCGAAATCACCAGCTTTGAAACGTGCGAACCACTTGCGACAAGGTTTGCTCAGCTAGAGCGCGTTCACCGTACACTTTCACTAAAATACCATGAGCTTCGGCAGCACTTTTGTTCATATTAAAGTAACGAAGTAAAAGTCCCCGCAAGAACGCTTTATTCGTCAGAAATGTTGATATATTCAATAAATTATAAAGTGTTATTTACGATTCAAAAAGTAGTTGTGTACGGCAAATGACATTCAATGATAGCTGTTTCAGGATGAATACATTACTGTCGTTAACAACGAAATACTGTACTACCTACGCCATCTGTTGTAAAACGCTACGAATTAATTTCAACACCTAATAGGATTCAATATTAAGGGCGGGGTAAAGTTAATTCGGCGAAAAAAAGGCATGTTTTTAAGATTTTTTTTTGGCGCAACGGATAGTGTTCGTTTATTGAAAAATTTACATACAATAAAGTAACATTTGAACAACATTCTCCGAAATTTGCATTGCACAAAATATTCAAAATTGAGCGAGTGAAAATTAAACCCCGGAGGCGCCTCGAAAAAAAGTTGGTTCGCGGTGTGTGCACCATAACTCGCAACAGAATAATCTGAAACAAAAAAATCAAAATGCATTTGTTAAAGGAGATGTTTCTCGAGGTAATGACGGGAGGATTTTTTTTTTTTTTTTCGATTTTTCGATTTTTCGTACCACTTGGGAGCCAAAAAACCGATTTTCGCTAAAAAAAAATCGGCTAATTTGTTGTTGAAAAATTAGTAATTAATAAAAAAAAAACAAAAAAGCTCTCGACAATACCTGGTGAATTGTGTGAAGAAGTACTGTGCAAAATTTCAAAGCGATTGGTCCAGTAGATTTTGAGTTATCGTGCGCACGGACTTCAAATATGACAAGTCTCAGAAAAGGGGTTTGAAAAACGCAGAAGAGTTTGGTCGCTTAGCGCTCATTGCACATAAGTTTGAGAACACTTCTCGATTGCATAAAAATCTGAGAAAATTCATGCATATTAAAGGTACTCAAAAGATTAATTTTGCATAATAATAATTCCAAAATGTTATTAACAAAATGATGAAAAAAAAAAATTAGTCAACAAATTTCCCCGCAACCCAATTTTTTTTCGTGATTCGTTCATTTTTCTGAATACGTATGAATTTTTTCAGATTTTTCAATTATCTTTGAATTTTAAGAAATTCAAAATAAAACTCGATAATTTTCTTATACTCACTCAAAGTCGTCGATGCCAGGTTCGTAGAGCAAAAGGCTTCCATCAAGATGATCGAGAGCATCTTTTTGCGTTTGTCTACGCAAAACTCTTTTTTGTTTACTGTCGTGCGCCGCCCAGGTATAAAACCCGGCATGGAGCAATAGACGCTCAAATACTCATAACTTCGTCAATTTTACTCCGATCGACTTGAAATTTTAACACAATATTCTTGAGATATTATGCATTCATTTAAAAAATTAAAAAAAAATGAAAAAAAAAAATTTTAATACTTTACCCCGCCCTTAATGAATATTTAATCCTAAAGAATGAACTTTTTGTTTTAGAAATGCGCCAGTTTTGACAAAAAACAATGTATCAAAAAAATCCTACGTACTTCTATAGCTATTCTTATATATAATCGAAAAAACATTAGTGTCTCATAACTGAAAAATTGTAGGAGCTGTTGGTCCGGCCGTTGACCTTCCAGAAATAAAGGCGTCATCGGAAAAATGCTGCACAGTCGCTATTTTGACACGTATCGCTGTGAAAAAATAATTTTGTATAGTCAATTACGTGTATAATATTAGATAAAGTAAAAAGTTCTGAGCGTTTTTTCGCTTTATTTCGACGATGAAATTAACATAGGATTATCCGATTTAGATCAAATATGCGCCGTTTTGTTCGATAACTTTTGTCCATTTTGAAGGCAATTTCATAATTCCGCGATTGAAGACATCCTCGTCCCTATTGGTAAAAACACTTGACCAGCTCATTTTCACAAGCCTCTCGCGAGGCCAGTTTTGTAGCATCAAGAAAATTTTGCAAATGCTTGAAAAGGTGATAATCGCTTGGTGCCAGGTCTGGACTATACGGCGGGTGCGATAAAACCTCCCATCCAAGCTCTCGGAGCTTCTGGCGCGTCGTTAAAGATGTGTGCGGCCTGGCGTTTGTCTTGATGGAACACAACACCCTACCTATTGGCCAATTCTGGCCGCTTCTGGTCGATCGCCTGCTTCAATCTGGTCAGTTGTTGACAGTAGAGGTCTGAATTGAGTGTTTGGCCCGATGGGAGCAGCTCATAGTGGATGATTCCCTTCCAATCCCACCAAACACACAGCAAAACCTTCTTGGCCGTCAATCCGGGCTTGGCGATCGTTTGGGCCGGCTCACCGCGATTGGACCACGATCTTTTTCGGCTGTTGTTCTCGTGTGTGACCCATTTTTCATCGCCAGTCATCATCCGCTTCAAAATCGGTCGATTTCGTTACGTATCAGCAAAGAATCGCAGGCATCAATTCGGTCCAAAAGGTTCTTTCGCGTCAATTCGTGTGGCACCCATACATCGAGCTTCTTCCTGAGACCAGCCTTATGCAAATGGTTTCAACCGGTTTTCTGGCTAATCTTCAGTTCCTGGGCAATGGAATAAGTGCTCACATGCCGGTCCGACTCGACGATTTCCATGATTTTATCGACATTTTAGACGATTGGCCTACCAGAGCGTGCCTCATCTTCGACGTCTATATTACCAGAACGGAATCGTTGGCAGCACCGCTTTGCTGTTGCATTCGATACTGTATTGGCCCCATAAACAGCACCATTTTTTTGGCCACCTGCTCCGCCTTTTCACCTTTGTCGTAGTGGTACTGAAGAATGTATCGAATTTTCTCTTTTTTTTACCTCCATTTTGGAACGCTGTAACACACAACTGGCTTCACCAAACACAAAACTGTCAAAGAACTTTTTCTTAAGCGTAATGTCACCTTTAAATCGCCGTATAGTATGACCCGATGCGATGTATAGATCGTGAGATATGGCTCACTAAAGACATATAGCGGAAAACGCTCAGAACTTTTTACTTCACCCAATAAAAGCCCTATTTTGTAATTCCGATTTATTTTATGGTTTCGCTGAAAAAAAAAAAATCGCAAAATATGCCCTTTTTTTGGCCTCTAGACTGGCCTAAGGTCTTGACACACATAGACTCATACATTTCAAATCAACAACTAAACTCAACTGGCGTACCAACGCTAGGGTCGCGTATCTCGCGCTCGCATTTTGCAATTCGGACGACATAAGAAAATAAACAGTAAGCAACTTGTCACTGTGTGTACTGACTCCACACAATGCCAAAATTATTGTTTTACTATAGGTTAGTTCCACGCTCAAATCATAATTTTTTGATGAATTTTACCATCCGTATTATCCGCACTATCCACATTCAATTGCCTTCGTTATTCGGATCAAAGAAATTGGCGCATATCCGTATAGCTTGGATATCTGGATTGCAAGACCTACTCCCCGCGCTTCCCCGATGATGGCTTTTGTTCTCATTATTATCGTTGTTGTGTGCTGTTCTCATTTTTTTTTCAACTATTATTATTATGGAATTACAAAGGAAAAACAAAAACTTGTGTTTAATGCGAAAAATTCAAAAAACAAAAAAAAACAAAAAAAAAGGTTGCCGAAGCACAGCAGTTTCGCTGGAAGCTAGATCGGTGTCCGGTTGGAGCACGCCGCGGCACTGCGTCATCGTTAAAGCGACGGAACTTACCCTGGACGCTCTGCAAACGGCGAGGAGCAAGGCTGGAGCTTTGCTGATAGTTTTGCCAAAGGATATGAAGAATGTTTCGAAAGACGAGGAACAGGTACGCCGGATAAGAACGGGACAATGAATGTTGATCAGTTTCATGCGCAACGAATGTTGATTCGGTTCATATAGAATCGAAACAGTGCTTGCGTGACGGTCGGACTCGACGATTTTCATTATTTTATCGACATTTTCGGCAATTGGCCTTCCAGAGCGTGGTGCATCTTTGACATAAAAATTATCGGAACGGCATCGACGAAACCAAAATTGCGCGTGATTGGCTTTTACAGTATCAGGACCATAAACACTATTCACATTTTCAGCCGCCTGGCTTGCGTTTTCGCCTTTATCGAAGACAAAACTGTAAAAAATATGGCGTATTTTTACTTTGCTGGTGGCCATCTTTGACGCGCGCTCAAAAAATATTGAGTCAAGCAATCACAAAACTGTCTGAGGTTGTTTATTTTAGTACGAAATCGTATCTTTCTAACGCCATCTAGCGTAATCCGATCGCACTTATACAACGCGAGATACAGATTACTAAAGTCGTATATTGCAAAAATAATGGATTTCTTTTTACTACACCTAATATTTCCCTTATACATTCCCCTATCCCTCTTTCCTCTTCTGTCCCACCTCCACACCCGTCTATCACATGTTTCCACGACTCTGTTTCCTCCCCACAGCATCTGCATAGTCTTTCATCCTCCCTCTACCAATACTTCCTTTCCCTCATCTCGTTTCCCATCCTGAACCTTGCTATCCCTGTACATCTGTCCTCTCCCCAGCCCTTTTTTACATATCCTGGCATCCCCTCCGCCCTGATTTCTCTATACCACCTGTTTTATCTCGAGTTTTCAATCCTCTCCCTTCTTTCCCTTTTCTGCTCCTCCCTGTCCTTTTTCTCCTTCCTCTCATATCCCTCGTACTCCTGTCCCTGTTCCACCTCCCCTTCTCTTCAAGTTTAAATGAAAAATCGAACAATCGTTAATTTCGTAGCATATCTCCGTGTTGGAAGAATCCATGATTTACGGCTCGGAGATAACGATACCCGTCTACTTCGCTCACTGGAATTCGGAGCTCCAAGCGATCCTGGACGATCTGTCTCACAGCTCCGGAGACGAGAAGGCTGGCACCGCCATGGAGGCGATGATCAATTCGATATCCGCCAGTGGCTATCAAGTTGTTATCCCAGCTGCGCAAGCTCTCCCGAAGATGGATGCCAAAGTTGCCACGTTGTACGGGCGACTCAGCGGCTTGGGCGCCGGCGACAAAGTTCCAACGTTCGCCCTCGTCGCTCACTACGACAGTGCAGGAGTCGCACCGGTTTGTGCTTTTCCAAAAAAAATCGCTCTCGCGTCTTCGTTGTTAATCCTACGTGGTCACCCTTGATAGAATCGACCCGTCGATCAATTTTTCGCGTAAATATATAATAGTTCCCGTCTTCGAATGGGACTGTATTCACCATCTTACCTAGAGTTTGGAATTTATACGAATATTTCCTCGATTGTCGAAGTGCCTCCAAAGGCGTGAATTCTTTTGTCTCCTCTTATCAGGAATTGTCTTTCGGCGCGGAGAGCAACGCGTCGGGAGTTGCGATGCTTCTGGAACTGGCGAGAATATTCTCGACCCTTTACTCGAGCAGCCGTTCCGCCCCGCGCTACAATTTGGTCTTCGTGCTCACCGGAGCTGGAAAATTGAACTATCAGGGAAGCAAAAAATGGCTGGAAGATCAACTCGACGGGACCGAGGGATCCATCATACAAGTAAAGCAAATCTATCTCTATGTATTGTAACGTTGTGAAATCGTAACGTTGCAAAGTATAAAGAGACTATCCGAGAAGAGTTGTGGTAAGCGGGCTGGCGTAGCTCAGTGGTCGGAGCAGTCGACCGGAAATCGAAAGGTCCCGGGTTCGAATCCCAGCCCAGAAGCGCCCCGCATTTTTTTCGGATAGTTCTCTGGAGTTTTTTCCGGGCTTACAAATGGCGCCCAACAGCGGCCACAGCAATCGTTGATTGCCGTGAAAAAGAATCCACTCCTCGAGGTTTCCAGCGTAGGCCGAGGTAGCCTCGCCGGATGGGTATAAGTTCGCTTCGGGTATATTCTGGGCCGAACTTTGAGGAAAACAAAAATTGGGTATAGTTTCGGTCAACACTTTAGAGTATAGCGAATATCGAGTCGATCCGTTAGCCATGGATCGACTCTGACAGGGGAAGTTGTAACGTTGCGAAATCGTAACGTTTGCAAAGTATAAAGAGACTATCCGAGAAGAGTGTGGTAAGCGGGCTGGCGTAGCTCAGTGGTCAGAGCAGTCGATCGGAAATCGAAAGGTCCCGGGTTCGAATCCCGGCCCAGAAGCGCTCCGCATTTTTTTCGGATAGTTCTCTGGAGTTTTTTCCGGGCTTATAAATGGCGCCCAACAGCGGCCACAGCAATCGTTGATTGCCGTGAAAAAGAATCCACTCCTCGAGGTTTCGAGCGTAGGCCGAGGTAGCCTCGCCGGATGGGTATAAAGTTCGCTTTGGGTATAGTTTGGGCCGAACTTTGAGGAAAACAAAAATTGGGTATAGTTTCGGTCAACACTTTAGAGTATAGCGAATATCGAGTCGATCCGTTAGCCATGGATCGACTCTGACAGGGGGAGTTGTAACGTTGCGAATTCGTAACGTTGCAAAGTATAAAGAGACTTTCCGGGAAGAGTGTGGTAAGCGGGCTGGCGTAGCTCAGTGGTCAGAGCAGTCGATCGGAAATCGAAAGGTCCCGTGTTCGAATCCCGGCCCAGAAGCGCTCCGCATTTTTTTCGGATAGTTCTCTGGAGTTTTTTCCGGGCTTATAAATGGCGCCCAACAGCGGCCACAGCAATCGTTGATTGCCGTGAAAAAGAATCCACTCCTCGAGGTTTCCAGCGTAGGCCGAGGTAGCCTCGCCGGATGGGTATAAGTTCGCTTCGGGTATATTCTGGACCGAACTTTGAGGAAAACAAAAATTGGGTATAGTTTCGGTCAACACTTTAGAGTATAGCGAATATAGAGTCGATCCGTTAGCCATGGATCGACTCTGACAGGGGGAGTTGTAACGTTGCGAAATCGTAACGTTTGCAAAGTATAAAGAGACTATCCGAGAAGAGTGTGGTAAGCGGGCTGGCGTAGCTCAGTGGTCAGAGCAGTCGACCGGAAATCGGAAAGGTCCCGGGTTCGAATCCCGGCCCAGAAGCGCCCCGCATTTTTTTCGGATAGTTCTCTGGAGTTGTCATGACTGAACCTGTCATGACCGACTTCTCCGTATTTTCGATTCAGGACGCGTCATACGTAATTTGCCTGGACTCGGTATCGTCGACCGACAATCTTTACGTCCACGTGTCCAAGCCTCCAAAAGAAACTTCCTCCGGAGGTATTTTCTACAAGCATTTGAAATCGGCCGCGGAATCGATACGCTCGGTCGGTGTCGAGGGTATCCACAAGAAAATCAATCTCGCTGAAGAAACCCTGGCCTGGGAACACGAGCGTTACAGCATAAGAAGATTACCCGCGGCAACATTGTCGAGCCTGAAAAGCCACGACGAGAGCGGAAGAATGTCGATCCTCGACGTTTCGAGTTACGGCCAAATTGAGCGACTCCACAAGCACACGCAAATACTCGCCGAGGCTCTCGCCCAGCACATGTACAATTTGAGCTCGAGTCACGTGTTCGGCAACGCTGAGGTATTCTCGTCATTTATATTTTTTGTCTGTCAACGGTCTTGCAGGTCTTGAAAATCCGACGATTTGGCTAGTACGGATAGATGAATAAAAATGTTTGTTTCTCGTAGAGGCCACAAGTAGAGTAATACTTTCGAAGAGAGATGAAGATTGTCGATTTCTTTCTAATAACCAAAGCGCATTTTACGAATTGAGCGATCATGGGATCGAATCCAACTTACGAGGCTGAAATTTTTATATGATTTTGACGAATACGTTATGCATTGTTTGGAAAAATTTGAGCTATATTGACCGTTCAGTTTTTTTCGTAATAAAATTGCTAAGACGTGGACTTTGAGCTAGTGAAGCACGTCGTCTTATGGAAACGGTCGACCGGAAGTGCGGTGATCACGGTTTTGCTGCTCACGTATCCAAGTTCGTTGGAAAACTGAAATTTGATAAATTAGACATAAAAGATATTGCAAAAAAAACCGAAAATTCGAATTCCACCGTGTAGTTCAAGCACTACATTATGAAACGATTTCAACTTCCGATTGAATATTGGTAATGGTGATACGCCCAAAAATGCACTTACATTGATGTTCAGTTCATATATTGGGAGTACAAATTAATTCGGTCCGTTTTTTTTGTGGCAAAAAATCAATTTATTTCAAAATAAAAGGTATGAATAGATTAATCAAAGTATTGTCCATCGCTGGCTACTACTTTTTTCCACCTTTCAAGCAATTTTCGAATTCCATCGCGAAAAAAACGTCTCGTCTTTTGAGGCGATCCAAGTTTTGAGCCAATTTTCGATTTCTGCGAAAGAAGTGAACCGGTGAGCTGCTAAATCCTGCTGCATCCGTCGGAACAATCAGTAATCAGAAGGAGCAATGTCCGGAGAATACGGCGGGTGCGGTAAAATATCCTATTTGAGCGTTTCCAAATATTTTGTTTACGACTTTTACGACACGAGGCCGAGCGTTGTCATGCAGAAGAATAACTTTGTCGTGTCTTTGCTCGTATTCCGGCCGTTTTTCTCGTAACGCACGGCTCAAACGAATCAATTGTAGTCTATACCGATCGCCCGTAATGGAATCGCCAGGTTGTAGCAGCTCATTGGCTCATTTGGCTGTCCAGGGCGAGGCTTGCTCTTCAACGCTGAAATCACCGTTCTTAAAGCGTCGCAAACCATTCCCTACATGATTTATCAGTTGGAGCATCATCAGCATAAACTTCAACAAGCATTCGATGGCGCTTCAGCTGCACTTTTCTTCCAATTAAGGCAGTAGTCTGCTTTAGGAGCCGAAAAAAAAGCGTTTTTTCAACAATTTTTTTGAAAGGGAAGGAAATGATTGCGGTAAACGAAATTTTGAGACGATAGTATATTATATTCAAGCTTTAAAAAACAATTTTTATTATTACAAATTATTGAAATTTGCCAAAGTTGTAACGATTTTTCTGGGGCGCCTGGAGTGTGCACTCGTAAATCGGTGCCGGTGATGGAGGTCGTGCGATGCATCTGAAACAGTGGAACCAAATTTTTTTTTAGTTTTTATAAGTTCCTTTTCTATATGAACTAAAAAAATACCGAAGAAATGACGAAATTCCAAATTTTTTCGAAGTTTGAAAAAAAAATTCACTTTTTTGAAAAAAAAAATTCACTTTAAGTTGCAAAACAAGTAATTTAAATAGTACTTTTGTCCAACTTTTTTAGTTCAAATAGAAGATAATTCAATACTGAAGCTAGATCACTTTGGTTTTTTTCGATCGGACATATATTGTTTTTACTATCGCCGGCACCGTTTTCCAAAACTTGTGAAAATGAAAACTCGAGAAAACGGGCTGTAAAGTTCTGCCCGAGCATTCGCACCTGCTCGACGCTCGGCCACTAAAACTGATCTAGCTTCGAAAATATGTCGAATTGGCCTCTAAAATTTTGAACACATATTCTTGGATAGTTTTGGAATAGATTTAAGACAAAAACGAAAAATCGATTTTTTGAAGCCTGTAAAGCAGACTACTGCCTTAAAGCAGAAAACGTAAAATTTCCCGCAAATGCTGCTTAGTTAACAAAAACATTTGACATATTCGACACAGTAAAAAACAAGGTTTTTAATGGAATTCAAAGCGATATAAACTGAATGTTATTGACAGATGTCTAAGCTCTCTGAAACCAGCGAAATCAGCTGTCACTATGAAACATTCATAACAGCCAGAGCCATCTCTTGAAAACGGACCGAATTCATTTGTACTCCCAATAGATATTGTAAAAAAAAACGAAAATTCGAACTTCACCGTGTAGTTCAAGCACTACAATTATGAAACGATTTCAACTTCCAGTTGAATATTGGTAACGTTGATACGCCCAAAAATGCACTTTCCATTGATGTTCAGTTCATATATATTTTCGAAAACGCATGGAAAATGTGTATCAAGAACATCCGATTCAACAACTACCCCTAACAGTAACAAAACATCAAAAACCGCCCCTAGCAGTGGCGGTGCGCCTGAAAATGCACTTTTATTGATGTTCACTTCGTATAAATTTTTGAAAACACATAAAAAATTTGTCGCAAGAAAATCTGACTCGAAAACTACCCCCGACAGTAACAAAACATCAAATTATCCGTAAGTCCTTCAGAATATGCTCGTGTGTTCCGGAACACTCATATTTCGATTCAGATCAGAAAAAAAATAACAGAAAATGAGATGACAACATTTTATCCATTGGGGCGGTGAATTTCTCTCAATCGAGGGGTAGTTCATAAGGGTTGATTGATCCGTAAATTCTTCAGAATTCCACTGCGTGTTCTGGAATGACTTTTCCTCAATTTCTGGCAGAAATCAACGATGGGAAATGAAATTAAGATGTTTTCAAGCGATTGGGGTGGTTTTTTTTTCATTTGGGGGTAGTTTCTGAGGGTAGAAAAATTCTCGAATTTTTTTTCTCACATTGCGTACTCGTGAATTCAAGTCAATCATTTACCAACTTTGCCAAATGTTCCAAAAAAAAACTCAGCTGTTAAAGGGTTAAAGCTTACATGTATTTTCATAGCTATTAAAAATTCACAATCACAAGTTTTCAAGACAATCCGTATGAGGTTAGAAATCTGTATTGGGCTAGGAAAAATTATTTTATACTTTTTAGTCCAGTTTTTTTTGTATATGATAAAGAATAATGTTAATACTAAAAATACTTATTTTTACACTACCGCTTTTCTTTCCAAGTCGGTTTAAGGCGGGATCCTGAATTAGCCGGTTCGAAAAATCGATATTTTGAGGAATTTTTTTCGGGTAAAAAAAAAAGCAAGTTTAGCGAAATTTTCAGATTATTTTATTACATGTCTGAACATAAGAAAACAATTTTTTTTAAAGAAAAATATCAACAGGCAACCGATTTTTATGCACATTCGTGCCACTGCTGTTTCCATGCGGCGTGACAAATGGAGCTCGTAATTTTCGTCTGAAACAAAAAAACCAAAAACCATTTTAATTGTGACATATTTTTCTTCTATATGAACTAAAAAAAAACGAAAAAATTTTGAAATTTGAATGTTTTTTCGGGTTTGAAGTAGAAAATGTGCTTTTTGTGAAAAAAAAAAATTATTTCAACTTGCCAAAAAAATTGTTAAGAATTTTTTTTTCGACAATGTTTTTAGTTCAAATAGAAAAGAAAACGATACTGAAGCGAACAAGCTTTGGTTTGTTTCGATTGGACTTCTAGTTTTTTTGTAATCAGCTACGCCAAATTAGAAAAATCGTAAAAACGAAAACTCGAGAAAACGGGCTCCCGAGGGAAGGGAGCGCGCGCCCTAACTGCCCGAGCGCCCGTATACCTGCTCGACACTCCACTACGTTCAGTGCTGTATCTTTGGAAATATTTCGAATTGGGCTATAAAACTTTGTCTAGACATTCTTAGATACATCAGGAATAGATTTAAACAAAACAAAAAAAAAATCGATTTTTTGGACCTTCTAATTCAGGATTCGGCCTTAATTAGGTTTCGTAATTAGAAAAAGTAAATTGTGGAAATATTCCAGAAAATTTTCAAAATTCCCTGACTTTTCCCCGAATTATTCCAGGAGAAAATGAATTCGCTGAGTTTTTCTGATTTTCCATATGCGCAACAAGCGTGTAATTGTAATGCAGACCTCTCATTCCCGCCTCCATTCTTCATAGATAGCTAGACGTATTGTCATTTATACCCATAGCCATTTTAACATTTTTACTCTGTAATTTTTCTATCCTCCGCTTCCACCCCCGCGTCTTCACTCCGTACAACAGCTCACTCTTAATTTAATATTTGTAATAAAAAAAAAAAAAATGTTATTCGTATTACATTGTATGTAATGTTCACGTCGCGTGGTTCAAGGCGATCTCCAAAGAGTCTCTGTCGATGTGGCTGAATTATCTGACGTCGCAGCCGAGAGCGGCCTCGTTGCTGGCCGATAAGCAAGACCCCCTGGTGAATTCTCTGCGCGAAGCGATGTCACGCTACCTCGGCGATGTCAAGGTCAACCTCCACAGTCCCGACAAACGGGACCCTGAGTTTGTATTCTACGACGTTACGAAAGCTACCGCGAACGTGTACAGGTACGTGTATCGTTGACTTTTCTCTTCTCCCCCTTTTTTTTTTTTGTTCGCAATTCTACTAAGTACATAAAAATGATCGAACCTTTCTCTTTCTTGAAAACAAACTTTAAGGGGCCAGTCCACTTTGGAGCCACGAAAAAAAGGCTATTTTCGCGATTTTTTTTTTTTTCGAGGATTTTATAAAAGATATGAATACAAAAGTTATTGGGCTTGATAAATACAGTCTTGAAATACATTTAAAAAAAAAATTTAATTCATTTTTATTCATTTTTAAGTACAAAAACTATAGTTTAACGTAACGCCTGAAAAATAGGTGGGCTAGGTAGCTCCATCACAACTCGGCAACGGCTTGTCTGAAACAAGCCGTTGCCGAGTTGTGATGGAGCAAGCTTCCGGGCAAACAAATTCACGATTTCGCGCGCGACGAGTCAGGACTTTTCATTCGTCGTTGCTTTTTTTTTTTTTTTTCTTTCTTTCTTTCTATTTTTCTGTTTATTCGTTCTTTCGTATCCCGATTGTATTCAAACTGCGGCGATTCGTTGATATGTGCCAGATTCCAGTCGGGATTCTATTATACGTAATAATATTTAAGTTTACGCGTTCTCGCTTGATTTCCGGGCGTGCCGATCTCCCCCCACCGCTCATGGCACGTTGTCCTCCCTTCAGGTATTAGGCTAATTATCCATTATTGAATTTGAATAAAGTGCGGTGTTTACGACAAAGAAAAATCACGAATTCCATGCCTTTTTTTTTCTCACGCGAATGAAGAACGGAAGTAACGTAAAAATATTTTTTCTAACAATGAAGACTGTCGCTTTTTGTGCCGAATAAAGAGCATTTGCGGGAAGAGCTTTGCTTTTCTGCTTTAAGGGGCCAGTCCACTTTGGAGCCACGAAAAAAAGACTGCGCGATTTTTTTTTTTGAGGATTTTATAAAAGATGAATAATAAAAGTTGTTGGGCTTGATAAATAAAGTCTTGAAATACATTAAAAAAAAAAAAATTAATTCATTTTTATTCATTTTTAAGTACAAAAACTATAGTTTAACGTAACGCCTCAAAAATAGGTGGGCTAGGTAGCTCCATCACAACTCGGCAACGGCTTGTCCGAAACAAAAAAATCAAAGTCCATTAGATTCAGTATGACACCAGCCACAAAATGACCCTCGGATATAAAGTTTTATCAAAAAAGAAAAAAATGGCAGATAAAAAACGAAAAAAGTAAAAAAACGCGGTTTTTCGCAAAAAAAAAGAGTAAAAATCAAAATTTCAAAACCATCGAGGGTCATCTTGTTGCGAATCGTGTTTACAATATGTGGTTGAAATTTCAAGTGAATCGGTTTATTAGTTTTAAAGATACGATGGAGCTAGAGTTTGAAAACCTGTTGTTTCGAGAAAAACGCGTTTGAAGTTTATGAAAAATTCTTACCTAAACTCAATCGGCAATTCCTGCATCGTAAAAAATCCCTTCTGATTGCTCATCATCGTGCGCTGCGTCTATTCTGTCTTTTCACGCGTCGCTCATCCATTTCCTGGGCAAAATTCAAGCTCTGCGAGCCAACTACAAGTTTTGGTCGGTTCATCAGCATTAGAAGGGCTGAATTTCCTTCATTGAATAACGCAGTAGCCAAGAATGCTGCAGCCTCGACTACTTTCAGGCCACAATGTGTAGGTGCTTTGGAGCCAATCGCCAAACGGTCGAATTGAAACTTTCATTAGCATTCTAATATCCCGTAGTACGAGGGGTGTAATTGAGCCAGGTAACTGAATAAGGGATTACCTGAGCGACCGCTCCGTTCTAACTACCGCGCGCTTCGGCACTGAACCGACGGGCGTTCACTTTTCTTCCTCATAGCATCGGGACAAATCGGAATTTTGTTTTGAAACTTTGGCAACGTATTGTTGAATAGTTTTACCAACAATTTATGGAACAAAAAAAAAGTCGATTCTTCGAACCGTCTAAACTGGTTTCGCCCCTTAAGGGGGTTGGATTTATCCATCGATAGGATTTCAACGCGAACGAGGGCACAGCTCGTACAAAAAGAAAAAATATGAAAAAAATATTCGCAATATCGTTTTTATATTTCTGTTGCAGCGTGAAGCCGGCCGTGTTCGATCTTTTCCTCACAATGGCCATAATAGTCTACTTGGGCGCCGTTTACCTCGCCGTCCACGAATTTCCACGTCTTTACAGCCTCGCGACAAGACTCGCCGTCAAAACCAAATCGTCTTGAATATTACGATTCCAGGAGCCGTGTGAGGCCGCGCGTACTCGTCGATAATAATATCAATAAGGTTTGGAGATGCTCGAAGTGAAATCGTCACTTCGCGTTTGCCGATTTACGGTGGACGTGGTATCGACTTCCGGGCAAAGAAATTCAGAATTTCGCGCGCGACGAGTCAGAACTTTTCATTCGTCGTTGCTTTTTCTTTTTTTCTTTCTTTCTTTCTATTTTTCTGTTTATTCGTTCTTTCGTATCCCGATTGTATTCAAACTGCGGCGATTCGTTGATATGTGCCAGATTCCAGTCGGGATTCTATTATACGTAATAATATTTAAGTTTACGCGTTCTCGCTTGATTTCCGGGCGTGCCGATCTCCCCCCCCCACCGCTCATGGCACGTTGTCCTCCCTTCAGGTATTAGGCTAATTATCCATTATTGAATTTGAATAAAGTTCGGTGTTTACGACAAAGAAAAAATCACGAATTCTATGCCCTTTTTTTTTTCTCACGCGAACGAAGAACGGAAGTAACGTAAAAATATTTTTTCTAACAATGAAGACTGTCGCTTTTTGTGCCGAATAAAGAGCATTTGCGGGAAGAGCTTTGCTTTTCTGCTTTAAGGGGCCAGTCCACTTTGGAGCCACGAAAAAAAGACTGCGCGATTTTTTTTTTTGAGGATTTTATAAAAGATATGAATAATAAAAGTTGTTGGGCTTGATAAATAAAGTCTTGAAATACATAAAAAAAAAAATATTTTAATTCATTTTTATTCATTTTTAAGTACAAAAACTATAGTTTAACGTAACGCCTCAAAAATAGGTGGGCTAGGTAGCTCCATCACAACTCGGCAACGGCTTGTCCGAAACAAAAAAATCAAAGTCCATTAGATTCAGTATGACACCAGCTACAAAATGACCCTCGGATATAAAGTTTTATCAAAAAATAAAAAAATGGCGGATGAAAAACGAAAAAAGTAAAAAAAAACGCGTTTTCGCAGTTTTTCGCAAAAAAAAAAAGAGTAAAAATCAAAATTTTAATACCATCGAGGGTCATCTTGTTGCGAATCATGTTTACAATATGTGGTTCAAATTTCAAGTGAATCGGTTTATTAGTTCTAGAGATACGATGGAGCTAGATTTTGAAAACGTTGTTTCGAGAAAAACGCGTTTGAAGTTTATGAAAAACTCTTACCTGAACTCAATCGGCAATTCCTGCACCGTACAAAATCCCCTTCTGATTGCTCATCATCGTCGATTTCTTCGAGTCTTGCTTGCTTTCGTTTGGTCCTGGTCTCTTTTGAGCACTCAGAACTGCGGCGTTTTGCCGAGCGAACACGCTCGTCATCGCGATTGTCGGCGAATCCGATGGCGATCGGGCCGAGTTGGACTTCGAGAGCTCGGATTTTCATAAAATTTTGACACAATATTTCTGAATGTATGTACTTTCGAAAACAGTAGAAAAAAATAATCGATTTTTTGAAATTTTCAAAGTAAACTGGCCCCTTAACTTGAAGAAAACAAAATGGAGCTGGTGTGCGTCGTTTGCTTGAGGAGGCCTACGGCGAACATGCACCATCGAAAAATACCTGTGAACATTAGTTTAAACCAGCCCCCTGACACTCCTATGATTTACTACAGGGAACCTCTCTTTGTTCTATGCGCCGTAGTTAGTTCGCAATGCGCGGCGCTGGCATGCTTCCGCGCCTCTACTCCCCTGCCCGAACCCCACGCCGGCCATGAAGGCCATGGGAGGTTAACCGGCTGATGCGGCTGATGGGTCTGATGCTACAGCACGGACGGCGCGTAGTACTGTCAGCGCCACGTAGCGGCTGGCGTCATCGAGAGACTAGCCAGTGAGCTGAGTGCCAGGGGGTCTGGGCGCGGCTGGTCACTAAGATCGAAATCATCACTTCTAAAACGTTTGTACCAATAATTACACGTTTCGTAAGACACAAAGTCGGCACCAAGAACACTGCAAATTGATTCCCGTGCTTCAGAAGCATTTTTTCCGCGGAATTCGTATAAAATGCAGTGCCGAATGTGCTGTTTATCAATTGCCATCGTAAACTCTGCTATTCTGAGAGATTATTTAACTCACGTAGACTTGTCGTTGGGTGTTCTGAAACCTTGCGTCCGATCCTTTCAAAGCCACAAAAGACCGTGAAAATATCTCTATTTTAAATATAATTTTAAGCTCGAAGAAAAAATCTGTAAAAATTAAGTCATAGACCTGATAATACCGTGCTGCACACTCTGCATCCTGTATTCCTGAAGGCCTACTCCTTTTCCTTCCCCACGCTCCCACACCTCATCCTTGCCCATGTTTCTCTGATTTCTCCTCCGAATAGTTCTCCTATCTTTGTAGTTTATGCACTATCCTGGACTCTCTATTTTCTCCTAGTTCCTTTGTATTTCCTGATCTCTCATGTTTTCCACTGTTCTTCCTGGTCTCTTCCTTACCCATTCTTCTTTCTCACACGTCTTCATTGTGTCTTCGATCTGTCCCTCCCCCGCCTGGTTCATAGTTTCTTCGACAGCACGGACGGCGCGGAGTACTGTCAGCGCCACGTAGCGGCTGGCGTCATCGAGAGACTAGCCAGTGAGCTGAGTGCCAGGGGGCTGGGCGCGGCTGGTCACTAAGATCGAAATCATCACTTCTAAAACGTTTGTACCAATAGTTACACGTTTCGTAAGACACAAAGTCGGCACCAAGAACACTGCAAATTGATTCCCGTGCTTCAGAAGCATTTTTTCCGCGGAATTCGTATAAAATGCAGTGCCGAATGTGCTGTTTATCAATTGCCATCGTAAACTCTGCTATTCTGAGAGATTATTTAACTCACGTAGACTTGTCGTTGGGTGTTCTGAAACCTTGCGTCCGATCCTTTCAAAGCCACAAAAGACCGTGAAAATATCTCTATTTTAAATATAATTTTAAGCTCGAAGAAAAAATCTGTAAAAATTAAGTCATAGACCTTATAATACCGTGCTGCACACTCTGCATCCTGTATTCCTGAAGGCCTACTCCTTTTCCTTCCCCACGCTCCCACACCTCATCCTTGCCCATGTTTCTCTGATTTCTCCTCCGAACAGTTCTCCTATCTTTGTAGTTTATGCACTATCCTGGACTCTCTATTTTCTCCTAGTTCCTTTGTATTTCCTGATCTCTCATGTTTTCCACTGTTCTTCCTGGTCTCTTCCTTACCCATTCTTCTTTCTCACACGTCTTCATTGTGTCTTCGATCTGTCCCTCCCCCGCCTGGTTCATAGTTTCTTCGACAGCGCGGACGGCGCGGAGTACTGTCAGCGCCACGTAGCGGCTGGCGTCATCGAGAGACTAGCCACTGAGCTGAGTGCCAGGGGGCTGGGCGCGGCTGGTCACTAAGATCGAAATCATCACTTCTAAAACGTTTGTACCAATAATTACACGTTTCGTAAGACACAAAGTCGGCACCAAGAACACTGCAAATTGATTCCCGTGCTTCAGAAGCATTTTTTCCGCGGAATTCGTATAAAATGCAGTGCCGAATGTGCTGTTTATCAATTGCCATCGTAAACTCTGCTATTCTGAGAGATTATGTAACTCACGTAGACTTGTCGTTGGGTGTTCTGAAACCTTGCGTCCGATCCTTTCAAAGCCACAAAAGACCGTGAAAATATCTCTATTTTAAATATAATTTTAAGCTCGAAGAAAAAATCTGTAAAAATTAAGTCATAGACCTTATAATACCGTGCTGCACACTCTGCATCCTGTATTCCTGAAGGCCTACTCCTTTTCCTTCCCCACGCTCCCACACCTCATCCTTGCCCATGTTTCTCTGATTTCTCCTCCGAACAGTTCTCCTATCTTTGTAGTTTATGCACTATCCTGGACTCTCTATTTTCTCCTAGTTCCTTTGTATTTCCTGATCTCTCATGTTTTCCACTGTTCTTCCTGATCTCTTCCTTACCCATTCTTCTTTCTCACACGTCTTCATTGTGTCTTCGATCTGTCCCTCCCCCGCCTGGTTCATAGTTTCTTCGACAGCGCGGACGGCGCGGAGTACTGTCAGCGCCACGTAGCGGCTGGCGTCATCGAGAGACTAGCCAGTGAGCTGAGTGCCAGGGGGCTGGGCGCGGCTGGTCACTAAGATCTAAATCATCACTTCTAAAACGTTTGTACCAATAATTACACGTTTCGTAAGACACAAAGTCGGCACCAAGAACACTGCAAATTGATTCCCGTGCTTCAGAAGCATTTTTTCCGCGGAATTCGTATAAAATGCAGTGCCGAATGTGCTGTTTATCAATTGCCATCGTAAACTCTGCTATTCTGAGAGATTATTTAACTCACGTAGACTTGTCGTTGGGTGTTCTGAAACCTTGCGTCCGATCCTTTCAAAGCCACAAAAGACCGTGAAAATATCTCTATTTTAAATATAATTTTAAGCTCGAAGAAAAAATCTGTAAAAATTAAGTCATAGACCTTATAATACCGTGCTGCACACTCTGCATCCTGTATTCCTGAAGGCCTACTCCTTTTCCTTCCCCACGCTCCCACACCTCATCCTTGCCCATGTTTCTCTGATTTCTCCTCCGAACAGTTCTCCTATCTTTGTAGTTTATGCACTATCCTGGACTCTCTATTTTCTCCTAGTTCCTTTGTATTTCCTGATCTCTCATGTTTTCCACTGTTCTTCCTGGTCTCTTCCTTACCCATTCTTCTTTCTCACACGTCTTCATTGTGTCTTCGATCTGTCCCTCCCCCGCCTGGTTCATAGTTTCTTCGACAGCGCGGACGGCGCGGAGTACTGTCAGCGCCACGTAGCGGCTGGCGTCATCGAGAGACTAGCCACTGAGCTGAGTGCCAGGGGGCTGGGCGCGGCTGGTCACTAAGATCGAAATCATCACTTCTAAAACGTTTGTACCAATAATTACACGTTTCGTAAGACACAAAGTCGGCACCAAGAACACTGCAAATTGATTCCCGTGCTTCAGAAGCATTTTTTCCGCGGAATTCGTATAAAATGCAGTGCCGAATGTGCTGTTTATCAATTGCCATCGTAAACTCTGCTATTCTGAGAGATTATTTAACTCACGTAGACTTGTCGTTGGGTGTTCTGAAACCTTGCGTCCGATCCTTTCAAAGCCACAAAAGACCGCGAAAATATCTCTATTTTAAATATAATTTTAAGCTCGAAGAAAAAATCTGTAAAAATTAAGTCATAGACCTTATAATACCGTGCTGCACACTCTGCATCCTGTATTCCTAAAGGCCTACTCCTTTTCCTTCCCCACGCTCCCACACCTCATCCTTGCCCATGTTTCTCTGATTTCTCCTCCGAATAGTTCTCCTATCTTTGTAGTTTATGCACTATCCTGGACTCTCTATTTTCTCCTAGTTCCTTTGTATTTCCTGATCTCTCATGTTTTCCACTGTTCTTCCTGGTCTCTTCCTTACTCATTCTTCTTTCTCACACGTCTTCATTGTGTCTTCGATCTGTCCCTCCCCCGCCTGGTTCGTAGTTTCTTCGACAGCACGGACGGCGCGGAGTACTGTCAGCGCCACGTAGCGGCTGGCGTCATCGAGAGACTAGCCAGTGAGCTGAGTGCCAGGGGGCTGGTTTGAACGCTTCAGAAGTGGCAATTTCGACACCGACGAGACAAGGAGCGCTCCGACGAAGATCAAAAACAATTGAGTACGCCGATCTGCAAGCGTTGCTGGATGATGATGATACGCAAAACACAAGATCAACTTGCAGAGGCATCAAATATGACAATTTTAACGATGCATTGGTCGAAAAAAAAACTGCCAGAATGGGAGACGAGACACGAACGTGTGATATTGCAGCACCGACAACGTGCCATCGCACTTCCATCGTTCAGGACACCATCACTGAAATGGGATCTGCTACCGCATCCGCCGTATTTGCCAGACCTGGCCCTGTCCGATTATCACTTATTCCGGTCGATGGCGCATGCCTTGGCTCGGCAATGCCTTGGCTTGGCAATTTCGAAGAAGTACAAAATTAGTTGGATCAATGGTTTGGGTCCAAAGACGCGTTGTCTAAAAAAAAAATTGCCAAGTCCATCGTTTTCAGAGCACTTTACAATGACTTTTTCTCCCAGCTAGCAACACAAACATCTAATAGGAAAGATTATTTATTTTTTGATATATGTACATCTTATTTTTTTTTTTTTTTTTTTTTTTTACATTCGCTAAACGTGTTAACATTATGTTCTCATGCACGTTATTAAGAAAAAGTTTTTAAAAAACCCCTCGCTTCGTAACTTCTCTCACTATGCTATCTTTCTCTTACTGTACGTGAAGAGATTATGCCTAGTTGTAACAGTCGAAGACAGAACATTTTGGGATTTTTTTTTTTCTAGAAAATCGTGATGAGAAAATTTCCACAAAACTTGGGTATTTGAAGAAGTATCATTTGAAGGACAGTCTGTAATTATTTCTTGTGTAAAAATATTTAATTATAATGGATTTACAGCCGATGTCCGGAAAGCAACTTTCGAAAACGACTTTTGCGGTGAGCAATGCCCTTCTGAACCAGGTTGTCTAGAATTTAAAAAAAAAACAAACAATTCTCGTTAGTATATTAGTTAATCCTGCGATTAATCGAAAGAATTTCCGAAATATCACAAAATCAAAAGAGAATGGCAGGCGTTCAAAGCGAGTCTTGATTTTTTCGAAAAAAAAAATAGGTATTTTTTATTTTGCCACGTTTTTTTTATTAACTCGTGTTCTTGTTTGTACGGTTAAAAATTTTGCAATCGATTTTAAACTAACTTCCGGATGAGCTGAAGGCTTGAAACTTTGAACATAGCTCAGAACTGAATGAAAAACAAACATACAGACAAGATAAATATATTGGGAGTAGAAATTAATTCGGTCCGTTTTCAAGAGATGGTTATGGCTGTTATGAATGTTTCATAGTGACAGCTGATTTCGGTGGTTTCAGAGAGGTTAGACATCGGTCAATAACATTCAGTTTATATCGCTTTGAGTTCCATTAAAAACCTTGTTTTTTTTTTGCTGTGTTGAATATGTCAAATGTTCGTGTCAACTGAGCAGCATTTGCGGGAAGTTTTACGTTTTCTGCTTTAATTGGAAGAAAAGTGCAGCCGAAGCGCCATCGAATGCTTGTTGAAGTTTATGGTGATGATGCTCCAACTGATAAATCATGTAGGGAATGGTTTGCGACGCTTCAAGAACGCTGATGTTCAGCGTTGAAGAGCAAGCCTCGCCCTGGACAGCCAAATGAGCCAATGAGCTGGCTACAACCTGGCGATTCCATTACGGGCGATCGGTATAGACTACAATTGATTCGTTTGAGCCCGTGAATTACGAGAAAAAAACGGCCGGAATACGTGCAAAGACACGACAAAGTTATTCTTCTGCATGACAACGCTCGGCCTCGTGTCGCAAAAGTCGTAAACAATAGTAATTTATGCTACAAGTGCGGAAAACAACGAATTCCATCGCGCGTGAAGTTGCCGCATGAGCCGAAGGCTTATGGTGCATTTCATACGAGTACGAGTGAGAAATGCACCATAAGTCGAGGCGAATTCGGCAACTTACGCGCGATGTAATTCGTTTTTTTTTCGCACATGTCCCATACATTATTTTTTGCAATGACTGTCTCGAAAGTGGGATTTGAGATTCAACAAAACCAATAACAATTATATTCAAATATATCAGATCAGTTCAGATCATTTCCTTGTCAGAAAATACGACTTTGATAAGTTGACGTTTCATATCACATGAATTTCGCTACATTCAAGTTTCTTCAATCGGTCCAAAATCGTAGAACAAAAAACTATCAACCGTGAAAAAAAAACCGTTTTTTTCGCGAATCAATGTGGTAAAGTGAGCTATAAATAGATTTTTTTCCGCACTAGTGCGGGAAAGTCTCACATTCCCGCACCAGTGTGGGAAAGTAAGCATCGTTGAGAAATAAGCCACTTTCCGCACGCTAAACACCAATCGAAAATCGCACTTTCGGGGCAGGCATTGCGAAAAATATTTGGAAACGCTCAAATGGCATATTTTACCGCACCCGCCCTATTCTCCGGACATTGGCTCCTTCTGATTACTGGTTGTTCCGACGGATGCAGCAGGATTTAGCATCTCACCGGTTCACTTCTTTCGCAGAAATCGTAAATTGGCTGAAAACTTGAATCGCCTTCAAAAGACGAGACGTTTTTGTTCGAGATGGAATTCGAAAATTGCCTGAGAGGTGGGAAAAACGTAGTAGCCATGCGATGGACAATACTTCGATTGATCTATTCGTACCTTTTATTTTGAAATAAATGGACTTTTTACCTCAAAAAACAAAAAAACGGACCGAATTAATTTGTACTCCCAATATTTTATAATTTTTAGTCTGTTTTAAAAACGTGGCATACTAAACCACGTACCATAGCCCAAAGTTCTATAAAATCGGTTATGACCTTTTTTTTTTTTTTTCTCATCACACGACTTTGGTAAGAGTAAAATTTCGAGATGAAAAAAAAAAAGTGACACACTCTGCCCCACCTTCTCCGATACTTCGAAGTAAAGAACCATCCTAATACTATATTTTTACATCTGGAAAAAGGCCTAAAAATTTCGAGAATGATCGATGCAGTAGTTTTTGAGATCACCGATTTTTTTTAAAATGTGCTTTCGAGAAAAAAAACCGTTCAAAGTTTCAAAAGCGAATTGTACGTAATTAAAACATTTAATAACTTACGCAGAGTCATTCATTCCAGGCCCATACAGTACGTCTTCAGCTGTAGATACTGCCTCTGAAACGCCAATCTGCCTTTGTCTACGAAGCATCCTTCCCTCACGAGTGCTCTCTCTCTCGCGCTCCGCGTCATGTTTTTTCCACAAATTGTTGGGCGTTCCGGCCGACAGCTATTCTCCCACGCTGTACATCATTGACAATAATGCTCGTGTACCTTCGTTAAATACAAAAGTGCAGCGATGTATGCGGCTGATTCGACGACGATTGAGAAACTCGGAACAAATATTGGTCCGATCTTCCAGATGACTTTCGTGGCTCTCATTATGAGTAAAGCGCGCCAACACATCTTTTACAATAAAGTGTCTTTACTCAAAGCTTCATAAATAGGTTTTATGATGCTCAAAAGACTCTATACCGCTGTACACTCGTGCGAAAGACGCTTTGAGCGTTCCGACGAGCATCAACATAGACCTATCAATTTGTCACTTTTCATCGGATCACCTTAAAATTTTATAAGATGACATATTGCGAAAATATATTGGTTTTCGAAAAAAAAAGAAAAAAAAAACCGTGATTTTTCGACTTTTACAACTAGGCACACAATCCCAAAGAGCAAAAAAAAAAAATTTCAAAAATCTCTTGCTTTAACTCTTGCCGCTATTCTCAGCGTTCACACGTTCAGCATTTTTTTTCTTCTGAGCGTAAAGCCACGTGCGTATTTGGGGTAGCGTTTTGTTCTGCAAACACGGCTCTTCGTTCATGAAATCACGTATTTCTTTGCCGGTTGGCATTTCGTTGGATTCGAAAGTTGATTTGAATCGTGTGAGGACAGCGTTCCGTTGAGCGTCCGTCCAGCCTCGGGTATTCGTATCGGCTGTCGATTCGTCGAGTGTCGGTTCCGTAGCTGTTTGCGGTATATCTGTAATTGGAAAGGAACAGTACATCGTGGAAGAGACCAATGGGTCTGCGCACGGTCTTACATACAGGCCTGGAAAGTCCGGCGATTTTGAGCAGTGGAGAGCGTCCATGGTTAGCGAGGCCAAAGAACATATGAGGTTATTCCAGCCCAAGTGCGTAAACCCGTGACCCTGACCCTCTCGGATTTCTTTGATTTGTTTTTTCATACGATCGCATTGAGTCTAAAATACACCCTCATAATTTTTTTAGATTTCTCCAAACATCCCTTATTTCAAAAAATAAAATAAAACAAAAACGCCATTTTTTTGAAATCTAAAAAAATTCTGAAAAAACCGTGATAATATATAAAAAATTTCAAGCTATCGCCCGTAGTGGGCAGATTTTTTTTTCTGTGTTTTACAAGCTATTAACGTTCTCCAAATTCCAAAAAAAATCTCAAACAGCTCACCTTGAGCAGATACTGAATTATTTTGGTACTCAAATTAATTTCGTTGATGATTTTCGAATAATGAAATAGTAATTACCGGCCTTAAATTGAAAATATTACCAGTATTTTTATTAACCCATTGAAAAACGAACTAATCCATTTATTGCCATGAGAATTGCAAAAATTCACAGTTAAAATCCAATCATCTGGAAAGTTTTTACTTATGTTTTCCAATTTTATACGATACATATTTTTCACTCGTAGAAAATCGTTTTACATTTATAATGCCGTTTATTTGAGAAATTATGCTGTGCAATTTTTGCGTTCCCGGTATTCGCTTGCTATTGATGAATCGACTTTCCAATAATATTTTTGCTTCATTGTAACGATCTTCGGGTGAAAATTTCACTGTAATATTGGGAAGATTGTTCGATTGTGAAGCCCACTCGAAAAGTCCTTGCGGAGTTATTATTTGGCGATCAGTTGGTAACTGCAAACTGGCACGGGCGGCTAATCTTTTTACGGTGCGGGGGCACCGTATAAATATAAAAGGTGAGCTATTTGAGATTTTTTTGGAATTTGGAGAACGTTAATAGCTTGTAAAACACAGAAAAAAAAAAATCTGCCCACTACGGGTGATGGCTTGAAATTTTTTATATATTATTACGGTTTTTTCAGAATTTTTTAGATTTAAACAAAATGGCGTTTTTTTATATTTTTTTTTTGAAATAAGGGCGGGGTAAAGTATTAAAATTTTTTTTTTTTCATTTTTTTTCATTTTTTAAATGAATGCATAATATCTCAAGAATATTGTGTCAAAATTTCAAGTCGATCAGAGTAAAATTGACGAAGTTATGAGTATTTGAGCGTCTATTGCTCCATGCCGGGTTTTATACCTGGGCGGCAGCTGCGCGGCGCGCTATTGTATTTTTCGACCCCGAATAAATGGGCCCGACAAGTTGACGATTTGCGAATTAGTAGAGCAGAGGAGCAAGCGGCGCACGACAGTAAAGAAGAAAGAGTTTTGCGTAGACAAACGCAAAAAGATGCTCTCGATCATCTTGATGGAAGCCTTTTGCTCTACGGACCTGGCATCGACGACTTTGAGTGAGTATAAGAAAATTATCGAGTTTTATTTTGAATTTCTAAAAATTCAAAGATAATTGAAAAATCGGAAAAAATTCATACGTATTCAGAGAAATGAACGAATCACGAAAAAAAATTGGGTTGCGGGGAAATTTGTTGACTAATTTTTTTTTTTCATCATTTTGTTAATAACATTTTGGAATTATTATTATGCAAAATTAATCTCTTGAGTACCTTTAATATGCATGAATTTTCTCAGATTTTTATGCAATCGAGAAGTGTTCTCAAACTTATGTGCAATGAGCGCTAAGCGACCAAACTCTTCTGCGTTTTTCAAACCGTTTTTCTGAGACTTGTCATATTTGAAGTCCGTGTGCACGATAACTCAAAATCTACTGGACCAATCGCTTTGAAATTTTGCACAGTACTTCTTCACATAATTCACCAGGTATTGTCGAGAGCTTTTTTGTTTTTTTTTTAATAATTACTAATTTTTCAACAACAAATTAGCCGATTTTTTTTAGCGAAAATCGGGTTTTTGGCTCCCAAGTGCTACGAAAAATCGAAAAAAAAAAAAATCCTCCCGTCATTACCTCGAGAAACATCTCCTTTAACAAATGCATTTTGATTTTTTTGTTTCAGATGATTCTGTTGCGAGTTATGGTGCACACCGCGAACCAACTTTTTTTCGAGGCGCCTCCGGGGTTTAATTTTCACTCGCTCAATTTTGAATATTTTGCAATGCAAATTTAGGAGAATGTTGTTCAAATGTTACTTTATTATATGTAAATTTTTCAATAAACGAACACTATCCGTTACGCCAAAAAAAAATCTTAAAAACATGCCTTTTTTTCACCGAATTAACTTTACCCCGCCCATAAGGGATGTTTGGAAAAATCTAAAAAAATTATGAGGGTGTATTTTAGACTCAATGCGATCATATGAAGAAAAAAATCAAAGAAATCCGAGAGGGTCAGGGTCACGGGTTTTACACACTTGGGCTGGTATACCTCATATATTACATGGAAGCACAGGCCTTACGGGAGCGTTGGCACGATTTCTTAGCGAAAAAAAAAACTTTCCAGAGAAAGTTTTTTTCAGCTTTCACCCCCCCAATAGCCATGAAAATTTTCGAAATTGATCCATCAAGCCGTTTTTCCGGACCGAATGATCAAAACTTTACAAAATAGTTAAGGCAGTAGTCTGCTTTACAGGCTTCAAAAAATCGATTTTTCGTTTTTGTCTTAAATCTATTCCAAAACTATCCAAGAATATGTGTTCAAAATTTTAGAGGCCAATTCGACATATTTTCGAAGCTAGATCAGTTTTAGTGGCCGAGCGTCGAGCAGGTGCGAATGCTCGGGCAGAACTTTACAGCCCGTTTTCTCGAGTTTTCATTTTCACAAGTTTTGGAAAACGGTGCCGGCGATAGTAAAAACAATATATGTCCGATCGAAAAAAACCAAAGTGATCTAGCTTCAGTATTGAATTATCTTCTATTTGAACTAAAAAAGTTGGACAAAAGTACTATTTAAATTACTTGTTTTGCAACTTAAAGTGAATTTTTTTTTTCAAAAAAGTGAATTTTTTTTTCAAACTTCGAAAAAATTTGGAATTTCGTCATTTCTTCGGTATTTTTTTAGTTCATATAGAAAAGGAACTTATAAAAACTAAAAAAAAATTTGGTTCCACTGTTTCAGATGCATCGCACGACCTCCATCACCGGCACCGATTTACGAGTGCACACTCCAGGCGCCCCAGAAAAATCGTTACAACTTTGGCAAATTTCAATAATTTGTAATAATAAAAATTGTTTTTTAAAGCTTGAATATAATATACTATCGTCTCAAAATTTCGTTTACCGCAATCATTTCCTTCCCTTTCAAAAAAATTGTTGAAAAAACGCTTTTTTTTCGGCTCCTAAAGCAGACTACTGCCTTAACAGAAACAAGTGTATTGTTCCTAAACATCGTGTAATCATCATCAAAATGAAAGAACCGATTATTTTTTCGACTCTTTCCACAGGGTGAGCCTGCTCACTTTTGTCATTTTCACGCAAACTAAAAAACCGCAATAGCCCCAGTATGTAAGACCGTAGTCTGCATACGACGTATAGTTGACGTAATGACGTTTACCATTGTCCCCGGTGTATTCGCCTGGAGCGTTGGTAGTTTCGTCTTCGCTTTCCTCCGACTCGCTGGTCGTTTCTTTGTAGCCTTGTGCGTGTTTCAATATTTTCGTCATATGCTCGATATCCTGTTGCAGTATAGGCTGACGATAAATCTCTTGATTTATCTCGTCCTCGTGGCCCATAAAATGTGTTAAATCGGCAACCTGTCCGTCGGACAGATTGAAATTAATGCACTGGGCGGCAATGTGTTTGCGCAATTTGATGCCACGAAGAGTGCTCGGTATAGCGGCTTCGCATCGTTGAGCATACTCGTGCATGAGACGACAAGCACGTAGATACTTGCATCGATCGTCGTCACTGCCGGGCAAACCAAAGAGATAAGGATTGCACTGTGGCACGCCAGCGTCGTTTCTATAATGTACAATCAATTCGAGACAATCGCAAAGTTCTTTGTGTACGAGAACCGGCACGCCACGTCCGAATTTGCCTCTTATCTCAAAGCGAATGTATTTACGAGCGATATTTTTGCCCTCGTCCGAGAGCGCGTTGTAAGTTTCTTTGTCGGTAACGCTCTCGATGCCTTGATACTTCTTGAAGTCTTCCAAGTATATGCGCTCGACCTCACCGGGTCGTCGTACATTGAAAAGTTGAAGAGCAACGAGTGTGTACTCGGCTAACTTCTTCCAAGCCTCGTACGTATAACCCTGTAGCAATTCTTCGAAACACTTCAAACGTTCGTCGCGCAAATACGTGTCGAGCTTTCTCACGTCTTCCGTGCTCGGTAGAACAATCTTTTTCCGCCTGTTACGTTGAGCCTGAGGATCGATCGTTGCTCTGTTGATACTACTCCCGTTATCCTCCACGTGCAATTTGAGAAAGTCCTCGACTTGTTTCTGCTCCCAATCGCAGTGTCTCTCGATGCATTCGAGACGAAGAAGATCCCCGCACTGTTTGAGCAACGAGCCGAGACTCGACTCGACAGCCGGATGCGCAAACGTTCGCGTTTGCTCGTTGAAACCCGCCACGAGCTTTATCGCGCTTACCGTACTGTCGTAATGATTCGGCGTAAATACATCAGCAAAATTAACAATCGCCGAATCAAGCTTTTTAATAGCTTCCAAAAAACGTCCGAGCAGACGCAAGCGTGCTCTTATCATTTGATAATGATGCTGATGCGTGCCGTACTTCTCGCATTGTTTGTTCGCGTACATTATTATAAGCTCGTCGTATCTTATGCCTCGTACAATATTGTCCTCGCGTAAATATGGAAATATGTATTTACGCACGAGATCGCTGGCACGCTCGTGCAAACGTGCCGTAACCTTACGACCACTGACCGCTATTATACGCTCGTTTTTAGCGTCACGGCCCGTGCATTTGCGCCAATGATGACGTATAACCGACTTTGCGTAGTGGCCCTTGCAATTGCCGCATGCAATAAAGTCTTGAGCAGTTTTGTGCATACGCTGATTCGGTCGTCTGCACACGAGTAGCTCACCCGTATTGAAACGCTGATCGTTGTTGAACAAGTGATTGCCCTTCTTACGAATAATCGCGATTATTCGCTTTCTCTCGTCGCTCTTGACCGGCAAACTGGCGAATTTCTTCACGTCCTCCTCCTCGCTGTGCAACGTCTCCAAATGTCGAGCTATTTTAGCTTCGAACTTTTGACAATAGAAGCAAAAGTTTTTCTTCTGATGAGCAGGCATCGCCGAGACGGGTACACGTAAATTCGCATCGTCGGGAGCGGATATTCCCGGTTTGTTGAGGCCGAGCGATACACTGAGAGACTTGTGATCCTCCTCGGTGGCTAATTCAATCTCCGGTGTGAATCCGTAAGATGGCACATCGTCCTCGATCGACGCGTACTCGTCTTTCAACGACATAATGCTCAATTCGCTTGCTTTCTCGTGTGCGCTGACTTCTTGCTCGCTCGCCGATAACTGAGCTGTGACTTCCGGCCTGACGGCCGGTATCTCCGCCGGCTCGGACGTCACATCCGGCACACTGGACAATTGGAACTTCTCGTCTCGGCCGGTACACTTTCGCCAATGATGACGAATAACCGATTTCGCGTAATGACCCTTGCAATGCGCACATGCGATAAAATCTTTCGCCGTCTTGTGCATTCGTATGTTCGGCCTTCTGCAAACTAGTAGCTCGCCCGTATTGAAGCGCTGATCATTGTTGTACAAGTGATTGCCTCTTTTACGTATCAACGCGATTATTCGCTTTCTTTCCTCGCTCTTGGGTGGCAATGTTGCGAATTTCTTCACGTCCTCCTCACCGCTGTGCACCGTCTCCAAATGACGCGCTATTTTCGCTTCGAATTTTTTGCAATAGAAGCAAAAGTTTTTCTTCTGATAGGCTGGTGTCGCGGATACGGGTACTCTCATTACTGGCTCTTCCGGTGCTGTGGATGGATTTACTATAGGTGGATTTGAGTCTGTCGACACGTTTGTGGAACTTTCTTGCGATGGTTTTGCGTCCTCCTCGTTGATTAATTCGTCTTCGGGTAAACAATCGTAGGAGGAGCCATCCTCGTCCATTGGTGTTTGCTCGTCTTTCAACAACAAAGGACTCGATTCAATCGGTTTTTCTTGCTGCTGCTGCTGCTGCTGTGGTGGCGGTTGCTGCGGCGCATGCTGCGGTTGCTTAGGTGTGATCTTCGGGCCACTGGCCGATTTATTGCGCTCTTTTTTTCCAACGTTTCCGGTGCATTTGCGCCAATGATGACGAATAACCGATTTCGCGTAGAGGCCTTTGCAATTGCCGCAGGCAATGAAATCCTGTGCGGTCTTACGCATACGCTCGTTTGGCCGTCGGCAAAGCAAAAGCTCGCCGGTATTGAAGCGCTGATCGTTGTTGAACAAATAATTGCCCTCTTTGCGAATCGTCGCAATGATCTTCTTCCTCTCGTCACTCTTTACCGGCAGTGTAGCGAATTTTTTAACTTCCTCCTCCTCGCTGTGCACCGTCTCCAAATGACGAGCTATCTTCGCTTGAAATTTTTTGCAGTAGACGCAAAAGTTTCGCTTCTGATGGGGCGGCGTTGCCGAAACTGGCACACGAAGATTCATGTCCTCCGGGCACCATATTCCTGGACCGTTCATACCGAGGGATACGTTCTCGTGCGACGTCTTCGTGTCATCCTCCGTCGGCACATACTCGTCTGCCAACAAAAATCTTTTTTTTTTCAACGATGCGTATCATACGCTGCGATACTTCGACGCGGTATTCCGTTCATTTTAATCCCGTTGAATCGTTTTTTTTTCAATTATTGTTCGTGTAACTTATCAATAAATTAGTTAAATAGTATATTAATTTTATGAGAATTTTTTTATTCCCGTTTCCTACTTTCAACGTATTTGCGTTTCACTTTCTCAGATTTACTTTTTTTAGCATTGAAAATGCTTTTAAAGATGTCTATAGGGAGTCTGATTTAGCGAGATGTCACACGAAACTAACGCTACTCGATTTTTTGTATGCTAAACTCTATTTTTAATCATCGAATCTTCCTTTAAAAACATTATTTTGTAGCGAAGAGATTTTTCTACTATTATGACAAAAATTGACATGATTGTACTCTTCATTCCCTGCATTAAAAAAAGAAAGTCTCAAAAGTCGACCTGCAACACATTGAAAAAAAATAAAAACGATAAAATTTCTTATTTTCCATTGGAAATCCATACAGAAATCATTCTTTGGGTTTAATTAATGGATGATCATGGCTGGAGTAGTTGCGAGATATAACAAACAGATGCAAACAATAGGATTATTACGCTGATTTTGGATATTTTATCATACGCTGCGATACTTCGACGCGGTATTTCGTTCATTTTAATGCCGTTGAATCGTTTTTTTTTTCAATTATTGTTCGTGTAACTTATCAATAAATTAGTTAAATAGTATATTAATTTTATGAGAATTTTTTTATTCCCGTTTCCTACTTTCAACGTATTTGCGTTTCACTTTCTCAGATTTACTTTTTTTAGCATTGAAAATGCTTTTAAAGATGTCTATAGGGAGTCTGATTTAGCGAGATGTCACACGAAACTAACGCTACTCGATTTTTTGTATGCTAAACTCTATTTTTAATCATCGAATCTTCCTTTAAAAACATTATTTTGTAGCGAAGAGATTTTTCTACTATTATGACAAAAATTGACATGATTTTACTCTTCATTCCCTGCATTAAAAAAAGAAAAAAGTCTCAAAATTCGACCTGCAACACATTGAAAAAAAAATAAAAACGATAAAATTTCTTATTTTTCATTGGAAATCCATACATAAATCATTCTTTGGGTTTAATTGATGGATGATCATGGCTGGAGTAGTTGCGAGACATAACAAACAGATATAAACAATAGGATTATTACGCTGATTTTGGATATTTTATCATACGCTGCGATACTTCGACGCGGTATTCCGTTCATTTTAATCCCGTTGAATCTTTTTTTTTTCAATTATTGATCGTGTAACTAATCAATAAATTAATTTAATATTATACTAATTCTAAGAGAATTTTTTTTTTATTCCCGTTTCCTACTTTCAACGTATTTGCGTTTCACTTTCTCAGATTTACTTTTTTTAGCATTGAAAATGCTTTTAAAGATGTCTATACGGAGTCTGATTTAGCGAGAAGTCACACGAAACTAACGCTACTCGATTTTTTGTATGCTAAACTCTATTTTTAATCATCGAATCTTCCTTTAAAAACATTATTTTGTAGCGAAGAGATTTTTCTACTATTATGACAAAAATTGACATGATTGTACTCTTCATTCCCTGGATTAAAAAAAGAAAAAAGTCCCAAAATTCGACCTGCAACACATTGAAAAAAAATAAAAACGGTAAAATTTCTTATTTTTCATTGGAAATCCATACACAAATCATTCTTTGGGTTTAATTAATGGATGATCATGGCTGGAGTAGTTGCGAGATATAACAAACAGATGTGTACAATAGGATTATTACGCTGATTTTGGATATTTTATCATACGCTGCGATACTTCGACGCGGTATTTCGTTCATTTTAATGCCGTTGAATCGTTTTTTTTTTCAATTATTGTTCGTGTAACTTATCAATAAATTAGTTTAATAGTATATTAATTCTATGAGAATTTTTTTTTATTCCCGTTTCCTACTTTCAACGTATTTGCGTTTCATTTTCTCAGATTTACTTTTTTTAGCATTGAAAATGCTTTTAAAGATGTCTATACGGAGTCTGATTTAGCGAGAAGTCACACGAAACTAACGCTACTCGATTTTTTGTATGCTAAACTCTATTTTTAATCATCAAATCTTCCTTTAAAAACATTATTTTGTAGCGAAGAGATTTTTCTACTATTATGACAAAATATTGACATGATTTTACTCTTCATTCCCTGCATTAAAAAAAGAAAAAAGTCTCAAAATTCGACCTGCAACACATTGAAAAAAAATAAAAACGATAAAATTTCTTACTTTTCATTGGAAATCCATACATAAATCATTCTTTGGGTTTAATTAATGGATGATCATGGCTGGAGTAGTTGCGAGACATAACAAACAGATGTAAACAATAGGATTTTTACGCTGATTTTGGATATTTTTTAATTTTCCAACGTCATTTAATAACATGTCGATGAGAAAATCGTTGAGTATGTTTATGCGTTTAGCATTTATAACGGAAAAAAAAATTTCCCATTAACACTGACATGTTTCTGATTTTTTCAGAATTTTTTCAGATTTTTCGGTCGCCTCTTGGTATTTAAAAACTGCAAAAATCGAAAAAAAACACGTTTTTCCAGCCGGAAGACCCCTCGGCATCGATGTGGAAAGCTGTAATTTTGCACAAAATTGTTTCTTTAGATTAGAAACTTAGGAAAAAAATTGGCACCACAAAATTCGGTGGGGGCAGATTCACAATTCTTATCCGGCTAGACCCTTTGCAGGTTTTTAACAGTGTCCTGAATGAGTCCTCAAAATTAGAGAGAAAAAAAAACTATTAAAAAAACGCCTTGGCGAGGCTACTACCTTAAAATGTGTTTTTGTTCATCGTCGTGAGCCCAACGGTCTTAAAAATGTGCATGAATTCGGTGCTTACAGTTAGTAATTAAAGATTCATCCTATGGTAACTGCAATCTGCAAAATGTCATAAAAAATGTTTGGCAAAATAACGTTCGTCAGGCACTTGCCGCAACGATATCGCACGTACACAAAAAATTTCATCGTTTGGCGGAAGTTGCGATGAGAAAATGTCCAAGTTTTTTTTCGAAGCGTGCGATTACATGGCCTTGACAACTGTAAATAAAGAGCCAGAGCGTGCAGTTGACGAAATATTACGTTCGAGTTTGTATAAGACTTTACCTTTTTCCTCGGAATTCGTAGTTTGTTCGTTGTCGTTACGACACAGAGTCGAGGATACGATCGTCGAAGTGCTGCATTGCCCGATTTCAAGCAATTCATTATGATTCATCGAATTTTGTTGGTTTCCGTAATTGTCGAAGCTCACATTCGTCAGCGTATTGCCGCACGATTTGTTCAGTGAATACAATTCTAAAAGTTAGAGATGCACGAATGCAACTTGGATTTTTGGCGGTGAGTGAGTGAAAATCACAATCGTATATACAGGGTCTGGACACTCCGCTATCTTCTCTGCATTGAAAAGTGTGACGAAAAACGTGAGCCTTCTTTGCAAAACTGGCGGAAAAAACGTGGGGCGCCACCCATCCCGGAGGCAGAAATGTTAGAGAGTGTTTCATGCGCGATACACCTTCCATGTGCGATACACCTTCCATGTGCGATACAGCTACGTCACACGCTTGCAGCAATATGTATTTAAGGCCGGATCCTGAATTAGAAGGTCCAAAAAATCGATTTTTTTTTAATTGTTTAAATCTATTCCTGATGTATCTAAGAATGTCTAGACAAAGTTTTATAGCCCAATTCGAAATATTTCCAAAGATACAGCACTGAACGTAGTGGAGTGTCGAGCAGGTATACGGGCGCTCGGGCAGTTAGGGCGCCCGTTTTCTCGAGTTTTCGTTTTTACGATTTTTCTAATTTGGCGTATCTGATTACAAAAAAACTAGAAGTCCAATCGAAACAAACCAAAGCTTGTTCGCTTCAGTATCGTTTTCTCTTCTATTTGAACTAAAAACATTGTCGAAAAAAAAATTCTTAACAATTTTTTTAGCAAGTTGAAATAATTTTTTTTTTTCACAAAAAGCACATTTTCTACTTCAAACCCGAAAAAACATTCAAATTTCAAAAAAAAATCGTTTTTTTTTTAGTTCATATAGAAGAAAAATATGTCACAATTAAAATGGTTTTTGGTTTTTTTGTTTCAGATGAAAATTACGAGCTCCATTTGTCACGCCGCATGGAAACAGCAGTGGCACGAATGTGCATAAAAATCGGTCGCCTGTTGATATTTTTTTCTTTAAAAAAAATTGTTTTCTTATGTTCAGACATGTAATAAAATAATCTGAAAATTTCGCTAAACTTGCTTCTTTTTTTTACCCGATAAAAATTCCTCAAAATATCGATTTTTCGAAGCGGCTAATTCAGGATCCCGCCTTAATGAAGATTCCAGTTTCACCCGACTGAATATCATCATCAGGTGGTGCCCCACGCTTTTGCGACAAGTTTTGCAAATAAGGGCCACGTTTTTCGTCACAGATTTTGGACGGAGCGTCCGGACGTCTGTATGCACGACCGTGGTGAAAAGTGATTGCTACTTGGTAATTTACCGGTATCCAAATTCTCGGACTGTAGATACGGAAGTAACGGGAAGCAGACGATTTCTTCGGCGATTATTCCAGGCTTCTTAGGAAGCCGATCCTGATCGTTGCTCTCCGGCAGATTGAGCATGTATTGGCTGTTGCTTTCGGAGCCAAATTCCATTGGTACCATGTCCGTCGCGCTCATGCCGGGTAATTGTCGTTCACCAAGGGACGTACTCATTTTAACTGGACATACGTTGAAGCAATAAATTGCATAATCTTCGAAGTACAGGCCTCGTCTACTCGTTCGTATATTTGAATAATTGCAAATGTCTCTTACCGATCGCTGATATATCTAAGATATACGTTACATTCAGATCATTCGATGTTGTTTGCTCGTTGTGATTTGTTTCATCTTGTACAACGGTGATTTTGGCCGGTACAATGTTTGGGACTGAGCTCTTGAAACTAGAAGCATCTGAAATAACGAGCAAAATTATGGCAACTCAAATTTAGAAGGACAGAGGACGAGACCTGTGGATTGCACTTACACGATGTGTAAATTAGGTAGACTGATTATTTTTCAATTTTTTTTTTTTTTTTTTATTCGAATAGAATTACAATTCAATGGTTTGCCTCCCTCAAAATAACTTCCTTAGGAAGACACGGAGCGCTGGATGCGGTTAAAAAAATACATCGATGTTTTACGATGCATCGAATAAAAGCATCGATGTTTACGATTCATCGAATAAAAAATATCGATGTTTTCAATGCGGCGAATAAAAACAACGACGAATTTCTATCGGTTAAAAGTATAGGATAGAAAGTTGGAAAAGTTAGACATAATCCAAGGTTTGCAATTCAATGGAGTATTATTCATGTTCAATCGAGTTTTATTTGTGTTTTAATCAAGTTTAATGTATGTTTTAATCGAGTTTTATTTTTGCAAAGTTTAGAAAGGAAGTTCATACTTCCTCTGTAAATTTTTTAATTTAGAAATCAATTATCGATTGTGATATCTCGGGATTTCTAATTTCTAAATTAGAAAACCCAATACTTACTTCTCTAAACTTTGCATAAGATTTTATTGGGTGAAGTAAAAAGTTCTGAGCATTTTCCGCTAGATGTCTTTAGTGAGCCATATATCTCACGATGTATACATCGCATCGGGTCATACTATACGGCAGAGTTGTGAAAATAGTAATTTTAAAATAATGCATTACTCATTACTTTAAATAATGTGTATTGGATAAGTTCTCCATTACAAATGACAAAAGTAATGTGTAATGTATGTGTGTTCCATTGCAAATGAGAAAAGTAGTGTGTAATGGTTGCATGATCCATTACAAATTTCAAAAAGTAATGTGCAATGGTTGCATGTTCCATTACAAATTTCAAAAAGTAATGTGCAATGGTTGCATGATCCATTACAAATTTCAAAAAGTAATGAGTAATGGATGCACGTTCCATTACAAATTTCAAAAAGTAATTTGTAATGGATGCATGTTCCATTACAAACTACAATTGATAAAAAGTAATTTGTAGTGGATAATATTCCATTACAAATAGAAAAATTGCCGTGCTCACATTAGAAATTTGCACATTGCTATCTGATTATTTTATTTCGCTCATTGAAATTTGTTTTAAGTAAATTCGTTTTTCTTGCGATGGAATATTCTCCATTTGTGATGGAATATTCTCCACTACGAATTACCTTATTGTAATTGTATTTTGTAATGAAGCACTCATTAATCATACATTACTTTTTCAATTTGTAATGGAACATGCATTCATTGCACATTACTTTTCTTATTTGTAATGGAAGACACATCCATTATACATTACTTTTGTCATTTGTAATGGAACATATGTCCATTACACATTACTTTTGTAATTTGTAATGGAACGTATATCCATTACACATTACTTTTGTAATTTGTAATGTATACAGTAATGCATTATCAAAATAATGCATTATTCACAACTCTGATTAGAATACGCGTCTTGTATACCGGGCTATGCACGCCAATGGCGTGCAATGGCATGCCAATGGCGTGCTAATGGCGTGCAATGGCTTGCCAACGGCATGCCAATGGCGTGCTAATGGCGTGCAATGGCATGCCAATGGCGTGCCAATGGAGGGCAATGGCATGCCAATGGCGTGCAATGGCATGCAATGGCGTGCAATAGTAATTTTAAAATAATGCATTCACTCATCACTTTAAATAATGTGTATTGGATAAGTTCTCCATTACAAATGTGCAATTCCGTGCAATGGCATGCCAATGGCATGCAATGGCATCCCTGTGGCGTGCAATGGCGTGCAATAGTAATTTTAAAATAATGCATTACTCATCACGTTAAATAATGTGTATTGGATAAGTTCTTCATTACAAATTACAAAAGTAATGTGTAATGTATGTGTGTTCCATTACAAATGAGAAAAGTAGTGTGTAATGGTTGCATGATCCATTACAAATTTCAAAAAGTAATGTGCAATGGTTGCATGATCCATTACAAATTTCAAAAAGTAATGTGTAATGGTTGCATGATCCATTACAAATTTCGAAAAGTAATGAGTAATGGATGCACGTTCCATTACAAATTTCAAAAAGTAATTTGTAATGGATGCATGTTCCATTACAAACTACAATTGATAAAAAGTAATTTGTAGTGGAGAATATTCCATTACAAATAGAAAAATTGCCGTGCTCACATTAGAAATTTGCACATTGCTATCTGATTATTTTATTTCGCTCATTGAAATTTGTTTTAAGTAAATTCGTTTTTCTTGTGATGGAATATTCTCCATTTGTGATGGAATATTCTCCACTACGAATTACCTTATTGTAATTGTATTTTGTAATGAAGCACTCATTAATCATATATTACTTTTTCAATTTGTAATGGAACATGCATTCATTGCACATTACTTTTCTTATTTGTAATGGAACACGCATCCATTACACATTACTTTTGTCATTTGTAATGGAACATATGTCCATTACACATTACTTTTGTCATTTGTAATGGAACGTATATCCATTACACATTACTTTTGTAATTTGTAATGGAACATATATCCATTAAATATTACTTTTGTAATTTATAATGTATACAGTAATGCATTATCAAAATAATGCATTATTCACAACTCTGGTACTGAGTGATTTGACAATTTTTCATAACATTTTTAAAAAAATGTTCACACTATTTTGTGCATAAAAGTGCCATTAAGCCATGAGCGTAGGCAGTTTAAATATCTCCTTATGTTAAAAAGGGTTTTCTTTTATTGTAAATTTTATAAGAACGGCGTAGGCGACCGATTTAAAATGTGGAAGATGCGTTCAGTCTATCAAAAAGAATTTACTGAATAAATTTCAATCGAATGGCAACGCTTCACCACTTGTTTGGGTTTGTTTGGGTTTGTTTGCGTTCCAAAACTCCTTAAACGTGTTTTTCTCGTAACGACATTTTTACAATTTGCAGGAATCATAACTCAAAAACTAATTGACGGATCATCGTCAAATTTGGAACACATTGACATAATTATTTTAAAACATGAATCTAAAGTTGGAAAGATTGGATTGTTCAAAACATATTTATTATTGCAAAATGCCGGAAAAAAAAATGTTACAAATCGATCATTTTTTTTTCAAACACGTTCCAACATGGACCAATCTTTGCGCCGCCGTTTACGATCTCTTCGTTTAGATTTTCCGTTCTTCGAAACTAAAATATCTATTGGCGACAAAGTGTCGTCATCGTCGTCCCGTATCGTCAACGCCGTCATTTCAATCAACAGACAGATTTACTCGAACAGGTATAACTGTCAGGTATTTCCTAGCGTGGCGGCGAAGCTGATTCTCTTCCGTCAACAAAAGTGCCAATGCCAAGCGGTCACCCATCCGAGTAATGTCACGGCCAAAACTGACCGATGGAATGAATGTCAATTTTCCACGATTTGCAAATTTTTTTCTCAAACGATATTTCGGAAAAACGGAAAAAAATGAAAAAGTAAAAAAAAAAAATATGAAAATTAGGCATTCTGTGATCGAAATCGATGGTATTGTTATTTTGGGGACGGATATCCCCATATGTTGACCTCTCGTCTCAAAATATACTTTAGGCGTCTCTTGTGACGCGTCCTCGAAATATACGAGTGACGAAAGTTCGAGGACTGTCAAACTCGTATATATACGTATGTGGTATATATATATATATATATGTATATATCTAGATTGTTAGATAGTTAAAAAAAAGATTGTTTAGAAAATTGATCACCTCATTGGGCCGCCATATCCTTGAGAGAAGCTCCGCGCTTGAGACCTCTTGTTGTCCTTACACTTGCACAACGTTTAATGAACTCTGTTGTTGTTTTTCTTTTTTTTTTTCTTTCTTGCCTTCTTTAAATCACTTGCGAACACGGTCTCGTACGGGGATCTACGGGGATCAGGGCACTCCACACCCTTTACCATTGAACGAATCAACGAAATGTACTGGCGTACCCACGAAGCCGCGGTGAGAAAGTCCCCATAGGAGGGTATACTTGTTGTGGCGGATGGGTGAAGCACGTTATCTGGTACATTGGATAGCCGAGTGATGACGCTAGTGACGGCCGATCGATAGTATGACCATGGAGACTATAATACGGGGCTGGCACGGATTGATATTTTTGCTATGCAAAATGAGCGCTTTTTTTTAGTGTCTCTCTCTGCCACTCGCAGCGCTAGTTGTACCCTTGCAAAGATGATGCGCGCGCAAGAGCTATGTATACAGGGTGAGGCACGTAAAGTGTTACAGAGCAATAGCACTCAAACTATTGATCATATGTAAAAATGTTTCAGACAAAAGTTTCAGTGTTCGAGAAGGACGTCATACTGGACCACCTTATTTTTTATCGGTGGAGGCGCTGAAGCTACGTCAAGGTCAACTCCAGTTTTTTAAATGGAACCATGTATTTTTTTTCGCCTGACATTATTACCGATTTTAAGACGAATTCAGCGACCTACAACACAAGGTCATTCTAGTCACGCAAAGTATGAAAATAGTTGAAAAATCGAAAAATATCGGAATAATCACTTTCAAAGGATCCACTGACCCTGGTTTGGGTCTATCTACTGAAGACGCTCGAAGTGATGACACTCGACCTGTAAACACTTGTAAACACGCCTGGCAACGCCTGACGACATGAAAGAAAGAATACGCCGAGCATGTACCGAAATTACACCACAAATATGAAGTTAGATTGTCTGAAGTTAGACTGTCTTTTCATCAGCGAATTAACAAGTGCTTACAAGTTGATAAAGAAATTATAAATTTCTCAAAAGATCATTACTGAGCTTTTTTTAGTGTCTTTCTCTGCCACTCGCAGCGCTAGTTGTACCCTTGCAAAGCTGATGCGCGCGCAAAAGCTATGTATACATACACACGCGCACATATAATCGAGCAATACCCATATAACACCAACATATACATTGATGGTGTTACATAGTATAAATATACACACACCATTTATTATGCTACCATTATTGTTTTATTAATTTATCTATTATCCATTAATTCTTGATTGACTATTACTCTATTGACTAATGATCGTGACAACAAACAATCATGAAGATAAATATGATAACGAAACTATTTGGTACGAAATTATAAATTTCTCAAAAGGTCATTACTCAATTTAAAAATAAAGCTCCAGCTTTCATCATATGCTCATATAACGAGAACTGAAACACGTTTGAAAACTTATTCACTAATAATATTTTCAAGAACCGATTATTTGGCGATAAATAATTATATTGTCCATACGTACCTCCATGGTTGTGTACTGACATACTTATGTTTGTATACTCGTCCAGCTTTCACATTGTCATTGTTTATAGCCTCTTTCCATAGTCTTTGAATGCCAGTATCGGCTGGTACGTTGAAAAAATGCATCTTTTCAATATTTTGCGGTTACCCTGAGGTACAACCGGGCACAATACACGGCATTAGTGCACGGTTACGAACAATTTCATCAATTCCGCATCGCGCTTTAACCTCCAAAAGTCAAAATGGTGGTTTTGTACGTCGTGCGGGCCTCGCGCCAGCGCAATAGGAATATTGTAAGGTAACTACTAGCGCCACAGGTAGAACTAAAATAAGCGGTCAAATAGCATAGCATTTTTATACACAGTAGGGGATAGGCCGTGCTAGCCGCCTGAGTATGACCAAGGAGACTATACCACGGGGCTGGCACGGATTGATATTTTTGCTATGCAAAATGACCGCTTTTTTTAGTGTCTTCCTCTGCCACTCGCAGCGCTAGTTGTACCCTTACAAAGCTGATGCGCGCGCAAGAGCTATGTATATATACACACGCGCACATATAATCGAGCAATACCCATATAACACCAACATATACATTGATGGTGTTACATAGTATAAATATACACACACCATTTATTATGCTACCATTATTGTTTTATTAATTTATCTATTATCCATTAATTCTCGATTGACTATTACTCTATTGACTAATGATCGTGACAACAAACAATCATGAAGATAAATATGATAACGAAACTATTTGGTACCAAATTATAAATTTCTCAAAAGGTCATTACTCAATTTGAAAAAAGAGCTCCAGCTCTCATCATATGCTCATATAACGAGAAATGAAGCACGTTTGAAAACTTATTCACTAATAATATTTTCAAGAACCGATTATTTGGCGATAAATAATTATATTGTCCATACGTACCTCCATGCTTGTGTACTGACATACTCATGTTTGTATACTCGTCCAACTTTCACATTGTCATTGTTTATAGCCTCTTTCCATAGTCTCTGAATGCCAGTATCGGCTGGTACGTTGAAAAAATGCATCTTTTCAATATTTTGCGGGTACCCTGAGCTACAACCGGGCACAATACACGGCATTAGCGCACGGTTACGAACAATTTCATCAATTCCGCACCGCTGTAACCTCCAAAAGTCATAATGGTGGTTTTGTACGTCGTGCGGGCCTCGCGCCCGCGCAATAGGAATATTGTAAGGTAACTACTAGCGCCACAGGTAGAACTAAAATAAGCGGTCAAATAGCATAGCATTTTTATACACAGTAGGGGATAGGCCGTTCTAGCCGCCTGAGTATAACTAGGGAGACTATACCACGGGGCTGGCACGGATTGATATTTTTGCTATGCAAAATGACCGCTTTTTTTAGTGTCTTCCTCTGCCACTCGCAGCGCTAGTTGTACCCTTGCAAAGCTGATGCGCGCGCAAAAGCTATGTATACATACACACGCGCACATATAATCGAGCAATACCCATATAACACCAACATATACATTGATGGTGTTACATAGTATAAATATACACACACCATTTATTATGCTACCATTATTGTTTTATTAATTTATCTATTATTCATTAATTCTCGATTGACTATTACTCTATTGACTAATGATCGTGACAACAAACAATCATGAAGATAAATATGATAACGAAACTATTTGGTACCAAATTATAAATTTCTCAAAAGGTCATTACTCAATTTGAAAAAAGAGCTCCAGCTTTCATCATATGCTCATATAACGAGAAATGAAGCACGTTTGAAAACTTATTCACTAATAATATTTTCAGGAACCGATTATTTGGCGATAAATAATTATATTGTCCATACGTACCTCCACGGTTGTGTACTGACATACTTATGTTTGTATACTCGTCCAACTTTCACATTGTCATTGTTTATAGCCTCTTTCCATAGTCTTTGAATGCCAGTATCGGCTGGTACGTTGAAAAAATGCATCTTTTCAATATTTTGCGGTTACCCTGAGGTACAACCGGGCACAATACACGGCATTAGCGCACGGTTACGAACAATTTCATCAATTCCGCACCGCGGTAACCTCCAAAAGTCATAATGGTGGTTTTGTACGTCGTGCGGGCCTCGCGCCTGCGCAATAGGAATATTGTAAGGTAACTACTAGCGCCACAGGTAGAACTAAAATAAGCGGTCAAAAAGCATAGCATTTTCATACACAGTAAGGGATAGGCCGTGCCAGGCCCCTGCTTGATTCCAACAATCATCTGCAAACGACTTACAAACGATTAGAAAGAAAAAACAACTACAAATTCGAAAGTCGTGGCGTTAAATTCACCAAGCTAACATTCATACGTTCCTGGCTTGTCGTGGTCGTGACATCTGGCGGCAGGCAGCGGCTCGTCGGCAAAAACGGACCTGTCACTACGACAAAAAGTGAACGTAATTTTCCATAAAAAAAAATACTTCATTAATTACTAAAAAAATGATTATTACTAAAATATATACTATTATTTTCAATACCAAAAGAATGCCAGAAATTATCCTAGACATTTATAAATTACATCGAGTCTCGGGGGCTTAATTATCGTATCTGAACTTTAATTTTTTTCAACGATAAAAAATCCTGCACAATTATTAAAAATATATTGACATTTTCGAAGAATTCTAGCATGGATGTTTCTTTGTTATTGGATTTCTCTGCTGACTGCCACCTCCATCGATCTGTCGAAACAAGTTTGACCGGTCTGGCTGTCTGGCGAGAAGAGACCAAAAAAAAAAAAAAAAACACGCTACTTAAAACTAGCAACGGTGGAAACCGACTAGTGTCCGGTTGTCCGCAACGTAAAATCGTGTCTCTTCGTCCTTTCGTTTTTTTTATTTATTTACTTGCTGCAAAATGAGCTCGTATTTAACAGCAGGTACCTCCTCAAGCACTATTGACTAAATAAAAGTAGTTTTCCATTACTGTTGTTTAAATATATTTAATACAAAGATCATAGAAGTTGAAATTGTAAAAATTAACTTAATTTTGTGCAAAATAATTGAATTTTTAAAAAATAAATTCAAAAGAATTTCCTTTATGAAATTTTCAGTGTAGACACTCGAAGGAACTTTCGAATGAGCAACTTTTTTGAAAAATCGATCTTTTCGACCTACCCACGACAAAAAAAAATTGGTTTCTTTCCAGTTTCGAGAGTTCGCGTGAAAAATTCTTTCATTAGGCGCAACGCCGGTAGCCTTGCAGCTTTTTTGAAACCAGAACTCAAAGCTATCGAAGAAGCTGGTACATGGAAAAACGAAAGGATTATAGCATCGCCGCAACGTACGAAAATCATTTTGGCCGATGGATCGAAAGTTCTCAATTTCTGTGCCAACAATTATCTCGGATTATCGGTAAAAAAAAAAAAGGCCATTACTGCAATTGTAGAAATAACGAATTACTTTTGTAAAATCATTTAAAGTATTTGAAAAAAATCTTTGCACCAAAAAAAAAATCATTTTTATTACAAAAATAACCCAAACGAACCCAAACAAACCCAAAAAAAAAATCATTTTTATTACAGAAATATCGCATTTGAAGGATTTTTTTTTTTTTCGAAAAATCATTTAAAGCATTAAAAAAAAATCTTTGCACCAAAAAAAAAAATCATTTTTGTTACAGAAATATCGCATTTGAAGGATTTTTTTTTTTCGAAAAATCATTTAAAGCTTAAAAAAAAATCTTTGCACCAAAAAAAAATCATTTTTATTACACAAATGTCGCATTTGAAGGGTTTTTTTTTTTAGAAAAAAAAGTGAACAAACCGCACTCAATTCTTTTCATGTGTTTCAAGATTTTTCAAAGTTCCGCATAGAAGCAAATTCTTCGTATTCTCATTTTTCTTTGTCGATCAATCAAACGAGTCTTATTTGCACAACTTTTTACTAGTTTTTTTTTTTTTACAAAACCGCAACTTTTGGCTTACATAATTCCTCCGCTTAATTATCACGCACCGCATTCTTGTACGTTGTACTCTCTAACATTGCTCTATTTTTAACACGTTTTTACAAACGCGCTTTCTTGTCTGTCCGTTTGTTTGTCAGTTAGGTACAAATTTTGCGATCGATTTTTTAAGGCGGGATCCTGAATTAGCCGGTTCGAAAAATCGATATTTTGAGGAATTTTTTTCGGGTAAAAAAAAGAAGCAAGTTTAGCGAAATTTTCAGATTATTTTATTACATGTCTGAACATAAGAAAACAATTTTTTTTAAAGAAAAATATCAACAGGCAACCGATTTTTATGCACATTCGTGCCACTGCTGTTTCCATGCGGCGTGACAAATGGAGCTCGTAATTTTCATTTTAAACAAAAAAACCAAAAACCATTTTAATTGTGACATATTTTTCTTCTATATGAACTAAAAAAAACGAAAAAAAATTTCAAATTTGAATGTTTTTTCGGGTTTGAAGTAGAAAATGTGCTTTTTGTGAAAAAAAAAATTATTTCAACTTGCTAAAAAAATTGTTAAGAATTTTTTTTTTCGACAATGTTTTTAGTTCAAATAGAAAAGAAAACGATACTGAAGCGAACAAGCTTTGGTTTGTTTCGATTGGACTTCTAGTTTTTTTGTAATCAGATACGCCAAATTAGAAAAATCGTAAAAACGAAAACTCGAGAAAACGGGCGCCCTAACTGCCCGAGCGCCCGTATACCTGCTCGAAACTCCACTACGTTCAGTGCTGTATCTTTGGAAATGTTTCGAATTGGGCTATAAAACTTTGTCCAGACATTCTTAGATACATCAGGAATAGATTTAAACAATAAAAAAAAAATCGATTTTTTGGACCTTCTAATTCAGGATCCGGCCTTAAACTGACTTGCGGATGAGCCGGAGACTTGAAAATTTAAACGTAGCTCAGAACTGGATGACAAACAAACAAATAGACAGACAAGATGAATATATTTTTGCAGTGTTCCAACGTATACTCTTTTATGAATTTTTACGTATTACCCTTCCCAATTGAATCCCTTTTCCTATCACTCCCTAAACCCGTACTTCGCTAATCTAACCTAACTTCCGTTGCGTCCACAGCCGTCTTAAGCTACACTATACCGCATTTGCCGAGGGTACGGGGAAACTGTGGAAAACCCGTACCGGTATAGACGGCCCTGTATTTTCTGATTCCTTGGCATACCAGACCTTTTTTTGCTCAAGATATGATATACCAAGGCCTCAGGAAAAACGGCCTCCCCCGCTCACTCGTCGATGCGCCAGCCAGAGCACGGCTAAGCGGTCACCGCACCAAGTAATGACCTCGTTCGAGGCTGCTTGACATCAGTGATCGCCCGAGCCGCACCGCGACCGCCCAACCACCAGGGTCGGTTGACAAGATGATTATAAATATAAAAACTAATAATCGCAATAATATTAGATGAAGTAAAAAGTTCTGAGCGTTTTTTCGCTTTATTTCGATGATGAAATTAACATAGGATTATCCGATTTAGATCAAATATGCGCCGTTTTGTTCGATGGACCTTTGTCCATTTTGAAGGCAATTTCATAATTCCGCGATTGAAGAAGTCCTCGTCCCAATTGGTGAAAAACTTCACCAGCTTATTTTCACGAGCCTCTCTTGAGGCCAGTTTTGTACCATCAAGAAAATTTTGCAAATGCTTGAAAAAGGTGATAATCGCTTGGTGCGAGGTCTGGACTATACGGTGTGTGCGATAGAACCTCCCATCCAAGCTCTCGGAGCTTCTGGCGCGTCGTTAAAGATGTGTGCGGCCTGGCGTTGTCTTGATGGAACACAACACCCTTCCTATTGGCCAATTCTGGCCGCTTCTGGTCGATCGCCTGCTTCAATCTGGTCAGTTGTTGACAGTAGAGGTCCGAATTGAGTGTTTGGCCCAATGGGAGCAGCTCATAGTGGATGATTCCCTTCCAATCCCACCAAACACACAGCAAAACCTTCTTGGCCGTTAATCCGGGCTTGGCGATCTTTTGGGCCGGCTCACCGCGATCGGACCACGATCTTTTTCGGCTGTTGTTCTCGTATGTGACCCATTTTTCATCGCCAGTCACCAGTCCGCTTCAAAAATGGCTCGATTTCGTTACGTTTCAGCAAAGAATCGCAGTCATCAATTCGGTCCAAAAGGTTCTTTTGCGTCAATTCGTGTGGCACACATACATCGAGCTTCTTCTTGAGACTAGCCTTGTGCAAATGGTTCCAAACGGTTTGCTGGCTAATCTTCAGTTCCTGGGCAATGGAATAAGTGCTCACATGCCGGTCCGACTCGACGATTTCCATGATTTTATCGACATTTTCGACGATTGGCCTACCCGAGTGTGCCTCATCTTCGACGTCCATATTACCAGAACGGAATTGTTCAAACCAACGCTATGCTGTTGCATTCGATACTGTATTGGGTCCATAAAAAGCACAATTTTTTTTGGCCGCCTGCTCCGCCTTTTCACCTTGGTCGTAGTGGTACTGAAGAATGTATCGAATTTTCTCTTTTTTTACCTCCATTTTGGAACGCTGTAACACACAAAACTGGCTTCACCAAACACAAAACTGTCAAAGAACTTTTTTTAAAGCGCAATGTCACCTTCAAATCGCCGTACAGTATGACCCGATGCGATGTATACATCGTGAGATATGGCTCACTAAAGACATCTAGCGGGAAACGCTCAGAACTTTTTACTTCACTCAATATAATGTTCAATATAAAAAGCTGATTGGCACGTAGCTGGGAACTACTAAAACTGATTGGTGCGTGGCTAAGAATTTAAAGTCTTTTGTCACGCACGATTGCAGCGCCGCTCTGTAAGACCAAAGAACATATATTACATGGAAGCACAGGCCGAGGGGGCTGGCACGGATTGATATTTTTGCTACGCGAAATGACCGCTTTTTTAATGTCCTACTCTGCCACTCGCAGCGCTAGTTGTACCCTTACAAAGATGATGCGCGCGCAAGCGCTATGTGTATATGAGGTATTCCAAGTGTTTTCGAACGGCTTAAAAGCCTGACCTTCGATCCTTTTTCAAAGGTGGTGATGTTTGGTACTCAAAATCATATATTTTGCGTACGTGGCATTTTTTTTCAGATTTTTATCGGCTCGCTAACTCGGCTAACTGGGAGATAAGATTTTACACGTGATAAAATTTCGAATGATTGTATCGTAGTGATCGTCTCGTCGTATGAAAAAATGTCCTCTACAAAAAAAGATGCGTTTTTCTATGAACTATTTTGAAAAAAAATTTCAAAATTTTCCAAGTACTACAACACTAAAAAAAACAAGAAAAATCTTTCATTTTTTAATTTTTTAACCTCAATGACTAGGTTGATTCTGCTGAAATTTACACTGAATTTTCTTTTATTAGTGTAAAACAACATGTGTAAGTTTCATTCTGGGCTGGGCTTGCGCTCAGTTAATATCTTAAATTTAATGGGTAATTGTTTTTGTTGAATAACTCGGAGATTTGCCATTTTTACGTAAAAATGGTAATAACTAAACTTGTAGGAAATCGAGTGCTCTAAAACTTTGGTCATTACCATTTTTTCTCTACCATCAATATTTTTCGAATTAAACCTGAAACAAAGCGACTATAGCATTATCTCGTTCATTTAAAACTTTTTTGGCCTTTTTCGTATTTCCTTCGTCTTTTCTTTGTTTTTTTTTTACAACAATACTTATTTTCAATGATTTTTGTTACGTCCAAATGATTTTTATCGGGCACAAAGTCTTTCTCAATAATTTGCAACAATTTATTTATTATTTCGCCTTGAATTTGTGAAAAATGGTGGCCAAGGAAATTCCATGTGCACTTGAAAATTAAGTTATTTTTTTATTTTCGTTTAAAAATCACAGGACAACGAGCGTGTGATTGACGCGGCGAAAAAAGCACTCGACAAATATGGCGCGGGTTTGAGTTCCGTTAGATTCATTTGCGGTACGCAAGAAATTCATCGGGATCTCGAGAGAAAAATAGCTAATTTTCACAATAGAGAAGACGCGATTCTTTATGCTTCGTGTTTCGACGCGAACGCTGGATTATTCGAGGTACTTCTCACACCTGACGATACGGTCATCAGCGACGAGTTAAATCACGCGTCGATTATCGATGGCATTCGTCTTTGCAAGGCCAAAAAATTACGGTAAGGCAATGAAGCAATCATCGTTTTTTTTTTTTTTTTTTTTTTCATTGCATTTACCTACTGGCTTTCAAAACGAAGGGATTACAACATTTTTCTTCTTTTCCGTTCCTTCGTATGGTCATATCTCGACGCGAAAATGATCGTTTTGGAATGTTGAATAAGTTCTCGCTGTTTTTTTTTTTCTCGTGCAAATTATTTTTAACGCTTTATTTTTTATTGGGAATGCAAATAAGTCTCCGCTGTTTTTTTAATGAAAAATTGGGCATTTATTGTGAGAGTACGATACTTTATGTTTTATTCAAAGTATTGTCCATCGCTAGCCACGACTTTTTGCCATCTTTCTGGCAGCATATGGATACCGCGTCGAAAGAACGCTTCATCTTTTGAGGCTATCCACAAATCGACCCAATTTTTGGTATCTTCATATGATGTGAAGTGCTGCTCAGAAAGGCCGTGCGTCATCGATCGAAATAAATGATAGTCAGAGGGAACAATGTCTGGTGAATACGGCGGTCGGGGTAAAACTTCCCAATTGAGTGTTTCCAAGTAGCTTTTGACCGGCGCCGCAACATGTGGACGAGCATTATCATGCAGGAGAATAATTTTGTCGTGTCTGGAGTAGCAGTGGGCGCGTTTTTCCTTGAGTGCTCGGCTCAATCTCATCAATTGTGTTCGGCAGAGAGCCCCGGTAATGGTTTCGTTCGGTTTGAGCAACTCATAATACACGACACCAAGCTGATCCCACCAAATACACAACATGAGTGTTTTTTTCCATGAATATTCGGCTTGGCTGTCGATGTTGAAGCATGGCCAGGTGGTCCCCATGATTTCCTCTTCTTTGGGTTATCGTAGTGGATCCATTTTTCATCATCATTGACTATACGATGCAAAAAAACCCTTTCGCTTATGCCTGACAAGCAGAATTTCCCATGTGCAAAATCGGCTTTCAACGTTTCTCGGCTTCAGTTCATATGGAACCCAATTTCCTTGCTTTTCAATCATTCCCAACGATTTTAAACGATGTGAAATTACTTGTTGAGTCACTACTAATGTAAGTGCAAGTTCTTCTTGGGTTTGGCACGAATCTTCCTCCAATAATGCTTCGAATTCCGCGTCTTCGTACACTTTCGGCCTTCCGCTACGTTCTTTGTCTTCGACGTCAAGCTCACCGTTCTTAAACTTTTGAAACCACTCACGACAACGTCTCTCACTCAAAGCAGCCTCACCATATGCTTCTACAAGCGATCGATGCGCCTCAGCTGCAGATTTCTCCAAATTGAAGAAGTAAAGCAAACGTTCCCGCAAATGACGCTCATTCGGCTCAAAACTCGACATTTTCGCACGAAACAAATTATGTCATGCTGATACAAAATCGCTAATATTTCAAGGTTATGGTCTTGCCAGATGTCCAACCTTAAGGATCCTCTACACTACTCGTTCGAAGTTCCTCGCCGAAGTACTCGCCGAAGCTAGCCGAGTACGAGGAGCGTCACCACACTACTCGCTCAACTTCGCGAGAACCCGGCAAGAACTCGTGCGATGTTACTTCGGTCCTTTGACTCGGCCCGAGAAATACCGACACCGATCGGAAGTCGCCCGAAGCGAAGCAAAGCGAGACGAAGAAGCACGAAGTGCCTCTCACACTCTCGTCCTCGCCCAACTTCGATTAACTTCGCGAGTAGTGTAGAGGGGCCTTTACGATATGACGTTTTACATCTGACAATTTCAACCATAACCTCCTGGTGGTGCCATCTTTTGTCAAAAGGCGGAGACTTATTTATAATAAAATTAGTAAAAAATCTACAGATATTACACAAAGTGAAACTATTTTATGGCATTGAAAATGTAATCAGACTTTTCGGATGATAACAAGTGGTAAATGCAAATAATATGAGTTGCTCTCTCTCTCTCTCTCTCTCTCTCTCTCTCTCTCTCTCTCTCGCGCTCTCTCTCTCTTTAATTTTAATTTTTAATTTTTAATTTCAAACTTATGCAGTCCCCTTAAGAGCTTGAATTTTCTATCTTTCGAATCATTAGTTAAAAAATGTTTTGATGGCACTTTTTTTCGCAACAATAAGCAACGAGAAAAAAATGGCAAAAGTTTTCATACATTTTTTACGCGTTAGAAACAATGATTTTTTTGTTTGGGTTTGTTTGTAATAAATCATGGTTGAATTATAATGTTCTCGTAGATTCAAACATCGGGACATGGGCGATTTGGAATCAAAGTTGAAGGAAAGCAAGGAATCTCGATTGCGTCTTATCGCGACCGATGGAGTTTTCTCAATGGACGGTACCGTCGCACCTCTGCGCGATATGATACAATTGGCAAAGAGTCACGATGCATTGACTTTTGTGGACGATTGTCACGCTACTGGATTTTTTGGCAAGACCGGTCGGCAAGTATCGTCCAGGCGGCTGTGACGAATTGATATTTTTTCTATGCAAAATGATCGCTTTTTTTAGTGTCCTACTCTGCCACTCGCAGCGCTATTTGTACCCTTACAAAGCTGATGCGCGCGCAAGAGCTATGTCTATATGCACACGCGCACATATAATCGAACAATACCGATTTTGGAAAATCCTAGATTGGCCTAAGGCCTCAATAAAACTAAATTGATAAAATTTATTAAACATTTCAAAAGTTGAGCGCCACAAGCTTTTATTTATAGTCACATATGGGTGACTCGGTAACAAAAATTCTTTTCTACTTTTTAGTATTGGGAGTACAAATTAATTCGGTCCGTTTTTTTTTTGTGGTAAAAAATTCATTTATTTCAAAATAAAAGGTATGAATAGATTGATCCAAGTATTGTCCATCGCTGGCTACTACTTTTTTCCCACCTCTCAGGCAATTTTTCGAATTCCATCTCGAACAAAAACGTCTCGTCTTTTGAGGCGATCCAAGGTTTTGAGCCAATTTTCGATTTCTGCGAAAGAAGTGAACCGGTGAGCTGCTAAATCCTGCTGCATCCGTCGGAACAACCAGTAATCAGAAGGAGGCAATGTCCGGAGAATACGGCGGGTGCGGTAAAATATCCAATTTGAGCGTTGCCAAATATTTTGTTTACGACTTTTGCGACACGAGGCCGAGCGTTGTCATGCAGAAGAATAACTTTGTCATGTCTTTGCTCGTATTCCGGCCGTTTTTTTCTCGTAATGCACGGCTCAAACGAATCAATTGTAGTCTATACCGATCGCCCGTAATGGAATCGCCAGGTTGTAGCCAGCTCATTGGCTCATTTGGCTGTCCAGGGCGAGGCTTGCTCTTCAACGCTGAACATCACCGTTCTTAAAGCGTCGCAAACCATTCCCTACATGATTTATCAGTTGGAGCATCATCACCATAAACTTCAACAAGCATTCGATGCTCTTCAGCTGCACTTTTCTTCCAATTAAAGCAGAAAACGTAAAACTTCCCGCAAATGCTGCTTAGTTGACACAAACATTTGACATATTCAACGCAGTAAAAAAAAAAACAAGGTTTTTAATGGAACTCAAAGCGATATAAACTGAATGTTATTGACAGATGTCTAACCTCTCTGTAACCACCGAAATCAGCTGTCACTATGAAACATTCATAACAGCCAGAGCCATCTCTTGAAAACGGACCGAATTAATTTGTACTCCCAATACATTATATAAAAGCTTGTTAAAAAAAAAATTACATATAAATGATTTCTCAATATAAAAATAATTGTACAGCGGATCGGAGGAATACTGCGATCATGTTGGTAGTATCGACGTGATTAATTCAACATTGGGAAAAGCGTTAGGCGGTGCTGCAGGGGGCTACACCACCGGGCCCAAGGAACTCGTCGACCTGCTGAGACAACGAAGTCGGCCATATTTGTTTTCTAATTCACTGCCACCGCCGGTAGTGGCGACAGGAATTCAGGTGAGCGAGCTTTGGAAAGATGCGCCATCGGCGCGTCGTAATCTTTCCCACTTTACCCTCTGGAGATTATCCGAAGCACATATTTTGTTAACAGGTGTTGGAACTCTTGTCGAGCAGCACGTCATTCCTGGATCGCTTAGCCGACAATACCGCTCATTTTCGGCGTTCCATGATCGGCGCAGGTTTTACGATTAGCGGTGACAATCATCCGATATGCCCCGTTATGCTTGGTGATGCAAAATTAGCATCAAAATTTGCGGATTTAATGCTCGGTACGTAACGATTGGAGTGCCCTCAAGTGCTAGAAACTCCAATGATTTGACTAGTACAAATGAATTTAAAAACAAAACAATTTGTTTCTCGTAGTCGCCACAAGTGTGGGCGCCACCGGTAGAGTAGTGCTGTCGCAGAGAGATGGAAACCGATCGTGGTCGGATTCTACTGCTAAAAAAGTACTGCTAAAGGCTCTACTGCTTAAAGCTGTACTGCTAAACGGGCTCTACTGCTAAAAGCTCCACTGCTAAAAGCTGTACTGCTAAAAGGCTCCACTGCTAAAAGCTGTAATGCTAAATGGGCTCTACTGCTAAAACTGGGGTGCTAAAACTAGCTTCCGACAGAGGGCTCATGTAAGTCCCACTGATGGAGGTTATACTGTACTTTTTGCGGTTTTTTGACGATTTTTTGGAATTTTTCTGAGATAACTTATCTTGCGATCGGCGCCGTTGTGCTGCACTCGGCGGGATGCGTCCGTAGACACCACATTTGTACTGCTGTGACGTCAGGAACGTCAAAAGTTCGAAATACCTACCGCCAAAGTTTACCTTAGGGCTGCGCTATCGACGAAAAATCAATGATTTCCAATAAAACTTTTCAAAAACATACCCTTTTGCGTTTTAGCAGTTGAGACTCTTTGGCAGTACTGCTTTTAGCACTAGAGTCTATTTAGCAGTCCAGTTTTAGCACTAGAGCCCATTTAGCAGTACAATTTTAGCAGTAGAGCTTTTAGCAGTACAGTTTTTGCAGTAGAGCCCATTTGGCAGTAGAATTTTAGCAGTAGAATTTTTAGCAGTTCTTTTTTAGCATTAGAGCAGTAGAGCCAAACAGATTGTCGATCTCTTTCTAATAACCTAAGCGCATTTTACGCAATACGATTTACCACTTTAAAGCGGGCAACCACTTTAGGAGACCGAAAATTCGATGATTTTTTGGATTTTTTTTTTATTGTGAAAAAACAAACGGAAATTTCCGCAACTCTGACAATAATTTATTCATATTTTCATACATCTCTGGTAATTTTTTCAAGTTATTTCGTGCATTGATTAAGCTGTAATCAGCTGTGTCCCTTGGCGTGTCCTCATCGTCGTTGTCGATTTGCGGGAATTGTGCAGCTCGCAATTCGCATCTGAAATAGTCCAACAAATTTTTGTACATTCTTGAGATGTTTTTTAAGAACATGAACCTAAATTTTGAAAAAAAAAATCGAGAGTTGGATGTTGGAACGTGTTTGAAGAAAAATGATCGATTTTTAGCATTTTTTTCCCCGGCATTTTGCAACAATAAATATGTTTTAAACAATCTAATCTTTCCAACTTTAGGTTCATGTTTTAATAAATTATCTTATGTAAAAGTGTTCCAAATTTGATGATGATTTATCAATTAGTTTTTGAGTTATGATTCCCGCAAATTGAAAAAATGTCGTTTCGAGAAAAATACGTTTAAATTTTCACAAACGAAAAACCTCAAAGTTAAATGTGTTTAATCAAATGATAAAGTGTCTTACCGATTAATCAGCGATTCCAGCACCATACAGCAGTCCTTCCTCTTCCTCACGCAACTCATTTGAAGCTTGCAATTCCTCTTTACGAGCTTTTCGAGCTTCTTTTGTCTCCAATAAAATCAGTTGGCGCATCGATGGATAAACATTGTCCGTTTATTTATAAATGTTTTCTGTACTTTTTTTTGTCTTACAGGCAAAGGTATTTATGTGATCGGCTTCAGTTATCCGGTGGTGCCGAAAGGAAAGGCAAGAATAAGAGTTCAAATAAGCGCCGCTCATGCGAAAGACGACATCGACATGGCTATCAACGCATTCATCGAAGTTGGAAAAGAACTCGGTGTTGTACAATAATACTATTGAAACAATAAGCTTTGCTATCGTTTTAAAATATGATAATTATGCAATACAACGTCACGAACAGTGCAATATTACTTCCATACATTTTTTTTCGACCCGAAGAGCCTGGAAGCCTCGTAATTTTTTCAAGAACATTGCTCGTGTGTCAAATCTATAAAAAAACAATATGCATTCTAGAAAAAAATGACAGAAAATATATATTTTTTTAATCATCGTCAAGTATACTTGTTTATAATTTTTCGGTTTTTTAAATCGTTTTCTGTCTCGGCGTTTTTTGATGATCGGTTGCTATGTGACAAATTATATCACGTGCCCTATGCAAAGCGATGTTAAAAATGCCATTTTCACTGGCGAATATCTCGGCAAAGGGATGGTCAATGTGGTGAAAATTTTGCCAACTTGTTCTGGATATCCTGCAAAATATTAGTTTAAAAAAAATGAACACTTTCTGTCTGAGACCATTTTTGGAAAGTACTAACTCAATGGTTGCAAAACGAATGGAACTAAAACGCTGTAAATTCTGAAAATATTATCTCATCAAGATTTAGGATCAAGCGATTGATTGTGCTAAGTTTCAAATAAATCGACTGAGTAACTGTCGAGGAATTAATTAAAGTAATGAGGAGTATCGCCTTTTTAGGGTGCACTTCCGTAAAGCCCACACCTCCGATTAATTAAAAACTTCGTATACTTATGTATTTTGACTCGCTGATTACGAATATGATAGTGAAAATACCCGCAAATTTTATTTTCAAGGTCAAAACAAAAAAAAACTTTTCTTTTTTCAGTTTTTCTATTTTATTTTAATAAATATTGATCTTAGAGAAAAATGTTTCCTACAAGAGTTGTAGCTTATGGATAGACTGATATTTTATGTTCTATACAAGTTTTGTCCAAAACCATTATTTTTCGAGAAAAATGGGATAATGCTCCAATAAGTATATTTTGCTAAACTCTATTAGTTTCGATGTTATCTACTTGCGCACTTTACCACGGGGAGGTTAGAGTTTAGTCTTGAAAGTGCATGTTTTTTTGTGCTTTTTTTTGTATTTTAGTCTATTTTTTTGTTTTTTTTTGTATTTTATTCTGCTTTTTGCTTTTTTGTATTTTTTAGTTTGGTCTTTTTTGTATTTTATGTTGTTTTCTGTTATTTTTTGTGATTTTCGTATTATATAGGAAAATATTGAAGGTTAAGCAATATAAAAACGAAAAACTTATGTGGCTTTGTGCGTAGAACACTCCAGTGTTCTACGCACACTCCAGTGTTCTACGCACCCCACGATTCCATGCACCCATCCGATGTGCCCTCCGCCCACTCGAGTGTCCCACGCACCCCACGATTCCACGCACCTATCCGAGGTGCCCTCCGCCCACTCCAGTGTCCCACTCACCCCACGATTCCACGCACCTATCCGAGGTGCCCTCCGCCCACACCAGTGTTCTACGCACCCCACGATTCCACGCACCCATCCGAGGTGCCCTCCGCCCACACCAGTGTTCTACGCACCCCACGATTCTACGCACCGACACCGATTGTGACACCGACGGTATAATTTTGACTGCCACAAATACAATTTTTGTCGAATAACATTCCAATTACCGACTAATTAAAGAGAGTTTTTCACTTTTAATTATTGGAGAAATACACTTTTTTCACATGAAATTCTTAGAATGGAAACTGATTAGAGAATAGTCCGACACGCGTCTGAAGGGCTCCACAGTGGCAGTGCTGGACGATACCCACTAGGCACGACAAGCGACATATCGTGAATTTTGTTCGTCATGTAAGTATAAAAAGACATAAAAATGATGTCAACATCTTCAGCAGGAACTAGACTATTGACGAGATAAGAAATAATTTAACTTTTGGTTAGGTATTTATTTAAATTTACGGTGTCAATAAGTGCGTCACATAATTGAGGTTATGCCGCTGTCGTTGAGCCTCGATTTGTCACCTGTTGCGTCGAACAATTCGCGTTGCTTAGTTATTCTGATTCGCCGTGAAATAATAAGTTAAAGAAAAATATATTAGTTTTTATGAACGGAAAAAACAGAAAAAAATGTACAACAATTAAACGATTATCATTTGTGGAAATCTAATATGTAAACTATTTTCTAACCTAACGCTGCTGATGTGTTTTTTTTTATTGTTTAATGTTTATAGTACATATTTTAACAATACATTGTGAATATCGATAGAAAGAATAAGAATTGAAGAATAATCTTTGATAATTATTTTTTGTTTATTTTCTATACCTCTCATATTCTTATGTAAAGAAAATAAAATAGTCGTGCACTAATGAAATATAGTTCGTCGTTTGTACCTAACGTGTGTCCGTGATATTCCATATACTTATTGCAATTTAACCCGTTTGAATGGGGATATTCGGGAGTGTCAGAAAGTGGTCCCCCGCGCGGAAGTCATAAACTGCGCCACGAGTGTCATGAATCGGTACACGCAGGGGTCACAAACTACGACATGGGTGTTTCTCCAGTGTCAGAAATCCCGGCAGCAGAGAAGCGCTATTAAAACAATGATTTTATTAATAAATCTTAATCGTTTCACTTTTACAATAGGTGAATCTCGTTCTGAGGTCTTTAATGCACATGTTGAAACCTTTAGTTTTTCGTTTGACTATATCACGACTGAATAGATAGCGGAAATCCGACGCCGCCGCTCTTAAAGTGTCATTAACTGGGCCGTTTGCCTTAATTGGACTCCCTCCAATTGGAGTTCACGTAATTAATGGACGTCCCGTTATCAGAATTTGCAAGAACAAAAATTGTTCCATAGTTAACGATTGGTGGCCCTGAAAAGGGCCGATGGAGTTCCAATGAGAATCGTAAAGATTCACTGCTTCGTTGTTGCGGCAGTCCTCTTGGGTGCGGCTTTTTTCTTCTTCGGTGCGGCAGGTTTGGTTTTCTTGGGTGAGGCAGTTGGCTTGGTTTTCTTGACGGGCGATTTGGTTGTGGACGTGGCCTTGGTAGTTTTGGCTTTGGGAGGCTTTGCTGCGGGTCCTTTGGGAACTTTTTTCTTCTCCGCAACAGCCTTGGAAATTTTTTTCGCCGCAGCTTTTTTGGGTGACGTTGGTTTCTGAAGTGCAGCAGATTTCGTTGTCGGCACCTTTTTGACTGTACGTTTAGGTTTGGATGATTTCGATTTGGACGGAGCTTTCGCGGTGTTGGCGGTTGGAAGCTTGAAAGATCCAGCGGCACCTTTTCCCTTTGTCTGTATGAGAATTCCCGAAGAAACGGCAGTTTTTATGTATCTCTTGATGAACAGAGCCTGCTTGTCCGTGTCGACCTTGTATTTCTCGTTGATGTATTTTTTTATCGCTTGGAGGGACGAACCGCCGCGTTCCTTGAGTTCCTCGATTGCCGCGTTTACCATCTCCGCGTATTTCGGGTGAGCCGGCTTCGCCTGTGCCTTCGTCAATGACGGCGGCGAAGTCTTGGTATTTTTCGTTGGCGAGACGGTTGTGGCCGTTTCTCCCGATGTCGCAGCAACTGACGCTGTAGTTTCCGCCATCTTGTTTTTTTTTTCTTCTTCTTCTTCACTGCTCAACGCGCTCCAAGTAGATTCGATCTTCACTCGAAGTTCGGTGTGTCTTCAGTTTCGAAATCTCGGTTGCTAGTACCTGTGATTGTTCTCGAGACGCAGCGACGGGCGCTCATTTTATAAAGTAGCGCGTACCATGGAGAGAGGCTCCGCTTGGCTTTCCCTCTCCCGAACGCCGCTGAAGCCCTCGCTACGGTATCCCTCTATTCGTTTTACAACGTTTTTGCGGCATATTCGCTCAATAAAAATAGCGCAATTTTTTCGAAAATCGATCACTCGATATTACAGTCAAATTGGCCACTTACAGCGGCCAATAAAACGGAAGTGTTCGATGAAAAATGCGTGTGTCGAGAATGACGCGCGTTTCCATCACGTCTACTCTCATCTTAGAAACAAGTTATTTTGTAGGGAAATTTGCAATTTACGCGTTCCTCGTTGGTCCAATCGACAAATCCCGACTAACGTTAAACAAGAGTAACGAAATATAACGTTGCAACGATATCGATGACAGCGTAATTTCGCTTTCTCGCGGAACAACAGTTCATCGTGGCAGGTGCAATTGTCGTACGACGCCATTCGCGAATTTATTATTTTCGACGACGACGACGACACGTATGCATCGCGTATTCGTTTGACACGCTTTTGCCTACAACGCAAAATGGCAAAGGGTTTAATCGATTGGAGGTTTTTTGTTTTTTTTTATTTTTGGCTAAGTTGCGATACTGGGTCTCTTTTCCTGGGAATATCTTTGATGCAGGACTGATCTGTGGCGCAATAAAGAATTTCAAAGATCGAACGTGCAATCCCGGACGGAAGTTTCGTTTGGTCGCAACTTCCGCGCTGCGGTTTGACCGAAATTGCCATTTGCACGTTTTGCACATTCATTTTGATCATCGTAATGTTATGCAGTTATTGTGAAATTGTTCAAACAAACGATTGTTAATCATTGTATGCAATGATTTTCATTGATTTTTTTTTCTCGAATAGTTGAGACTCTTGTCAATTGTTATATCTCGTAATTTTTTTCTACACTTGCGTGAAAAAACGCCAATTTTTATATATATTTTTTTTTTGACGTTATTCAAAAAGTTCCACGGCTGTTACGCATTATTGAGTCAGAAATTCCCTGACTTTTTCCAGGTTTTGCACATATTCCAGGAAGATTAGGGCCAAATGAAGAACACTTTGTTTGGGTTTGTTTGGGCTTGGGTTCTGTTTGGCGCATATCCGTATACGCAGAGTATCTACGTATTAGTAGCCGGAATGGATAGTCTGATACAAAAGTGAGTGTTAGGTAAACATTATATTAGGCGTCTTCATCATTACTTGATAAGTTTTTACTTATAAAGTACAACCTACTTTGTAAGATAAGATATGCAATCCATTACCCTGCTGCAAATTCCCACACAGGAACCTGTATGGGAACCCGTACGGGATCCCACACGGGATCCCACGTGGTGTTTTCGTACAGGGAACCCGTACGGATTCCCATATGTTGACCCGTACGGGTATGGGATCCCACGTGGTAACCCGCACGGGTTCCTGTATGGGAACCCATACGGGATCCCACGTGGTGACCCATACGGGTTCCCGTATGGGATCCCATACGGGATCGCACGTGGTGTCCCGTACGGGTTCCCATACGGGATCCCAAGTGGTGCTTTCGTACAGGGAACCCGTACGGCTTACTAATGTCAAAAATGAGAAAAGGCAAAATTAAAAATTGCCTTTTGCAGTTTTATTTATCTTAGTTGTGACAAAAGTAATAATTAAAAAAATAAAAAACGATAAATGAAAGAAAAAAAAGTACTCTCACATGTATCATTGGTTTGTTGCTATTGTTTAGTACCGATCTGTTCTTTGACCAACACTATTGCAGCGCGCGTATTCCGCTTCCCACGTTGCCCCACACAGGTTCCCATGCAGCTTCCCGTACAGGAATTTATTTCGTGCGTTCTCCCGTACAGGATCCCGTACAGGATTCAGCTTCCCACGTTGCCCCACACAGGTTCCCAAGCAGGTTTCCGTACAGGAATTTATTTCCTGCGTTCTTCTGTACAGGATCCCGTACAGGAATTTATTTCCTGCGTTCTCCCGTACAGGATTCCGTACAGGATTCAGCTTCCCACGTTGCCCCACACAGGTTCCCATGCAGGTTCCTGTACAGGAATGTTCATCCTGTACAGGAAGCCGTACGGGATCCCACACTTTCCTTGGCTGTCCCATGCTTTCCCACACTAAAACCCGTGCGGGAATTTGCAGCAGGGTATAAGGATATTTCGCAATATTTCGAAGCTTTCGTCGATTGAGCGGAGAATAAAGTTTTCAAATTTACTGTGGCGAGAGTACTACCTTAGCCTTGCCCAGGAGGCTGGCCCGGTCTATCACCTACTGGGTATAAAAATGCTATGCTATTTGACCGCTTATTAAAATAAGCGGTCAAATAGCATAACTAAAGTTCTACCTGTGGCGCTAGTAGTCACCTTACAATATTCCTATTGCGCGGGCGCGAGGCCCGCACGACGTACAAAACCACCATTTTGACTTTTGGAGGTTAAACCGCGGTGCGGAATTGATGAAATTGTTCGTAACCGTGCACTAATGACGTGTATTGTGCCCGGTTGTACCTCAGGGTACTCGCAAAATATTGAAAAGGTGCATTTTTTTCAACGTACCAGCCGATACTGGCATTCAAAGACTATGGAAAGAGGCTATAAACAATGACAATGTGAAAGCTGGACGAGTATACAAACATAAGTATGTCAGTACACAACCATGGAGGTACGTATGGACAATATAATTATTTATCGCCAAATAATCGGTTCTTGAAAATATTATTAGTGAATAAGTTTTCAAACGTGCTTCATTTCTCGTTATATGAGCATATGATGAGAGCTGGAGCTCTTTTTTCAAATTGAGTAATGACCTTTTGAGAAATTTATAATTTGGTACCAAATAGTTTCGTTATCATATTTATCTTCATGATTGTTTGTTGTCACGATCATTAGTCAATAGAGTAATAGTCAATCGAGAATTAATGAATAATAGATAAATTAATAAAACAATAATGGTAGCATAATAAATGGTGTGTGTATATTTATACTATGTAACACCATCAATGTATATGTTGGTGTTATATGGGTATTGCTCGATTATATGTGCGCGTGTGTATATATACATAGCTCTTGCGCGCGCATCAGCTTTGTAAGGGTACAACTAGCGCTGCTAGTGGCAGAGTAGGGTACTAAAAAAATTCGTGCCAGCCCCCTAGCCTTGCCCATATTTCTTCAGTTCTCCCCACTATGCCCTTCTCTACGCAGTACTCTTCCATGTTCATATTTTGTTTTCGGTTTTTATACTGCCTGCAACATGGACGCGATTTCTCAAAAACGAATGCACCGATCTTGTTGAAATTTTGCACACGTCTTCTAGATAGTATTGACTAGTGATTGAGCGAAGGATTTTTTTTTCCTTTTATCACAACTTAATTTACAAGGTAATACATGTTCTAGATTTTACCGAAAATCGTACTGTTTTGCATACAACTCGATCAAAAATTCAAAATTCAATTTTTTTTTCAATCCTTCGTTCAATCGCGAGCTATACTCACCTACTAACAGAAAATATTTAGTTTTTTATTTCAGATAAAGCTATCATGAGTTATTCTGACCACCGCAGGGATTCTTTTTTCCAAGGGGTCTCCGAAAACCAATTCTCAACGGCGAAATTTTGAAAAATTTTTAATGAAAATTTTATAAAATTTCGTTCAAATGTTGTACTTTTATATGCTTGAAGTTTAAATAAAATAATTCTTTTTTTATATTAAAAAATTATACATAAAAAAAAATATTTTTGAAAAAAAAGCTTTTATTTAATGTACTAAAAAGTAGAAAATAATTTTTTTTTACCAAGTCACCTACGTATGACTATAAATAAAAGCTTGAGGCACTCAACTTTTTAAATGTTTAATAAATTTGATCAATTCAGTTTCATTAACCGTATTTAATTTGGCACAATAGTAATTAGAGAAATTATTATCACACGTTTATACTCAGTTTCATGATTTTTATAAAATAAATCTAAGGTTGTTTTACAGTAAATTAAATACAGTTGATATTTTAACGGATTTATGTAAATTAAAGATTATATGTTTAAATTTTAAGCGCTCCAAGCTTTTATTTATAGTCACATGTAGGTGACTTGATAAAAAAAATTATTTTCTACTTTTTAGTACGTTAAATAGAAGCTTATTTTTTTAAATATAAATTATTTTCTACTTTTTAGTCGTTAATTGATTTTACCAGAGCTCTGAAATTTTTGCAAAGAGGGATTAATCCTTCCAAACGAACCGGTGTTATTATTGGTGAAAAAAAATGAACATGGAAGGCTCGTAAAAAATAACGAAGACTGTAATTGGGATTGAACTTACGACTAATTGCTGCATATAAACCTTTCACATACAAAGACAATCGGGCACGAATTGATTTGTATGCGTTAGTGAGATTTTATATGGATGATGAGATATCGCTAAATTTACATAAAAAACTGAAAATTTTATAGATTTTTGGTCGAATCAGGCATTGTCACCTCTTAGATGCATGTTTACAAAATTTTAGAGCTCTAAGTAGTTGGAACGAGCGTGAAATATCGATTTTCCGTTTTGCATCGAACAGAAAGTCAAGTTAAGTAAAAGCTTGTATAAAAATGCGGGAAAATATGTTTTTTTTTGCCCTTCAAAACTCATGTAACCCGTCAAATAAATTGTTTTACACTGTCACCTTTTTAGGTTTCCCTTTTTATATAATTTGTCATGCCAATTTAAAGTAATGGCGATAGTTTTTAAAATCTCTTCAATTGAGCGCGACAGATCGTTATCTAAAGATTTTTCCTATTTTTATACATGGAAAAGATGGTTTCGTTGGAGAAACGAAAAAGTAAAGATGCAAGAAAAATCTTCAAATTTGTAGAAATTTGTAGCTTGTTAAGTAGCTTTAAAACTTGTTTAAAGTGTACAATTTTTCAAAACACGATATGTATAAGTTGGGGATAAAATTACCGTTAAATTTTCCAAATTTCTAATATGTACGTTGAATAATTTCGAAAAATTAGTACACGAGACCGTTAAAGTATTGCGAGAAAAAGGGTACGCGGAGAACGAGCGAATGTTCGTACAGAGACCCGTTGAAGATTGAAAACAACGCGCCGAGTGTTTCGTCGGGCAGGCAAGCGAAAAAAATTGTGATCGTAAACAGCTTTGTTCGGCTCAAATTGTCTCGAGTTATAAATCCCAGCCGAAGTGAGATTCGTATTTTGAGTATCCATTTTGTAAAAACAATAGTAAAAATATTTGTTTAAAATTAATGAAGAAGATGATGAAGCGATAACTTAATTAATGCCTAAGAATAGAATAAGAAGATTAATAAAAAAAACCCAAACAAACCCAAACATTTGTTTATTTTTATTTAATACTGTTAATATGGACACGTGCCTGATATTTTCAGACCAGTCTGAAAATATCGACGGGGTTTTAAAAAATGTTTATTACAAAGGATATATATGTACTTAAGGTATTACTGGATCGATATTGAAAAATCGTCAAAATTCTTGAAAAATTGAGGAATGCTGGTTCTTCATAGAATAATAATACATGAATTTTTTAAGAATTTGTTACTCAATAATTTAGTAATAAACATATGAATTTTACATTGTCGCTTATGGGAAAACAGCTTTTGCAGATGTTAATGGTTGCGAAACGAATATAGCTAAATCGCCGTAAATTCTGAAAATATATCATTTAGGATCGAGCGATTGATTATGCTAAGTTTCAAATAAATCGACTGAGTAGTTGTCGAGAAATTAATTATACTAATGTGGAGTATCGCCTTTTTTTAACGATGAATTAATAGCAATCGTTGGAAAAGTCAATACATGTTGAATTTTTGGGGACATTATTAATAATAAAATGATCTGAACGTAATAAATTTTTTGTTTGACAGTTAAAACCGATGTTGTCACCGAAAAAACTTCAATTAAGTACACGTCAATATCGTCGAATTCGACTTCAATTATTATTAAATGTGAAAAATCAACATTTCTAAGTCTTAATTTATTATTAAATTAGCTATTTGTGAAGCTAAACATGTACGACATGATTTAGACTTGTATATGCACGATTTGCCCATTTTGAATTGTTTGCCCGACGGTCGATCCAGTAATATCTTAAAATGCAACGTAAATACCTTTATAAAATTTATATCACTAAGTGCAATTTTTTTCAATATTTGGATTTTAAAAATCAACGAGTATTCTTAAAATTCGTATAAAACATGAGAAATTAAACTTATGTCAAATTGATAAATTAAACTTATACTAAATAAGTTAATTGATATTAATTGAAATAAAATTGATAAATTTGTTACAAAATGCCCAGTCATGTTTTGTTGGCCCTGAAAAGGGCCGTTTTGTTTCGCCGAACGAAGAGATTTAGGCGCGTTCTCCCTCCGCGAATACGACGAGCAAGTTGAATGTCTTTAGGCATAATCGTGACGCGCTTGGCGTGAATGGCGCACAAGTTAGTGTCCTCGAACAGTCCGACCAAGTAAGCTTCGCTAGCTTCTTGAAGCGCCATTACGGCAGAACTTTGGAAGCGAAGATCAGTTTTGAAGTCCTGAGCGATTTCACGAACGAGACGTTGGAATGGTAGTTTGCGTATGAGAAGCTCGGTGCTCTTTTGGAAACGACGAATTTCACGAAGAGCTACGGTTCCGGGCCTAAAACGATGAGGCTTCTTGACGCCTCCGGTTGCCGGAGCACTCTTGCGAGCTGCTTTGGTGGCCAGTTGTTTTCTCGGTGCTTTACCACCGGTTGACTTCCTCGCGGTTTGCTTTGTTCGCGCCATCTTGGAGAATTTTATTCGTTTAGTACTTCACTGTTCAAGGATCAACGACGGAATGGAGCTAGCGCCGCGAGAGCCCTGCTTATAAGCAGTCCACTGGCAGCGAGAACATGCCTCGTTGGCTAGCGTCGCCGTGGTGGGAGAGGTCGCAGCTGATTGGTCCTCGCAAGTCGGGAGGGGAGAACGCTTGCCTCTAGCGTATAAAACACGCGGCAGTGCTCGGTGAGGATCAGTTCGCTCGTCTGTCTCGAGTTCTACGCATCTCTTCGTATCCTTGGAAAAAATGACTGGCCGCGGCAAAGGAGGAAAGGGTTTGGGAAAAGGAGGAGCCAAGAGACATCGCAAAGTTCTTCGTGATAATATCCAGGGCATCACGAAACCCGCTATCCGTCGTCTCGCTCGTCGTGGTGGCGTCAAACGTATCTCTGGCCTCATTTACGAAGAAACTCGCGGAGTTCTCAAAGTATTTCTTGAAAACGTTATCCGCGACGCAGTCACGTATACCGAGCACGCCAAAAGGAAAACCGTCACGGCAATGGACGTCGTATACGCCCTGAAACGTCAAGGTCGTACTCTATACGGATTCGGCGGTTAAATTGGATCGATCGAGAAGAAAAAAAAAACACTACACAAACGGCCCTTCTCAGGGCCAACAAATATTCGGGACGGGAATTCTACTCTACAAATTCGATAGTGCTCATAAATATGGTGTGTAAAATAAATATTTTAACAAAATATTAAGCTTTTAGTCCAATATTTTTACCTCATTAATGACTGAAAGTGAGGTTAAGGCTAGGGCTTAATCATTGAAGATTTTATCTTGAATGAAATGTCAACATTTATCGTGTGTGATAAAAATTCAATGAATTCGTTATGCAAATCTTCACCCGACATTAATTTCGCGTTTATACACAAAAGAAAGTTAATTTCGAAAATCGAGATGCCGCAGTTCGCTTTTATTATACTATTACGATATTTATTGCAAACTCGCGGATTATTTCGTAATAACAGATGAACATCATCGTTGTAAAAGTAGATTTTCGAAAGGTGTGTAAGTAAAATAATTTTACTTACTATAAAGAAAATAATTTTCGAACAGCATGTGAAAAGGTTACTGAACGATTTCTTTTCGACGATGCCAAAGTGAGGTTATGATCACTAACGAAATTAATTGCGATAAAGTCTGGAAATACGTATTTATGAGACAATGCAAACAGTTGAAATGATATTTTCTTGAAAATGTTCGAAAATACGTTTATGCGTGTCGTTAAAATAGAAATTCATTGCGTTCGAGATAAGAAATTTATTGAGGTTATGTTGACGGAGGTAACGTGCGTATCATTAATATTACTTTTTTTCTGTAAATATGCAAATTTTTTATACACTTTCTACACAAAAAAAAAGTGATGAAAACCACGAAGAATTATATTTTCAACCTGAATCGTCATTCGATCTAATTGAAGGACATGAAAAAAAACGATATAACGGTGTCCTTATTTTTAATTCGACTTCGTTTTCTTTATGCAGAATATTAACCTCTCGTTTCATTTACTTACTCTTTTCGTCTACAAGAAAAATTAGAGCTGAAAATAATGAAATCGTATTATACTGATACGATTTCTACGAAGTAAATTCACTCAAAGCGTAACATTGAGATTTCGGCAAAAATGGTATAATCCAAGGAGAATGAAAGAAACAAAACAGGACTGAAATTTATTGTCCTTACGATCGGTGACATTTTTCCAGCGCTCTAAAATAATAAATAATCGAGATTGAATGCTCCGAGGAGGTTATGGCGGGCAACCACTTTAGATGCTTCAAAAAATCAATTTTTTTTTTAATTTCATAAATCGTTAGTAAAATATCTTGAGAATACATCCTGAAAATTTCAAAACGATATTCGGATTCCTTCTAACGGTATGTATATAAATGATAAAGACTCTCCGCTCGACTTCCAAGCGCGCTCAGCCATCCACGAGCGCTCAGTTAGGTAGTTTGTTTGGGTTTTCATAACCCAAACAAACCCAAACTCGACTGTTTAGCGATAAGCTCCAAAACATCTCCATTCTGGGTACAAAATAATCGAGGTAGCGGCATTTCCTTGCTGCTATTTTATTCAATGAAGGAAATTCAGTCCTACTCATGGTTACGAATGAACTACAAATCGTAGTTGGCAGGCAGAGCTACGGATATGCCGAGCAAATGGATCAGATGCGCGGTGGCTCGGCAAAATAGAAGTTTATTAAAGACAAAAGAAGCTCGAAAAGCTCGTAAAGAGGAAATGCAAGCTTCAAATGAGTTGCACGAGAAAGAGAAAGGACTGTCGTATGGTGCTGGAATCGACTCAGTCGATTCAGTATATGACTGCATACATTCAGTATATGACAAAGAATTTACTGTGTAAATTTTGAATTAAATGGTAGCATTTTGTTAAGTGTTCCGAAACTCCTTAAGGCGGACAACCACTTTAGATGCTTCAAAAAATTAATTTTTTTTTCAATTTCATTAATCTTTGGCAAAATATCTTAAGAATACAGCCTGAAAATTTCAAAACGATATTTGGATTCCTTCTAACGGTATGTATATAAATGATAAAGACTCTCCGCTCGACTCCCAAGCGCGCTTAGATATCCACGAGCCTTCAGTTACGTAGTTTGTTTTGGCTTTTCAAAACCCAAACAAACCCAAACTCGACCGTTCGGCGATTAGCTCCAAAGCATCTCCATTCTGGGTACAAAATAATCGAGGTAGCGGCATTTCCTTGCTGCTATTTTATTCAATGAAGGAAATTCAGTCCTACTCATGGTTACGAATGAACTACAAATCGTAGTTGGCAGGCAGAGCTACGGATATGCCGAGCAAATGGATCAGATGCGCGGTGGCTCGGCAAAATAGAAGTTTATTAAAGACAAAAGAAGCTCGAAAAGCTCGTAAAGAGGAAATGCAAGCTTCAAATGAGTTGCACGAGAAAGAGAAAGGACTGCCGTATGGTGCTGGAATCGACTCAGTCGATTCAGTATATGACTGCATACATTCAGTATATGACAAAGAATTTACTGTGTAAATTTTGAATTAAATGGTAGCATTTCGTTAAGTGTTCCGAAACTCCTTAAGGCGGACAACCACTTTAGATGCTTCAAAAAATTAATTTTTTTTTCAATTTCATTAATCTTTGGCAAAATATCTTAAGAATACAGCCTGAAAATTTCAAAACGATATTTGGATTCCTTCTAACGGTATGTATATAAATGATAAAGACTCTCCGCTCGACTCCCAAGCGCGCTTAGATATCCACGAGCCTTCAGTTACGTAGTTTGTTTTGGCTTTTCAAAACCCAAACAAACCCAAACTCGACCGTTCGGCGATTAGCTCCTAAGCATCTCCATTCTGGGTACAAAATAATCGAGGTAGCGGCATTTCCTCGCTGCTATTTTATTCAATGAAGGAAATTCAGTCCTACTCATGGTTACGAATGAACTACAAATCGTAGTTGGCAGGCAGAGCTACGGATATGCCGAGCAAATGGATCAGATGCGCGTTGCTCGGCAAAATAGAAGTTTATTAAAGACAAAAGAAGCTCGAAAAGCTCGTAAAGAGGAAATGCAAGCTTCAAATGAGTTGCACGAGAAAGAGGACGGACTGCCGTATGGTGCTGGAATCGCTGATTAATCGGCAAGACACTTTATCATTTGATTAAACACATTTGACTTTGAGTTTTTCGTTTGTAAAACTTTAAACGTATTTTTTTTCGAAACATTTTTTCAATTCGTAAACCTTACTTTTAGCCGTCTCAGGTGTATGTCAAGCCCTTAACTTCCGAGTGGTCCTCGAATGAAAAATCCCCGAAGTTTTGTATCACACATTGCGACAGAAAGAATAGGAAGACAAAATGATCTTGTAAAATGAAATATGCAGGTAAAAAAAATGACATTATTTTGTAAAACAAAGAACTTTTATTGTAAACTCGAATTCCTTTTACGCAAAGGAATTATATTCTTCTTTTTTTCACGTTTTGGTCGTTTGGGATGGTACAATACCTACAGAGCGTGCGATGAACAATTTCTTTTTTTTTTTTTTTTTTAATTGCCAGCGACGATAGTTCTCGGTTTGCGAAGAAAAAAGGAAAATATAAATCTTGCGTGAAAAAAAGAAGCACAGCGATGGTGTACATATTTTTTTTTTAAACTTATATTAATCGAAGAAAATTTGGTCGCGAAGGCTTATGGCGTATTATTATAGTGACTGTGATTTGACGAATTTCTCGAGTATCGGCAGAACAAAGTTTATCGCATACACGCTACGAAATACGAAATGGCCCTAATTGATACAATTTTTAACGCTAAAACTTAAGACGACCGCGATCCGATTGAGTCAAATCAACGACAACCCTTTCGTTGAATTTCTTCGTTGAATTTCTTTTTTTCTTTCAGAATTCAATTCTGAAAGAAGAATTCAATTCTTCGTTGAATTTCTTTTTTTTCTTATAATACAGGGATTTAATATTCTTCTCCGAAATTATAATGAATTTAAGGGATCATCACGGTGTAAAATTTTGAAAAAAATCGATTTTTTTTTTGCATTATCCGATAGTACATACGGTTACGAAACTTTGAGGGGCTATACCAGTGTGACACTAAAAAAAATCGATTTTTTTTTGTCTTTTTCGACAGTTTATACTTTCAAGAATATCCTGTAAAAATCATTTTATCTTGCAAATATCATTTTATCTTGCAAAAAAATCGATAGTTAAATCTTTGAACGCGTTTTTTTTTCTCGAAATGAGATTTTTCAAATTTGCCGACATTGCAACTCAAAGAGCAATTGTCCGATTGACTTGAAATTTGAACTGAGTACTCTTGAATCTATTACAATCAGAGTTGTGAAAATAGTAATTTTAAAATAATGCATTATTCATTACTTTAAATAATGTGTATTGGATAAGTTCTCCATTACAAATTACAAAAGTAATGTGTAATGTATGTGTGTTCCATTACAAATGAGAAAAGTAGTGTGTAATGGTTGCATGATCCATTACAAATTTCAAAAAGTAATGTGCAATGGTTGCATGATCCATTACAAATTTCAAAAAGTAATGTGCAATGGTTGCATGATCCATTACAAATTTCAAAAAGTAATGAGTAATGGATGCACGTTCCATTACAAATTTCAAAAAAGTAATTTGTAATGGATGCATGTTCCATTACAAACTAAAATTGATAAAAAGTAATTTGTAGTGGAAAATATTCCACTACAAATAGAAAAATTGCCGTGCTCACATTAGAAATTTGCACATTGCTATCTGATTATTTTATTTCGTTCATTGAAATTTGTTTTAAGTAAATTCGTTTTTCTTGCGATGGAATATTCTCCATTTGTGATGGAATATTCTCCACTACGAATTACCTTATTGTAATTGTATTTTGTAATGAAGCACTCATCAATCATACATTACTTTTTCAATTTGTAATGGAACATGCGTCCATTACACATTACTTTTTGAAATTTGTAATGGATCATGGAACCATTACACATTACTTTTTGTAATTTGTAACGGAACATGCATTCATTGCACATTACTTTTCTTATTTGTAATGGAACACACATCCATTACACATTACTTTTGTCATTTGTAATGGAACATATGTCCATTACACATTACTTTTGTCATTTGTAATGGAACGTATATCCATCACACATTACTTTTGTAATTTGTAATGGAACATATATCCATTACATATTACTTTTGTAATTTGTAATGTATACAGTAATGCATTATCAAAATAATGCATTATTCACAACTCTGATTACAATTAAACCAAAAATATTATGCAAAATTCGTTTTTTTTCTGCCTGGGAAATTTCATACGAAATAATGATGCGGCCAATTGTCATCCGATGCGGCCAAATTGTCATCAATCTCGTAGGGATATTGTTCCCGAAAAAAATAATTTTGAAAATATTTCGAACGGCTCGCCTTGGACTTTTCGACGAAAATTTCCATCGATTTGAGTCAATTTTATCGCAGTAATTGCCTTAAGGGTGCTCCTCGTGCGCCCTCCCTGCCAAAACTTTCTGTCGATCGGAACTTTGGCATCGATCAAATCTTCGCCATTACAATAATAATAATATAAAAAAAAAAGTTTACCGATTTTTGTTCAAACGCGTATGAATTCTTTATGAATATTCTTTTCTTTTTTAAAACTCTTTCGTGAATTTTTGTGAAGCGTAAAAATCTTTTTGGCCCGCGATTCCCAATAATAGTAATAATAATAATAAATAACAATACGTTTATAAACAATATTAATATCTCGAGATAGCGTATGAAAAATCGGAAGATTTATTTCGGGTGACTTTTCTTTGAGAAATAAGAGAAAAAAAAGTGTTTTTCTTTTTTTTTTTTTGGTCGAATATCATTTGTCGATTGTTTCGAGATCGTTATATTTTTACAATATTCTTTGGCTGGGACGCTCACAACGAAGCAACCTTAATTTACTACGCGTATGCACGTGGAATACACCATATACAAATTCTTTTTTCTTCTTCTCTAAACTACAACGAATATGGCGTTGAAGTTTGCATCGTTGGAATGCAAATTTTTTTGTTATTCCACTCGGTACGATAATGAACGTTTTACGCACGCTTCGCGTGCCAAAAAAACTCATTTTCACACCGTGTGCAATAAAATTTCATATAATACTGGACGAAAAAAAAACTTTTTCTAACGAGCGTGAGTTTGCAGCACGAGCCGAAGGCGAGTGTTCCAATCACACGAGGTTAAAAAAAGTTTTTTCGTCCTCGTATCATAATGTACTATTTTCACTCTGCCCCATTTTTTTTTTGAGCACATTAAGGCCGTCTTCTAGTCTAGAATTTTGAAAAAAAATCGATGTTTTTTTTGCATATTTTCAATGTTTAGTATTTCAAGAATATAACCTCCAAAGGAAATTTGGAAATTCCAAATATTAACGGAGTTACAGCTGTAATTAGTGAGGTGGAAACTTAACCGGCGCTGCCGGACCGAATCGAACAATAGACTCCGAATCGAACAATAGACAATAACTCCGAACTTCTCATCATCGAAAAGACATCAGAAGACTTCGATTTTGAAGAAGAAGGAGTATTTTATGGACCAGGAATCGCCGATTAACGAAATGTAAGTATATGCACCATTATATGACTTAGACTGCCTGAAACTGTACTCGAAACTTTAAACGCGTTTTTCTCGAAACTACTTTTTTTTCGAGACGGTTGACACGATATCTCAAGTTGTAATGAACCGATTTACTTGAAATTTTTTGTGGACCTTCTCTATACACCCCTCTATCGCCCCTACCAGATTTATCGCGAAATTTTGTTACTAATTATTTTTAAAAAATCAACAATCGTGAAAAAAAAACGGCAAAAAATGACCTTTTTTTTAATCAACCGCCAGTTTGCGAATTTTTGTTTTTTTGCCTGAGGTCGGGGCTATAATGACATCCTTACTAATTAAGAATCTATTTTTTTTTTCAGATGACCAGGAGGGTTGGAATCATGTCAACCATGAGAGGCCGTTTTTTTGTTCCACCCCCACTTTACCAGCCTGCATCTACCAGAATCCCGAGTCGAAAAATAAAAGTCTTATTTTCCGGCGTGTTTTCGGTCTAGACCGAATTCACGTCGAAAACCGGCCGGAATAGCGAACCATTCCGGCCAGGCTTTGCAGGCCGAAAACACGCCTGAACTCTGGATTTCGGTTTCTCCGTCAGCCTGCTTTCTCGGGCCAAAAACACGCAGAAATCTGGAATTTCGGTATCCCCATCGAGTATCAATATTTGGTAATATAATGAGTGATAATTAGTGCAATTCGATCTTGCTTCTTCTTAAATCTCTACGATAATAAAGAAGATCCTTTTCACCGTGTTTTTTTATTCAAAATAATGAATTTATACAGAGCCTTGAGTAAATTAGTTGGGAGTTAAGGCCGGATCCTGAATTAGAAGGTCCAAAAAATCGATTTTTTTTTTATTGTTTAAATCTATTCCTGATGTATCTAAGAATGTCTAGACAAAGTTTTATAGCCCAATTCGAAATATTTCCAAAGATACAGCACTGAACGTAGTGGAGTGTCGAGCAGGTATACGGGCGCTCGGGCAGTTAGGGCGCCCGTTTTCTCGAGTTTTCGTTTTTACGATTTTTCTAATTTGGCGTATCTGATTACAAAAAAACTAGGAGTCCAATCGAAACAAACCAAAGCTTGTTCGCTTCAGTATCGTTTTCTTTTCTATTTGAACTAAAAACATTGTCGAAAAAAAAATTCTTAACAATTTTTTTAGCAAGTCGAAATCATTTTTTTTTTCACAAAAAGCACATTTTCTACTTCAAACCCGAAAAAACATTCAAATTTCAAAAAAAAAATCGTTTTTTTTAGTTCATATAGAAGAAAAATATGTCACAATTAAAATGGTTTTTGGTTTTTTTGTTTCAGATGAAAATTACGAGCTCCATTTGTCACGCCGCATGGAAACAGCAGTGGCACGAATGTGCATAAAAATCGGTTGCCTGTTGATATTTTTCTTTAAAAAAAATTGTTTTCTTATGTTCAGACATGTAATAAAATAATCTGAAAATTTCGCTAAACTTGCTTTTTTTTTTACCCGAAAAAAATTCCTCAAAATATCGATTTTTCGAACCGGCTAATTCAGGATCCCGCCTTAAAGTGATGTAAAATTAGGAGTTAAAGTGATGTAAAATTTCAGCTTTGATTAGCTGAATTCTGCCAATTGTTGAACTGTTCTTGTGAGTTCGATTGATAATGAGGAGCCTGTAACCTGCGACGTCGAACAGTAGACCGAAAAAATGAGTATCGGCAGATTTTCGGCCTGAGCAGAACGCTGACTGATGTAAGCTGAAATCCCAAGTTTCGGCGTACTTTCAGCCTGCAACCCGTTAGGCCGATCAACACGCCGGAACTAAGTTCCGGCGTTTTTTTTTCCGGCGCATTTTCGGTACGTTCCGGTTTATAAGTCGCCTGAATTATTACGATTTTAGAAGATTCGCCGTTTTTTCGGTCTAAGTCGCCAACCGTAGGACAACTTTTACAATTTCGGCCGAATCGAATAAAGTTTTCGGCCTTAGTTTTCGACTCGGGATTATGGATTTTTTTTTTTTCGCCAATTTTTTTATACAATGTCAAAGGATGAATAAATATGTGGTAAAAAGATAGATACGGAAATATTTTTTGTTTTTGTTTTTTAATCGCATGTTGAAAAATCCCCAAATTTTGGCCCTCTAGACTAGAAGACGGCCTCAAGGAGGCAAATACATGCAGCGTCGTGAAAAAAAAAAATCGTATTGCTGTTTTTACGTAAAATGTTGAAACATCTCAAGAATACGGCGGTAAAGTAAGTAATTAGCCGGTAAGTCACTGAATTTCCGCAACTAAACACTTAGCAGCGCTATAAAATCCGATTTACCTTCTGTTTTCGGACAAAAAGGCTCAGTGGGCCGACTCAGGAACCACACTCCCCTACCTAAAGTTTCATAGATGTAAAAAGTTTCGTTCCTTTAAGGGGAGATATACACCTAGATGGTCGAAAAAAAAAACGATTTTTTTTGCATTTCCTTGAAGTTTGAGGTCTCCAGAATATCTGATGAAAACGGCAAGTTAATATTTCGATAAATAAGCCGAGTTACAGCCGAGAAAGGCCCCGAATCGTGGTGCGAAGTGGCAACAAGCGAAAGCTAAAAAAGAACGGAAAAAATTCCGTCACGATTATTCTGCATTGACAAAAATGGTGTTAGATGTCATCAAATCAATATGCGAAGACCTCAGCAATGACAAATTGTTAGAACGCTGTGTTGGCGGATATACCCAAAATTGCAATGAGAGCTTCAACCAACTTATTTGAAAGATAGCTCCAAAAACGATGAACAGCGGGGCCAAAATCGTTAACATTGCTGTATTTCTTGCAACATGCACGTTCAACAATGCTGTCACCTCGTTATTGGAAGTTACGAACGTGTTAGGAATATCGATTGGATCAGGAGGGCACTTGTACGCTGCGCAAGAAGACGAAACTCGCATAGCGAAAGCCGAGCTGCAAGCGCAAGAACAGACAAAAGAAGGTCGAATACGGCGACGACAACAAAATTTTGAAGCTATGAACATTCCGTCGACCGTAGAAGACCTACACTATGGGCCTGGGGTATCGATGATTCCATGTACGTTGACAAATTTCATGATTTATTCATTCCCAAATTTTCAAACGCGGTTTTTCTCAAAACCACGTTTTTCAAATCGGTACCCAAAATTTCTCGCAAACCAATGAACCGATTGCCTTGAGGTTTTTTTTCTGGTTATTCTATACACCGTTGTCTAGTACTTGTCGTAGGATTTTTTTTTTTCCGTTACTTAGTTTTTGTTTTATAGGCAAAATAATAACTAATTTTTGGCCCAAAAATCACTATTTGTGTTCAAACGTGCGCCATTTTGTCATAAATCGATATTTTCAAAATCGGCTATGACAATTATTAGATTATAGTATCTAATTTAATAATCTTTTTGCTTTTTTTTTTTTTCAGATGATTTTTGAAGAAACGCCAGTGGGTACCGTATACGCAGATTTTTTTTACGACGCTCCAAGGATCATACAATATATCCTTGTATATTTTTGATATTTTTAAATAAAGAAAATTAAACATATTTTTTAATGTATATACTTTTAGATAATTAAAACCCCAATCGGAAATTTCAAATAGTTTTCCTTGAAAAAATTCACAAAAATGACCGTTTTTTTTCCGGCTCCTAGGTGTATATCTCCCCTTAAGGGGGGAAATCACAGTAAAATTTCCAATTTTTCGAAAAAAAAAAATTTCGCTCAAAAGGTGCTTTAGGGTCTTAAAAATAATATACCAAATGATGGAATACGGCAAAAGTGTCCGAGTGCCCAAATTTTTCATTCTGCGGTGACGCCTCACAGGTATGCTCCGAGCGCCTTTAAACTTTAAGGCAGTAGTCTGCTTTACAGGCTTCAAAAAATCGATTTTTCGTTTTTGTCTTAAATCTATTCCAAAACTATCCAAGAATATGTGTTCAAAATTTTAGAGGCCAATTCGACATATTTTCGAAGCTAGATCAGTTTTAGTGGCCGAGCGTCGAGCAGGTGCGAATGCTCGGGCAGAACTTTACAGCCCGTTTTCTCGAGTTTTCATTTTCACAAGTTTTGGAAAACGGTGCCGGCGATAGTAAAAACAATATATGTCCGATCGAAAAAAACCAATGTGATCTAGCTTCAGTATTGAATTATCTTCTATTTGAACTAAAAAAGTTGGACAAAAGTACTATTTAAATTACTTGTTTTGCAACTTAAAGTGAATTTTTTTTTTCAAAAAAGTGAATTTTTTTTTCAAACTTCGAAAAAATTTGGAATTTCGTCATTTCTTCGGTATTTTTTTAGTTCATATAGAAAAGGAACTTATAAAAACTAAAAAAAAATTTGGTTCCACTGTTTCAGATGCATCGCACGACCTCCATCACCGGCACCGATTTACGAGTGCACACTCCAGGCGCCCCAGAAAAATCGTTACAACTTTGGCAAATTTCAATAATTTGTAATAATAAAAATTGTTTTTTAAAGCTTGAATATAATATACTATCGTCTCAAAATTTCGTTTACCGCAATCATTTCCTTCCCTTTCAAAAAAATTGTTGAAAAAACGCTTTTTTTTCGGCTCCTAAAGCAGACTACTGCCTTAAACGCGTTTTTCTCGAAACCACTTTTTTTGAGCTCGCCGAAGACATAACTCGAGCAAATCTTTACCGATCAACTTGAAATTTTGACAGTAGCTTCGAAATATCTTTCTCCACGGAGCTACGTAGGATTTTTATTTTATATGGCTTAGTTTTTTTTTATCGACGATTTTATGGCGTTTTTTTTTTGTTAAAAATTTAACTTTATTTTCAAACATGCACCATTTTGTGAAAAATCAATATATCGAAAAAATCCTACGTCGCTCGCTAGCTGTTGTTATATGAAAACTAAAAAAATTTGGTTTTTTCTTCCAGGTCAAAAATTAAGGAGTCTACGTCTTCGGCCATCGACACGCTTTCAAAAATAGGCGCCTTGGGGCATATGCTGCGCAGCCGCCATTTTTAAATATTTTTTTATTGAAAAAATTACATTTTGTACTTTTTTCGTATTGCTATAAAACCTACTTTACAGATTTTCGATTGATACTTTTATTCAGCCAAAATTAATTCCCGAAAATATGCCTATTTTTTTGTGTGCTACTGTGATTTCCCCCCTTAAAAGAAAATAAAAAATAGTAAAAATAAAAATTAATTTCTCTACATCTACAGGGTGTCCAATAGGAAGTTGCTAAAACTAAATAAGTGTCTCTTCCCTCCATGAATTCAATAGGGGTCCCTTTTTCTAAGGCGCATACCTGAGGCCCCGCAGTTTTATTCCAGCCGTGGTTGAAGCAAGTACGCGCGCGTCAAAATGAGTGAGCTCACCACGGAAGAAAAAGTATATCTTATTGAGTGCTTCTTCTCGAGGGGAAAAATTTATAGTAATGCGTATGGAGGGTTTCGTACTAAGTTTGGAACTCATAGAGTTGCCAGCGAAAACACTCTGAAAAGGTAAGAATTTAATATTTATTCATATTCATCTATCACACAACTTGTGTTTCAATTCAATTGAACTGCATTGAAGTAATTTTACGTTAATTTTTGTAGGATAATCGATAACTTCGTGGAGTATGGTACACTCCAGGACCGTAGACACGAGTTGCCAGGTCCATCTGTTACGGTGACTACACCAGAGAAGATCAACGAAGTCGATTTCAGTCAAAGGAATTTATTTGCAATTCTTGGAATCTACGGTAACAGGAGAGAGTTACAAACATCTTTTGGAAACGAAATTCTTCCCTTATGCAAAAAAGAGGGGACTGGTTAAAAAATGTTTACTTCATGCAAGATGGAGCGACGCCGCACCGGACTCATGAGGTGTTTGAAGCTATTCATCGCGTATATAGGACTCGAGTAATCGGTCTGGGGTACCCTAAATTTGCTCAAGGCGGACTAGAATGGCCTCCGTACTCACCGGACCTGAACCCTTATGATTTTTTCTTGTGGGGTTACATTAAAGATCATTGTTACGCTAAAAACCCCAGCACAGTAGAAGAACTGATCGCGGCCATCCAGGAAGTGGTTCGCGGCATTACGAACGATACGTTGGACACAGTTTTTCACAGTTTTCAAAAGAGAATTGATTTTTGTGCACAATCTAACGGTTCGCACTTCGAAAATATCTATCATTAATCACTGTACTTTTTCGTTATTTTTATAAGATGTAATAAATTGAGATAAAAATTATTTGACTGGCTTTTATTTATATGCGTTTAAAACTGCAGAGTTTCCTCTATTTAAAGCAATTTGGCTCTTCTGATTCTGTGCACGTGTTTTGAAATGACAGCCGATTAGTTTCAGCAACTTCCTATTGGACACCCTGTATTTTGCCCCTCAAGGCTAAGGAACTACTGGAACGTTTTTGAGGCTCCTCACATTAGGTATGAGTAATCCAAATTTGCAAAAAAAAAAACTTTCTGTATAAGAATGAAGATTTTTTTTTCAAACAAAAGCGAATTTTCATTCCATCTCGATGCAAACTTCATTATCATCCGAAACATTGAACTTATCGCCACTCGTTTTTCGTGTTTTGTCCGTGTGGCCTTTTTTTGCAATTAGTTGATCGTCGAGTATCAAAATTTTACATATGCCTGTACACAATATCTATACATTTAACGGGAGTACTCGTAAATAGCGATCTCGTGTTATATATATTTTTTTTCTTCTCCATTTCCGTTTCACGCTGAAGAGGGAATAGCGCTGATTAATCGTCGCGGAGAATTTCCAATTATCATTAGCCAATGAAATTTTTTGAAGGGTTGCGAATATTTTCCTTACGAAATTCTGTCAATATAGAAATATGACAATTAAGCGTTTGAATATATTTATATACACTACGCGCGACAATTGGAGGATCAAGAAAAAGATCCAACATTTTTGTGTCATTTTCAAGAAGCTGCATCTCCGCGAAAAATCATCGCAGAGAAAAAATTAAAAAAGCAAATTGAAGCTACAACATTCTAGTTTTTAGATCCTGAGGTCCGACATTTTTTTCACGAGCGCTTTTTTAGTAATCATAAGAAAACTAAGGAAAGAAAAAAATTTCAAAATTTTTGCCGGACTTTCAGAAGGTCCACGGGCGTTAATAATTTTTTTTCAATCTTTTCAACTAAATTTCCTTTTAGGTGGATTCTTCCTCTTTAATTTTAGTGGTTCGCGAGCTCTGTACAATGATTTTTCGCTGAATTATCGCCGTTCAAAGAAAAAAACATCATTTTTGACTTTGGCAATGAATTACTCGGGAACTAATGATCGTACAGAAAATTTAAGGAGAGTTTTGAAAACTTTAAAGTATCCTCTGAAGAAAAAAACGTTTAAACTTTGAAAAAAAAATCAATAAAAACAAGCTCAAATGATCCGTCAATTGATTTTTAACAAAAACGTAAATTATGACGTTGCAGAACACAATGAAAGAAAAATCGCAGGATTTTGGTTTTTTGTGGGATTATCGAGGATACTCTGAAGTTAAAAAAAAAAACAAAATGATCCTTAGCCCACCCATTATTTGCAAAGTTATGGCAAGTTTAGCAAAAATCCCTAAATACGTTATTTTGTACATTTTTTCAATTACCATTCTTGCAACGAAAAATTTTTTTTTATCGTAAATCAATAAACAGGCCTCGTAGAGGATACTTCAAAGTTTTCAAAACTCTCCTTAAATTTTTTGTACGATCATTAGTTCCCGAGTTATTGATTACCAAAGTAAAAAATAACTTTTTTGCTTTGAACGGCGATAACTCAGCGAAAAATCATGCTACAGAGCTCGCGGACCGCTCAAATTAAAGAGGAAGAATCAAACTGTACGAAAATTTAGGTGAAAAGACTGAAAAAAATTTATCAACGTCCGTGGACCTTCCGAAAGTCAGGCAAAAATTTTGGAATTTTTTCTTTCGTTGTTTTTCTTATGATTACTAAAAAACCGCTGATGATAAATATGTTTGACCTCAGGATCTAAAAACTAGAATGTTTTAGCTTCAATTTCCTTTTTTTATTTTTGCTCTCCGATGATTTTTCGCGGCGATAGAGCTTCTTGAAAATGGCCCAAAAATGTTGGATTTTTTTTCTCGATCCTTTAATTCTTGCGCGTAAAATATATATATTCTTAAACAGGGTGGCTGATAAGAAAAAAAAAGCATTAAAATAAATCGCAAAGATGTGGTCGCACGAAAAAGTGTTTGATAAAAAAAACACTTTTTCGTTTAAAATTTTTTCACGATCTACAATTGTCACGCGGAGCCCCGAAATCGATAAAAAAAAATTATTGCTCTTTTCGAATCCGAATTGTAAGCAAAGGATACTCGTACAAAAAAAACAATTGAATTCTTATTAATTTAGCGTTAATCGAATCACGTTATGTTCGACACGCGTGAATTTATTGATAATATTTCTTATACTTTTCCATTAAATTATTTATAAAACGAAGAAAGCATTTTTTGTTCGCTTGAAACAAAATAAAAATAAAAACTCGTTGAAATTGAAAACATTGAAAAAAATTGTTACGAAAATAATATCACAGAATAATGAGTGGCTCACGAAATTTTTCATGTCTTCTTTTTGTTTTTCGAAGAATTTTCAATAAAATCACTCGGAAAGACATTTCTCCATCAATTGAAGAGACTCGTACATAAAGTATCAAGAATTCTTCCAAATTCATTTAAAAAAATGATCTCTTCGACTAATGTCAGTCTTCGTTTTACTTCGTGAAAGAATTTAAAAAAATGTCTC
>OZ010714.1:33126563-33490529 GCA_963932345.1 Ophion ventricosus | reverse complement strand
ATCCGCGTCCCAACAATCCTCCATCGTTTCCTTGATCAATCTCACTCCCGGCCTGTCTACGAGGTTCGCCTCCAACATAGGTCGCGCCTTGTTTCGCGAAACGAGAACTTGCATCTCCTCGAACGTCGGATGTAGTCCTGGAATCGAAATTTCATTAATGCCTTAAGGCCACTCCAGAAGCAAAAAAAAAAAGGGCATATTTTGCGATTTTTTTTTCAGCGAAACTATAGAACAAATCGGAATTACAAAATAGGGATTTTATTGTACACGTAATTGACTAGAGAAAGTTATTTTTTCACATCGATACATGTGAAAATGGCGAATGTGCAGCCTTTTTCCGATGACGCCTTTATTTCTGGAAGGTCAACGGCCGGACCAACAGCTCCTTTAATTTTTCAGTTATGATGAGATACTAAAGTTTTTTTTTTCGATTATATACCGTACTGGACAAAAAAAAAAAAATACGCACACTAGTGGAAATTTCTTACCGCACTAAAATTTATTGGGAGTACAAATGAATTCGGTCCGTTTTCAAGAGATGGCTCTGGCTGTTATGAATGTTTCACAGTGACAGCTGATTTCGGTGCTTTCGGAGAGCTTAGACATCTGTCAATGACATTCAGTTTATATCGCTTTGAGTTCCATTAAAAACCTTGTTTTTTTTACTGTGTTGAATATGTCAAATGTTTGTGTCAACTGAGCAGCATTTGCGGGAAGTTTTACGTTTTCTGCTTCAATTGGAAGAAAAGTGCAGCTGAAGCGCCATCGAATGCTTCTTGAAGTTTACGGTGATGATGCTCCAACTGATAAATCATGTAGGGAATGGTTTGCGACGCTTTGAGAACGGTGATATCAGCGTTGAAGAGCAAGCCTCGCCCTGGACAGCCAAATGAGCCAATGAGCTGCTACAACCTGGCGATTCCATTACGGGCGATCGGTATAGACTACAATTGATTCGTTTGAGCCCGTGCATTACGAGAAAAAAAAACGGCCGGAATACGAGCAAAGACATGACAAAATTATTCTTCTGCACGCCAAAGCTCGGCATCGTGTCGCAAAAGTCGTAAAAAAAAATATTTGGAAACGCTCAAATGGGATATTTTACCGCACCCCGACGTATTCTCCGGACATTGCCTCCTTCTGATTACTGGTTGTTCCGACGGATGCAGCAGAATTTACGCAGCTCAACGGTTCACTTCTTTCGCGGAAATCGAAAATTGTCTCAAAACCTTGGATCGCCTCAAAAGACGAGACTTTTTTGTTCGTGATGGAATTCGAAAATTGTCTGAGACGTGGGAAAAACGTAGTAGCCAGCGATGGACAATACTTCGATTAATCGATTCGTAGCTTTTATTTTGAAATAAATAGATTTTTTTACCACAAAAAAAAACGGACCGAATTAATTTGTACTCCCAATCAGAGTTGTGAATAATGCATTATTTTCATAATGCATTACTGTATACATTACAAATTACAAAAGTAATGTGTAATGGATATATGTTCCATTACATATTACAAAAGTAATGTGTAATGGATATACGTTCCATTAAAAATGACAAAAGTAATGTGTAATGGACATATGTTCCATTACAAATGACAAAAGTAATGTGTAATGGATGTGTGTTCCATTACAAATAAGAAAAGTAATGTGCAATGAATGCATGTTCCATTGCAAATTGAAAAAGTAATGTATGATTAATGAGTGCTTCATTACAAAATACAATTACAATAAGGTAATTCGTAGTGGAGAATATTCCATCACAAATGGAGAATATTCCATCACAAGAAAAACGAATTTACTTAAAACAAATTTTCAATGAGCGAAATAAAATAATCAGATAGCAATGTGCAAATTTCTAATGTGAGCACGGCAATTTTTCTATTTGTAATGGAATATTCTCCACTAAAAATTACTTTTTATCAATTGTAGTTTGTAACGGAACATGCATCCATTACAAATTACTTTTTGAAATTTGTAATGGAACGTGCATCCATTACTCATTACTTTTTGCAATTTGTAATGGATCATGCAACCATTGCACATTACTTTTTGAAATTTGTAATGGATCATGCAACCGTTGCACATGACTTTTTGAAATTTGTAATGGATCATGCAACCATTACACACTACTTTTCTCATTTGTAATGGAACACACATACATTACACATTACTTTTGTAATTTGTAATGGGAGAACTTATCCAATACACATTATTTAAAGTAATGAGTAATGCATTATTTTAAAATTACTATTTTCACAACTCTGCTCCCAATATAGTTAACAAAAATAGAGAAAATATGCTTTTTTAAAGCCTTAAAAAAAATTCACGAGAAATGACTAATTTTCGGGCGTCTAAAGGGTTTTCACCCCTTAAGACTTCATGAATTTTCAGGTCGCTAGACATCCTGGGAGCTTGAAATTTTCGCTGAATTTTTGCTCGCGCGGAGAAAATATTCTTTTTTTTTGGTTTTTTTTTCTTTTTTTTTTCAGTACCTACCAATTTCATTCTCGAAGGGTTGTTTGTAGGCCGGTATCTCGGTGCCCGGCACGTAAATGTCCGCGCATCGGGAAACAATTTCCCAAAGTATCAAACCCATTGCGTAAACGTCGATTTGCTTGAGAGAGCTCTCGCAGTCGCGAAGGTTCACCGCGCCCTCGAGTACTTCGGGTGCCATGTACCTCAATGTGCCAACCTACGGTCAACGCTCGTATTGAATTATCGTCGATTCGACGAGGAAACACACTCGTCCAAAAACACAAAGGCTGCATATTTGCGAAATATATTTTTCCTTCGGATCTTCAGGTCGAGACAAAAATAGCAAGAAATGTGTGTCAAAAATCGGACTGATCGAATTTTATTAAAAAAAAAAAAAATCATAAAAATCAGCAATTTTCAAGACAGCCACACTGGAATGTTTCCTTAATCAAAAATGTTCCTGCGTTTGTCGCTGCAAAAATTTTACGAATTCATCGCAATTGATTAATTTTTATTTAAATAATTTTTCTCACGTTGAATTACTTTTCAAAAATTCGCGATCCATTTTTCAATTTCTCGGACATTTTTCGATCGAATTCTCGATAAAAAAAATCGTCATTTTCGGTTGTTTTTTTTTAGACCCGCAAATTGATCATGAATCGATTTTCCGGTAATTGAGCAAAAAGTATTTTCTAAACTTAGTTTCTTTGCTTCGTTTTTTAATTTTTCTTTTCATTTTCTAATTTAACTTTTATTCGTAAGACGCTGATCGAAAGGGGGTGATTTTTAAGGCAGTAGTCTGCTTTACAGGCTTCAAAAAATCGATTTTTCGTTTTTGTCTTAAATCTATTCCAAAACTATCCAAGAATATGTGTTCAAAATTTTAGAGGCCAATTCGACATATTTTCGAAGCTAGATCAGTTTTAGTGGCCGAGCGTCGAGCAGGTGCGAATGCTCGGGCAGAACTTTACAGCCCGTTTTCTCGAGTTTTCATTTTCACAAGTTTTGGAAAACGGTGCCGGCGATAGTAAAAACAATATATGTCCGATCGAAAAAAACCAAAGTGATCTAGCTTCAGTATTGAATTATCTTCTATTTGAACTAAAAAAGTTGGACAAAAGTACTATTTAAATTACTTGTTTTGCAACTTAAAGTGAATTTTTTTTTTCAAAAAAGTGAATTTTTTTTTCAAACTTCGAAAAAATTTGGAATTTCGTCATTTCTTCGGTATTTTTTTAGTTCATATAGAAAAGGAACTTATAAAAACTAAAAAAAAATTTGGTTCCACTGTTTCAGATGCATCGCACGACCTCCATCACCGGCACCGATTTACGAGTGCACACTCCAGGCGCCCCAGAAAAATCGTTACAACTTTGGCAAATTTCAATAATTTGTAATAATAAAAATTGTTTTTTAAAGCTTGAATATAATATACTATCGTCTCAAAATTTCGTTTACCGCAATCATTTCCTTCCCTTTCAAAAAAATTGTTGAAAAAACGCTTTTTTTTCGGCTCCTAAAGCAGACTACTGCCTTAAATGGCATAATTACGTCATTGATCGATTTCGTCTCGGCGTGCTGTTCCTCCCCGTTGCTAAAGTACTTGGAGCCAGATATTTGAACGGCCAATCCGAGATCGCATATGCAACACGTGCCGTCGTTTTTTATCAATATGTTTCGGGAATTCATGTCACGATGAGCGATGCAAGGCTTCAATTTGTCTGCCAACAATTAACAAATTCTTGAAATTCCTAGTACACTTAAAATACTCTTTTTATTCCGCCTCAAGGGGGGGGGGGGGGCGGGAGAATACATGTAACGGCACAAAAAGTACATTAAGGCTTTATATACGCGAAAAATTTAAAAAATGTTCATTTTTTATGATTTTTGATTCCATTAGCCTGAACGGTTAGGAATATTTTAAGCTTCACGGAATTGAAAAATTCCAAAAATTGTTAAAGTTACAGCATTTAGAGCGTAATAATAGATACCGCGCGGCGCGCCCGAGCGCCAACTTCAAAGCCGTTTTTCCACGATTCACGTTTTTTTTTGAACCTTGTGAAAGTTCGAACTCTTGAACGAAGCTTCAGATCGCTTTGAAATTTTTACAACATATTTTTAGTATCATCACCTATCGTGTGATACCACAGAAAGAAAAATTTCAATGACACAACAAAAATATAAAAAATAAACCGACAGAAAATTGAGTAAAATTTTAAGTTTCGAATTTTTATTACAATAATTTTTTTTTATATAATATTGTTGGTTCACACTGAAGATACAGGGTGTCCAATAGGAAGTTGCTAAAACTAAATAAGTGTCTCTTCCCTCCATGAATTCAATAGGGGTCCCTTTTTCTAAGGCGCATACCTGAGGCTCCGCAGTTTTATTCCAGCCGTGGTTGAAGCAAGTACGCGCGCGTCAAAATGAGTGAGCTCACCACGGAATAAAAAGTATATCTTATTGAGTGCTTCTTCTCGAGGGGAAAAATTTATAGTAATGCGTATAGAGGGTTTCGTACTAAGTTTGGAACTCATAGAGTTGCCAGCGAAAACACTCTGACAAGGTAAGAATTTAATATTCATTCATATTCATCTATCACACAACTTGTGTTTCAATTCAATTAAACTGCATTGAAGTAATTTTACGTTAATTTTTGTAGGATAATCGATAACTTCGTGGAGTATGGTACACTCCAGGACCGTAGACACGAGTTGCCAGGTCCATCTGTTACGGTGACTACACCAGAGAAGATCAACGAAGTTGAGAATTATTTCAAACAAAATCCAAATGATTCGATTCGGAAAGCTGCTCAAGCATTAAAAATAACCAAATCATCATTACACGACATTTTGAAATATTTTTTTAAAGTTTCATCCGTATAAAATAAGCACTCGTCAATTGTTAACTGAACATGCCATGACGAAACGCATCGAATTTTGTAACACTATTACGGGAATGTTTGAAGCCGAAGAACTTAATGAGAAAATGATTATTTATTCCGATGAAGCACATTTTTGGATGAATGGGTACGTGAACAAGGAAAATTACCGGTTTTGGGGGAACGGAAAATCCCAACATATCGCTAGCGAAGTCCCTTCGTCCACAGAAAGTAACGGCATGTGCAGAGATTTCAGTAAAAGGAATTTATTTGCAATTCTTGGAATCTACGGTAACAGGAGAGAGTTACAAACAGCTTTTGGAAACGAAATTCTTCCCTTATGCAAAAAAGAGGGGACTGGTTAAAAAATCTTTACTTCATGCAAGATGGAGCGACGCCGCACCGGACTCATGAGGTGTTTGAAGCTATTCATCGCGTATATGGGACTCGAGTAATCGGTCTGGGGTAACCTAAATTTGCTCAAGGCGGACTAGAATGGCCTCCGTACTCACCGGACCTGAACCCTTGTGATTTTTTCTTGTGGGGTTACATTAAAGATCATTGTTACGCTAAAAACCCCAGCACAGTAGAAGAACTGATCGCGGCCATCCAGGAAGTGGTTCGCGGCATTACGAACGCGATGTTGGACACAGTTTTTCACAGTTTTCAAAAGAGAATTGATTTTTGTGCACAATCCAACGGTTCGCACTTCGAAAATATCTATCATTAATCACTGTACTTTTTCGTTATTTTTATAAGATGTAATAAATTGACATAAAAAATATTTGACTGGCTTTTATTTATGTGCGTTTAAAACTGCAGAGTTTCCTCTATTTAAAGCAATTTGGCTCTTCTGATTCTGTGCACGTGTTTTGAAATGACAGCCGATTAGTTTCAGCAACTTCCTATCGGACACCCTGTACCACTTCGTTAAGTGTCCCGAAACTCCTTGACATACAGAACGATGAGAAATTTTGCAGTAATTCCAACGGTACCAAAAAAGGCATTTTCGCTTTTCGTTTTTCTTGTTGTTGTAGATGCCACGTTCTTCCGTGTGACGGTAGATTACACGTGTAAAAGCAGAAATTTAATTTTTCTTTCAACGGACACTTATTGGTCTTACCGCCTTTGCGAATGTCGGTATGCAAATAAGCAAGACCCTTGACGATGGATAGTCCCATTTTACAGAAGGTGATCCAATCGACACTCTGAGCGCGCAAAAAGTCTGTGAGAGTTCCACGCGGCGCGTAACTCAGTACGAGCAGATAGTCAACGTTTCCCTCCATACTCAGCCGCTCGTCCACCCCTACACAAGACACACAAATATGGCGGTACGGTCACCCGCGAGAGTATTGGCACGCATCGATAGCGCTTTCACTCCTGTTCATCTTTTTCATTTTATTATTGGGAGTACAAATATGTCTCCGCCGTTGGACAAAAGATGGCCCCATCAGGAGATTATCGTTGAAATTTTCAGATGTAAAACGTCATATCGTAAGGTTGGATATCTGGCAAGAGCTCGAAATATTAGCGATTTTGTATCAGCATGACATAATTTTTTTTCGTGCGAAAATGTCGAGTTTTCAGCCGAATAAGCGTCACTTGCGGGAACTTTTGATTGACTTCTTTAATTTGAAGAAATCTGCAGCTGAGGCGCGTCGATTGCTTGTAGAAGCATATGGTGAGGCTGCGTTAAGTGAGAGAAGTTTTATATCGCTTTGAGTTCCATTAAAAACCTTGTTTTTTACTATGTTGAATATGTCAAATGTTTGTGTCAACTGAGCAGCATTTGCGGGAAGTTTTACGTTTTCTGCTTCAATTGGAAGAAAAGTGCAGCTGAAGCGCCATCGAATGCTTGTTGAAGTTTATGGTGATGATGCTCCAACTGATAAATCATGTAGGGAATTGGGAATGGTTTGCGACGCTTTAAGGCCGGATCCTGAATTAGAAGGTCCAAAAAATCGATTTTTTTTTAATTGTTTAAATCTATTCCTGATGTATGTAAGAATGTCTAGACAAAGTTTTATAGCCCAATTCGAAATATTTCCAAAGATACAGCACTGAACGTAGTGGAGTGTCGAGCAGGTATACGGGCGCTCGGGCAGTTAGGGCGCCCGTTTTCTCGAGTTTTCGTTTTTACGATTTTTCTAATTTGGCGTAACTGATTACAAAAAAACTAGAAGTCCAATCGAAACAAACCAAAGCTTGTTCGCTTCAGTATCGTTTTCTTTTCTATTTGAACTAAAAACATTGTCGAAAAAAAAAATTCTTAACAATTTTTTTAGCAAGTTGAAATAATTTTTTTTTTCACAAAAAGCACATTTTCTACTTCAAACCCGAAAAAACATTCAAATTTCAAAATTTTTTTCGTTTTTTTTTTAGTTCATATAGAAGAAAAATATGTCACAATTAAAATGGTTTTTGGTTTTTTTGTTTCAGATGAAAATCACGAGCTCCATTTGTCACGCCGCGTGGAAACAGCAGTGGCACGAATGTGCATAAAAATCGGTTGCCTGTTGATATTTTTCTTTAAAAAAAATTGTTTTCTTATGTTCAGACATGTAATAAAATAATCTGAAAATTTCGCTAAACTTGCTTTTTTTTTTTACCCGAAAAAAATTCCTCAAAATATCGATTTTTCGAACCGGCTAATTCAGGATCCCGCCTTAAGAACGGTGATGTTCAGCGTCGAAGACAAGCCTCGCCCTGGACAGCCAAATGAGCCAATGAGCTGCTACAACCTGGCGATGCCATTACGGGCGATCGGTATAGACTACAATTGATTCGTTTGAGCCGTGCATTACGAGAAGAAAAACGGCCGGAATACGAGCAAAGACGTGACAAAATTATTCTTCTGCGTGACAACGCTCGGCCTCGTGTCGCAAAAAGTCGTAAAAAAAAATCTTTGGAAACGCTCAAATGGGATATTTTACCGCACCCGCCGTATTCTCCGGACATTGCCTCCTTCTGATTACTGGTCGTTCCGACGGATGCAGCAGGATTTTAGCAGCTCACCGGTTCACTTCTTTCGCAGAAATCGTAAATTGGCTCAAAACCTTGGATCGCCTCAAAAGACGAGACTCTTTTGTTCGTGATGGAATTCGAAAATTGCCCGAGAGGTGGGAAAAACGTAGTAGCCAGCGATGGACAATACTTCGATTAATCTATTCGTACCTTTTATTTTGAAATAAATGGATTTTTTGCCACAAAAAAACGGACCGAATTAAATGAGTCAGAGATGTGTGAGGCCGTGTGGATGATAAGATGGTCTTTGTGGATTCGGCTTCAATCCGGCCAGTCAAGGTTATTCCAAAGTCAGCAATGGAAATAGAGGATGTTTTTACGTTTCGGCCCTCTGGTTAGGGAATGTTTTGGGGGATTCGATGGGACATTTCTGATACGACGGCACGGAGGTTTTCTCTGCTTTTACCTTACTTTCGGTCATTTTGCGTCAATATCTATCACGACGCTCGGAGGACGATTGCAGGCGCATTTGTTTACAAACAGAAGTAAATGCAATGTTGATGAAGGTTTCGGGGTATTCGATGGGACATTCCTGATACGACGACAAGGAGGTTTTCTCTGCTTTTACCTTACTTTAATTACCTACCAGTGCTAGTCTGACGTCACAGCTGCAACTTCCGAATGTTTGGCTGGCACAGGGAGTTAGTTGAGACTCCTATGACACGCGGTTAAACCAAGGGATTTGAATGTGTCCCTATGCGAGAACGTTACTGCGAATAATAACAATTTCGACAATTTTCGAAGATTTCATTCTCCGCGAATAATATTTTCAATGATTTGTGTTTCGCTAACAACTCTCGGAATAAATAATTCTGACAATACATTTTATAGTAATGTGTCGTGAAATTATTACTTTGTACCAAATCCTACGAGTATTTTTTAAAATGTTTTATAAATTATCTTAACATTCTGTAACTCAAGCAATTATCTGAAAATTTTCTACTCAATCGGTCAGATTGCGTCGAGAAGCCTGACGCATCGGCGAGAATGGTGACAGCAGCATTGTTTACGTAACAAAGATAAAATCGATGCTCGGAATGATTCTCTGGGCCTCAATCGGACATTCCTGATATTACTGCCCCGAATTCGGCTCCGATTTTATCTTACTTCCGATCGGACAGCGTCGAGAAGTCAAAAAATGCTGCGAGAACCGTGACAGGAGTAGTGTTTACCTAACAAAGATAAAATTTGTTTACCTAACATATTTTACCTAATATTCCAAAATATTACGTAAAAAAGATAAAATCGGTGCTCGGAATAATTCGCGGGTTCTCAATCGGACATTCCTGATATTACCACTGCCCCGAATTCGGCTCCGATTTTATCTTACTTCCGATCGGACAGCGTCGAGAGAAGTCAAAAGATGCTGCGAGAACGGTGACAGGAGCATTGTTCGTGTAAAAAAACATAAAATCGGTGCTCGGAGTGATTCTCGGGGTCTCAAACGGACATTTTATTTTATGTTGTGCGGTCAACGGATGTTCGAGAGAAACGAACTCAACATGTAGGGAAAAAAAATGGTAAATTTCGAGTTTTTTTCGCTCATCTTGGAAAGGAAAACAAAGTTTTAAAAACTAGCTCAATAGACACGAAATATCGCCGATAAACGATAACATTTCTATTGATTGGAGTTTCTCACCTAACATATTTTACCTAATATTCTAAAATATTACGTAAAAAAGATAAAATCGGTGCTCGGAATAATTCGCGGGTTCTCAATTGGACATTCCTGATATTACCACTGTCCCGAATTCGGCTCCGATTTTATCTTACTTCCGATCGGACAGCGTCGAGAAGTCAAAAGATGCTGCGAGAACGGTGACAGGAGCATTGTTCGTGTAAAAAACATAAAATCGGTGCTCGGAGTGATTCTCGGGGTCTCAAACGGACATTTTATTTTATGTTGTGCGGTCAACGGATGTTCGAGAGAAACGAACTCAACATGTAGGGAAAAAAAAATGGTAAATTTCGAGTTTTTTTCGCTCATCTTGGAAAGGAAAACAAAGTTTTAAAAACTAGCTCAATAGACACGAAATATCGCCGATAAACGATAACATTTCTATTGATTGGAGTTTCTCACCTAACATATTTTACCTAATATTCTAAAATATTACGTAAAAAAGATAAAATCGGTGCTCGGAATAATTCGCGGGTTCTCAATCGGACATTCCTGATATTACCACTGCCCCGAATTCGGCTCCGATTTTATCTTACTTCCGATCGGACAGCGTCGAGAAGTCAAAAGATGCTGCGAGAACGGTGACAGGAGCATTGTTCGTGTAAAAAACATAAAATCGGTGCTCGGAGTGATTCTCGGGGTCTCAAACGGACATTTTATTTTATGTTGTGCGGTCAACGGATGTTCGAGAGAAACGAACTCAACATGTAGGGAAAAAAAATGGTAAATTTCGAGTTTTTTTCGCTCATCTTGGAAAGGAAAACAAAGTTTTAAAAACTAGCTCAATAGACACGAAATATCGCCGATAAACGGATAACATTTCTATTGATTGGACTTTCTCACCTAACATTATTTACACCCATAAATAATGATCTTCGAAACAATCTTCCTAAGATCAGCAAAAATTCGAGATATCAACAACATCGAGAAAAATAAAAATTCTGAAGAGGACCCTAACCAGAGGGCCGAAACGTAAAAACATCCTCTATTTCCATTGCTGACTTTGGAATAACCTCGACTGGCCGGATTGAAGCCCAATCCACAAAGACCATCGGACCGAATTAATTTGTACTCCCAATATAAAAAAAAAATTAAAAAAAAACAAATCTCCGAAAGATTTGTCAAAAAAAAAATCGTGCGCTGCGAAACGCATCGAAAAATCTAAAATTGCGTACCGTAATAGCTGAGCAGCGAAGGATGTTCCATGAAGGGCAGGCAATAGGTGTCCCTCTCATTTTGGAAATAATTCCTATAGTGGGAGGGAAAGATTTTCACGGCGACGTCTCTGTCGCCCACGCTGCCCTGCCACACCGAACCGTATCGCCCTTGACCTGTAAACATAATAAAAAAAAAAATCATGTTTTTTTTTCGAGACGAAATAGACTGAGGGATGTATCTTGGGGAAAGGAAAAAATGTTTCGTTCGAAAGTTTCATAGTTTTAAGGGACAAAGATGACGCCCGTTGTTTTTTCGGCGTTACAATTAGCCCTAACCCCTTAAGGCCGGATCCTGAATTAGAAGGTCCAAAAAAATCGATTTTTTTTTTTATTGTTTAAATCTATTCCTGATGTATCTAAGAATGTCTAGACAAAGTTTTATAGCCCAATTCGAAATATTTCCAAACATACAGCACTGAACGTAGTGGAGTGTCGAGGAGGTATACGGGCGCTCGGGCAGTTAGGGCGCCCGTTTTCTCGAGTTTTCGTTTTTACGATTTTTCTAATTTGGCGTAGCTGATTACAAAAAAACTAGAAGTCCAATCGAAACAAACCAAAGCTTGTTCGCTTCAGTATCGTTTTCTTTTCTATTTGAACTAAAAACATTGTCGAAAAAAAAAAATCCTTAACAATTTTTTTTAGCAAGTTGAAATAATTTTTTTTTTCACAAAAAGCACATTTTCTACTTCAAACCCGAAAAAACATTCAAATTTCAAAAAAAATTTCGTTTTTTTTTAGTTCATATAGAAGAAAAATATGTCACAATTAAAATGGTTTATTGGTTTTTTCGTTTCAGATGAAAATTACGAGCTCCGTTTGTCACGCCGCATGGAAACAGCAGTGGCACGAATGTGCATAAAAATCGGTTGCCTGTTGATATTTTTCTTTAAAAAAAATTGTTTTCTTATGTTCAGACATGTAATAAAATAATCTGAAAATTTCGCTAAACTTGCTTCTTTTTTTTTTACCCGAAAAAAATTCCTCAAAATATCGATTTTTCGAACCGGCTAATTCAGGATCCCGCCTTCATATCGCAGGTAGATGAAGACTTACCAACGATAGTTGCGAGTTTCAAATGATCGACCGTGTACGTTCCCGTTCTCAATGATGTACTGTCCATAAAGCCATCACCGTACGACAACGGCTTCTTCATTTTTCCCATTATGTTGCCGCGGTAGGCTCTGTAAAGGAGCAATATTATGGCACAGACGAGCACCAGGCTGCCGACCACTATGCTCCCTATTATGATCATCCATTTCTCGGACTCCGGGCGCTCTAAAAATCCTGTTGCTGCAGAACAATTCAATGGCATTGGTTTTTTTTTTTTTTTTTGACTGATGTAATACCGCTGCTAACCGCTAGGTGGCTTACTGAGGCACCGCGGTAGCAAAGAATACGTGCAGGCTGCATGGGTTCACCAATTCCATAGGGGATTACAGTGAAAACTGGTTGTAATGACATTGAAGGGCAGCAGAGTTGGCAGTAACGAGTTACTTCAGTATCGAATTCGATTAAGGCCGTCTTCTAGTCTAGAATTTTGAAAAAAATCGATTTTTTTTGGCATATTTTCAATGTTTAGTATTTCAAGAATATATGCCCTCCAAAGGAAATTTGGAAATTCCAAATATTAACGGAGTTACAGCTGTAATTAGTGAGGTGGAAAATTAACCGGCGCTGCCGGACCGAATCGAACAATAGACTCCGAATCGAACAATAGACAATAACTCCGAACTTCTCATCATCGAAAAGACATCAGAAGACTTCGATTTTGAAGAAGAAGGAGTATTTTATGGACCAGGAATCGCCGATTAACGAAATTTAAGTATATGTACCATTACATGACTTAGACTGCCTGAAACTTTACTCGAATCTTTAAACGCGTTTTTCTCGAAACTACTTTTTTTTCGAGACGGTTGACATGATATCTCAAGTTGTAATGAAGCGATTTACTTGAAATTTTTTGTGGACCTTCTCTATACACCCCTCTATCGCCCCTACCAGATTTATCGCGAAATTTTGTTACTAATTATTTTTAAAAAATCAACAATCGTGAAAAAAGATCGGCAAAAAATGACCTTTTTTTTAAACAGCCGCCATTTTGCGAATTTTTTTTTTTTGCCTGAGGTAGGGGCTATAATGACATCCTTACTAATTAAGAATCTATTTTTTTTTTCTTCAGATGACCAGGAGGGTTGAAATCATGTCAACCAGGAGAGACCGTTTTTTTTTCCACCCCCACTTTACCAGCCTGCAACTACCAGAATTATGGATTTTTTTTTTCGCCAATTTTTTTATACAATGTCAAAGGATGAATAAATATGTGGTAAAAAGATAGATACGGAAATATTTTTTGTTTTTTTTTTAATCGCATGTTGAAAAATCCCAGAATTTTGGCCCTGTAGACTAGAAGACGGCCTTAAGGCCTTGTATACGAAAAATTTTTATTTTATTTTTGATTCCATTAGCCTGAACGGTTAGGAATATTTTAAGCCTTTACAGAATTGAAAAATTCCAATAATTGTTAAAGTTACAGCATTTAGAACGCGTAATAGATACCGCGCGACACGCCCGTCCTCCAACTTCAAAGCCGTTTTTCCACGATTCACGTTTTTCGGAACCTTGTGAAAGTTCGAACTCTTGAACGAAGCTTCAGATCGCTTTGAAATTTTTACAACATATTTTTAGTATCATCACATATCGTGTGAACCACAGAAACAAAAATTTCAATGACACAACAAAAATATAAAAAATAAACCGACAGAAAATTGAGTAAAATTTTAAGTTTCGAAATTTTATTACAATAATTTTTTTAAAATAATATTGTTGGTTCACACTGAAGATACATTCATTATGCAATTATAAATATGTTCATTTTTTTTTTTCAGACACCCACATCGATGCCGAAAACTTTCACCATCAACGCGCGCGCAAAAAAAAAAAACATTGCTTTATGTTATATCTCCGCCATTCGTTAATATATCTGATTTTTTTTTTACATCTACTTAACCATGTGCATAAATGATCTCTAAAAAAAATGTCAATATATGCGTCATTTTTTTTTAACCGCGTCTAAATAAGTACCTTCGAAAATCGGCGAAATCGCGTATATAAGGCCTTAAAGTGTGAAAAGTAGAAAATGGCAAATAATTGCGGAAATATCCCACCGAGTTCTAAGTTATCTGAAGGTACATTTTATTTAATCTTTTTCTGTAATAATCAACAGAATATTTAATGTCTATTTAACATAAATTGCTCTTTAAGATTATGAGCCTCGTTAGAGGTTGAATGAAATTTAAAATGAGAAAAAATTGAATTCAATCGAATTTTAATTGCAATCGTACGGAAGTCAATAAAGTTTTCAATGAATTCCAAATTTATAATTGAATTGTCAATGCAGAATTAAGTTTCTGATCGAAGATTCAAATGAATAGAAGGTAATCTTGTAATTTTGCAATTTTGGAAAATTCAATCATTATGTTTTATATTTATTTTCAGCACAATTTTTTTTATTTCGCTGGACGTTTTTTTTTCACAGTTTGGCCTTGTTTGGGTCATTTTTTTTTTTTTAACCGCGTCTAGAAAAGTACCTTCGAAAATCGGCGAAATCGCGTATATAAGGCCTTAAGTTTGCAGTGTCATAAGTATTCCAAAACGATCTGTTCGAAAAAGAATAATGAAATTTCGAGACTCCGCATTTAGCGAACGAAACAATTGAAGAACAATTTCTTTCGAGGCTTCTTTTATTTTTTTTTCTTCTTTCAGCTTACTTTCAGGAAAGATTTGGTTGACTTCGTTCTGCGCGAAGGAAACGTCGAGCGTGTCCGTAATATTCTGATTGCAGTAGTCTCCGTTGCAGCAGCAAAACTTCGTATTGTTAAGGGCTTTCGTGGAGCCTTTCAATGCTACGCATTCCGTATTGTCGCACTTCCTCTCCCCGGACTGTTTCCAACAGCCTGTGAAGAATAAGCAAACGAAAAATACAAACTATATACCGTAATTCCAGATAGTTGAGAAATTTCGAGGAAATAATTAAAATGCTCGTAGGCGATTAAAATTTATATCATCGAGGGATCAATTTAGGACGCATTGCCTGTCCAAAGTGTACCAATGCGGGAAATCTTCAAAAGATTTGACACTTTTGTTGAGCCTCGATTTATCACCTGTTGCGTCGAACAATTCGCGCTGCTTAGTTATTCTTATTCGCCGTGAAATAATAAATTAAAGAAAAAGATATTAGTTTTTATGAACGGGAAAAAAAAAAAACAGAAAAAAAATGTACAACAATCAAACGATTATCATTTGTGGAAATCTAATGTGTAAATTATTTTCTAACCTAACGCTGCTGATGTGTTTTTTTTTTTTTATTGTTTAATGTTTATAGTACATATTTTAACAATACATTGTGAATATTGATAGAAAGAATAAGAATTGAAGAATAATCTTTGATAAGTATTTTTTTTTTCGTTATTTTCTATACCTCTCGTATTCTTATGTAAAGAAAATAAAATAATCGTGCACCAATTAAATATAGTTGGTGGTTTGTACCTAACGTGTGTCCGTGATATTCCATATACTTATTGCAATTTAAGGGGCCAGTCCACCTTGAAAATTTCAAAAAATCGACTTTTTTTTTTTTTACTGTTTTCGAAAGTACATACATTCGGAAATATTGTGTCAAAATTTTATGAAAATCCGAGCTCTCTGAGTCAAACTCGGCCCGATCGCCATCGGATTCGCCGACAATCGCGATGACGAGCCCCTGTTCGCTCTGCAAACCGCCGCAGTTCCGAGTGCTCAAAAGAGACCAGAACCAAACGAAAGCAAGCAAGACTTGAAGAAATCGACGATGATGAGCAATCAGAAGGGATTTTGTACGGCGCAGGAATTGCCGATTGAGTTTAGGTAAGAGTTTTTTCATAGTATTAACTTCAAACGCGTTTTTCTCGAAACAACGTTTTCAAAATCTAGCTCCATCGTATCTTTAAAACTGACAAACCGATTCTCTTGAAATTTCAACCACATATTGTAAATATGATTCGCAACAAGATGACCCTCGATGGTTTTAAAATTTTTATTTTTACTCTTTTTTTTTGCGAAAAACTGCGAAAAAAACGCGTTTTTTTTTACTTTTTTTTCGTTTTTCATCTGCCATTTTTTTATTTTTTGATAAAACTTTATATCCGAGGGTCATTTTGTGGCTGGTGTCATACTGAATCTAATGGACTTTGATTTTTTTGTTTCAGACAAGCCGTTGCCGAGTTGTGACGGAGCTACCTGGCCCACCTATTTTTGAGGCGTTACGTTAAACCCAAACAAACCCAAACAAACTATAGTTTTTCCACTTAAAAATGAATAAAAATGAATTAAATTTTTTTATAATGTATTTCAGACTTTATTTATCAAGCCCAACAACTTTTATATTTATATCTTTTATAAAATCCTAAAAAAAAAAAATCGCGAAAATAGCCTTTTTTTTCGTGGCTCCAAAGTGGACTGGCCGCTTAAGGCCGGATCCTGAATTAGAAGGTCCAAAAAATCGATTTTTTTTTTATTGTTTAAATCTATTCCTGATGTATCTAAGAATGTCTAGACAAAGTTTTATAGCCCAATTCGAAATATTTCCAAAGATACAGCACTGAACGTAGTGGAGTGTCGAGCAGGTATACGGGCGCTCGGGCAGTTAGGGCGCCCGTTTTCTCGAGTTTTCGTTTTTACGATTTTTCTAATTTGGCGTACCTGATTACAAAAAAACTAGAAGTCCAATCGAAACAAACCAAAGCTTGTTCGCTTCAGTATCGTTTTCTTTTCTATTTGAACTAAAAACATTGTCGAAAAAAAAAATTCTTAACAATTTTTTTTAGCAAGTTGAAATAATTTTTTTTTTCACAAAAAGCACATTTTCTACTTCAAACCCGAAAAAACATTCAAATTTCAAAAAAAAATTCGTTTTTTTTAGTTCATATAGAAGAAAAATATGTCACAATTAAAATGGTTTTTGGTTTTTTTTGTTTCAGATGAAAATTACGAGCTCCATTTGTCACGCCGCATGGAAACAGCAGTGGCACGAATGTGCATAAAAATCGGTTGCCTGTTGATATTTTTCTTTAAAAAAAATTGTTTTCTTATGTTCAGACATGTAATAAAATAATCTGAAAATTTCGCTAAACTTGCTTTTTTTTTTACCCGAAAAAAATTCCTCAAAATATCGATTTTTCGAACTGGCTAATTCAGGATCCCGCCTTAACCCGTTTGAATGGGGATATTCGGAAGTGTCAGAAAGTGGTCCCGCGCGGGGATCATAAACTGCGCCACGAGTGTCATGAATCGGTACACGCAGGGGTCACAAACTACGACACGGGTGTTTCTCCAGTGTCAGAAAGCCCGGCAGCAGATAAGCGCTATTGAAACAATGATTTTATTAATAAATCTTGATCGTTTCACTTTTACAATAGGTGAATCTCGTTCCGAGGGCTTTAATGCACGTGTTGAAAGCTTTAGTTTTCCGTTTGGCTATATCACGACTGAATAAATAGCGGAAATCCGACGCCGCCGCTCTTAGAGTGTCATTAAGGCCGTCTTCTAGTCAAGAATTTTGAAAAAATCGATTTTTTTTTTTGGCATATTTTCAATGTTTAGTATTTCAAGAATATACCCGCCAAAGGAAATTTGGAAATTCCAAATATTAACGGAGTTACAGCTGTAATTAGTGAGGTGGAAACTTAACCGGCGCTGCCGGACCGAATCGAACAATAGACTCCGAATCGAACAATAGACAATAACTCCGAACTTCTCATCATCGAAAAGACATCAGAAGACTTCGATTTTGAAGAAGAAGGAGTATTTCATGGACCAGGAATCGCCGATTAACGAAATGTGAGTATATGTAGCATTATATGACTTAGACTGCCTGAAACTTTACTCGAATCTTTAAACGCGTTTTTCTCGAAACTACTTTTCTTTCGAGACGGTTGACATGATATCTCAAGTTGTAATGAAGCGATTTACTTGAAATTTTTTGTGGACCTTCTCTATACACCCCTCTATCGCCCCTACCAGATTTATCGCGAAATTTTGTTACTAATTATTTTGAAAAAATCAACAATCGTGAACAAAAACGGCAAAAAATGACCTTTTTTTTTAAACAGCCGCAATTTTGCGAATTTTTTTTTTTTGCCTGAGGTAGGGGCTATAATGACATCCTTACTAATTAAGAATCTATTTTTTTTTTTTTTCAGATGACCAGGAGGGTTGGAATCATGTCAACCAGGAGAGGCCGTTTTTTTGTTCCACCCCCACTTTACCAGCCTGCATCTACCAGAATTATGGATTTTTTTTTTCGCCAATTTTTTTTATACAATGTCAAAGGATGAATAAATATGTGGTAAAAAGATAGATACGGAAATATTTTTGGTTTTTTTTTTTTTTTAATCGCATGTTGAAAAATCCCAAAATTTTGGCCCTCTAGACTACAAGACGGCCTTAACTGGGCCGTTTACCGTATACTTTGGTGTTTTATTTACTCCTAACGACATTTCAGTATCTCGCTCTGTATTCTTTCAAACACGCTTAATTTCCCCTATTCTCCAGAACTCTACACCATACGTTGCAACATAAAAAAGATATACAAATGGTTTGTGGCGCGTAACACTTTTTTTTTGTTTCGGGAACTACTGACTCTTGAGTCTCTCGCGAATCTTCCACTTGTCCAAGATATCGAAGAACACGTGTTAGAACAAGAGCAGCATAGAACTCTGCGAGCAAGCTCTCTCATAGCTCCATGCCTCTCTCTCTCTCTCTCGTTTTTTTTTTTAACACATTCATAACACGCGCAATCGAATGATATCAAAACTCTTCCATTCTCTGTCTCTCCTCTCAATTGTTAATTCGTCATTACGATTATTTTTACTTGTTTGGTAAAACTATAGAATCACGGCTCCAGCCAAAAATCGGTGAAATTTTTTTTTTGGGGTATTGTCATGGACAAAAAACGATGTTACAGATTGAATTAAGATGGGGAAAGCCCTAATATGAAAAAAAATAAATAAAAACGTTAAAAAGTGTCATTACGGTGAAGGGTAAAAAAGAAATACGTAAAATGATTTTTCGTTTTCAAACTTTTTCTTTTAATCTAGCCATCTAATTAACAATCACTTTCAGCGTTATTGCTGTCGTCGAAAGAATTGAAATAATTTGCGATTGCGGAAACAAAAAAGTGCCATACGTTCAGTACGAATCGGAAATGTCCGACGAAACATGAATTCCGCTATGTATCCGTTCGCTATGAATCGAAGAACGAGCGTTACGCCACGTCCTTTCTATATTTTGTGTATATGCACCAGAGTTGTGAATAATGCATTTTTTTTGATAATGCATTACTGTATACATTACAAATTGCAAAAGTAATATGTAATGGATATATGTTCCATTACAAATTACAAAAGTAATGTGTAATGGATATACGTTCCATTAGAAATTACAAAAGTAATGTGTAATGGATATACGTTCCATTACAAATTACAAAAGTAATGTGTAATGGACATATGTTCCATTACAAATGACAAAAGTAATGTATAATGGATGTGTGTTCCATTACAAATAAGAAAAGTAATGTGCAATGAATGCATGTTCCGTTACAAATTACAAAAAGTAATGTGTAATGGTTGCATGATCCATTACAAATTTCAAAAAGTAATGTGCAATGAATGAATGTTCCATTACAAATTGAAAAAGTAATGTATGATTAACGAGTGCTTCATTACAAAATACAATTACAATAAGGTAATTCGTAGTGGAGAATATTCCATCACAAATGGAGAATATTCCATCACCAGAAAAACGAATTTACTTAAAACAAATTTCAATGAGCGAAATAAAATAATCAGATAGCAATGTGCAAATTTCTAATGTGAGCACGGCAATTTTTCTATTTGTAATGGAATATTCTCCACTACAAATTACTTTTTATCAATTGTAGTTTGTAATGGAACATGCATCCATTACAAATTACTTTTTGAAATTTGTAATGGAACGTGCATCCATTACTCATTACTTTTCGAAATTTGTAATGGATCATGCAACCATTACACATTACTTTTTGAAATTTGTAATGGATCATGAAACCAATGCACATTACTTTTTGAAATTTGTAATGGATCATGCAACCATTACACACTACTTTTCTCATTTGTAATGGAACACACATACATTACACATTACTTTTGTAATTTGTAATGGAGAACTTATCCAATACACATTATTTAAAGTGATGAGTAATGCATTATTTTTAAATTACTATTGCACGCCATTGCACGCCACAGGGATGCCATTGCATGCCATTGGCATGCCATTGCACGGAATTGCACATTTGTAATGGAGAACTTATCCAATACACATTTTTTAAAGTGATGAGTGAATGCATTATTTTAAAATTACTATTGCACGCCATTGCATGCCATTGCACGCCATTGGCATGCCATTGCCCTCCATTGGCACGCCATTGGCATGCCATTGCACGCCATTGGCATGCCGTTGGCAAGCCATTGCACGCCATTGCACGCCATTAGCACGCCATTGGCATGCCATTGCACGCCATTGGCGTGCATAGCCCGGTATATAAGACGCGTATTCTAATCAGAGTTGTGAATAATGCATTATTTTGATAATGCATTACTGTATACATTACAAATTACAAAAGTAATGTGTAATGGATATACGTTCCATTACAAATGACAAAAGTAATGTGTAATGGACATATGTTCCATTACAAATGACAAAAGTAATGTATAATGGATGTGTGTTCCATTACAAATAAAAAAAGTAATGTGCAATGAATGAATGTTCCATTACAAATTGAAAAAGTAATGTATGATTAACGAGTGCTTCATTACAAAATACAATTACAATAAGGTAATTCGTAGTGGAGAATATTCCATCACAAATGGAGAATATTCCATCACCAGAAAAACGAATTTACTTAAAACAAATTTCAATGAGCGAAATAAAATAATCAGATAGCAATGTGCAAATTTCTAATGTGAGCACGGCAATTTTTCTATTTGTAATGGAATATTCTCCACTACAAATTACTTTTTATCAATTGTAGTTTGTAATGGAACATGCATCCATTACAAATTACTTTTTGAAATTTGTAATGGAACGTGCATCCATTACTCATTACTTTTCGCAATTTGTAATGGATCATGCAACCATTACACATTACTTTTTGAAATTTGTAATGGATCATGCAACCATTGCACATTACTTTTTGAAATTTGTAATGGATCATGCAACCATTACACACTACTTTTCTCATTTGTAATGGAACACACATACATTACACATTACTTTTGTAATTTGTAATGGAGAACTTATCCAATACACATTATTTAAAGTGATGAGTGAATGCATTATTTTAAAATTACTATTGCACGCCATTGCATGCCATTGCACGCCATTGGCATGCCATTGCCCTCCATTGGCACGCCATTGCACGCCATTGGCATGCCGTTGGCAAGCCATTGCACGCCATTAGCACGCCATTGGCATGCCATTGCACGCCATTGGCGTGCATAGCCCGGTATACAAGACGCGTATTCTAATCAGAGTTGTGAATAATGCATTATTTTGATAATGCATTACTGTATACATTACAAATTACAAAAGTAATGTGTAATGGATATACGTTCCATTACAAATGACAAAAGTAATGTGTAATGGACATATGTTCCATTACAAATGACAAAAGTAATGTATAATGGATGTGTGTTCCATTACAAATAAAAAAAGTAATGTGCAATGAATGAATGTTCCATTACAAATTGAAAAAGTAATGTATGATTAACGAGTGCTTCATTACAAAATACAATTACAATAAGGTAATTCGTAGTGGAGAATATTCCATCACAAATGGAGAATATTCCATCACCAGAAAAACGAATTTACTTAAAACAAATTTCAATGAGCGAAATAAAATAATCAGATAGCAATGTGCAAATTTCTAATGTGAGCACGGCAATTTTTCTATTTGTAATGGAATATTCTCCACTACAAATTACTTTTTATCAATTGTAGTTTGTAATGGAACATGCATCCATTACAAATTACTTTTTGAAATTTGTAATGGAACGTGCATCCATTACTCATTACTTTTCGAAATTTGTAATGGATCATGCAACCATTACACATTACTTTTTGAAATTTGTAATGGATCATGAAACCAATGCACATTACTTTTTGAAATTTGTAATGGATCATGCAACCATTACACACTACTTTTCTCATTTGTAATGGAACACACATACATTACACATTACTTTTGTAATTTGTAATGGAGAACTTATCCAATACACATTATTTAAAGTGATGAGTAATGCATTATTTTTAAATTACTATTGCACGCCATTGCACGCCACAGGGATGCCATTGCATGCCATTGGCATGCCATTGCACGGAATTGCACATTTGTAATGGAGAACTTATCCAATACACATTATTTAAAGTGATGAGTGAATGCATTATTTTAAAATTACTATTGCACGCCATTGCATGCCATTGCACGCCATTGGCATGCCATTGCCCTCCATTGGCACGCCATTGGCATGCCATTGCACGCCATTAGCACGCCATTGGCATGCCGCTGGCAAGCCATTGCACGCCATTGCACGGCATTGGCATGCCATTGCACGCCATTGGCGTGCATAGCCCGGTATACAAGACGCGTATTCTAATCCGAGTTGTGAATAATGCATTATTTTGATAATGCATTACTGTATACATTACAAATTACAAAAGTAATGTGTAATGGATATACGTTCCATTACAAATTACAAAAGTAATGTGTAATGGACATATGTTCCATTACAAATGACAAAAGTAATGTATAATGGATGTGTGTTCCATTACAAATAAGAAAAGTAATGTGCAATGAATGCATGTTCCATTACAAATTGAAAAAGTAATGTATGATTAATGAGTGCTTCATTACAAAATACAATTACAATAAGGTAATTCGTAGTGGAGAATATTCCATCACAAATGGAGAATATTCCATCACCAGAAAAACGAATTTACTTAAAACAAATTTCAATGAGCGAAATAAAATAATCAGATAGCAATGTGCAAATTTCTAATGTGAGCACGGCAATTTTTCTATTTGTAATGGAATATTCTCCACTACAAATTACTTTTTATCAATTGTAGTTTGTAATGGAACATGCATCCATTACAAATTACTTTTTGAAATTTGTAATGGAACGTGCATCCATTACTCATTACTTTTCGAAATTTGTAATGGATCATGCAACCATTACACATTACTTTTTGAAATTTGTAATGGATCATGCAACCATTGCACATTACTTTTTGAAATTTGTAATGGATCATGCAACCATCACACACTACTTTTCTCATTTGTAATGGAACACACATACATTACACATTACTTTTGTAATTTGTAATGGAGAACTTATCCAATACACATTATTTAAAGTGATGAGTGAATGCATTATTTTAAAATTACTATTGCACGCCATTGCATGCCATTGCACGCCATTGGCATGCCATTGCCCTCCATTGGCACGCCATTGCACGCCATTGGCATGCCGTTGGCAAGCCATTGCACGCCATTGCACGCCATTAGCACGCCATTGGCATGCCATTGCACGCCATTGGCGTGCATAGCCCGGTATACAAGACGCGTATTCTAATCAGAGTTGTGAATAATGCATTATTTTGATAATGCATTACTGTATACATTACAAATTACAAAAGTAATGTGTAATGGATATACGTTCCATTACAAATGACAAAAGTAATGTGTAATGGACATATGTTCCATTACAAATGACAAAAGTAATGTATAATGGATGTGTGTTCCATTACAAATAAAAAAAGTAATGTGCAATGAATGAATGTTCCATTACAAATTGAAAAAGTAATGTATGATTAACGAGTGCTTCATTACAAAATACAATTACAATAAGGTAATTCGTAGTGGAGAATATTCCATCACAAATGGAGAATATTCCATCACCAGAAAAACGAATTTACTTAAAACAAATTTCAATGAGCGAAATAAAATAATCAGATAGCAATGTGCAAATTTCTAATGTGAGCACGGCAATTTTTCTATTTGTAATGGAATATTCTCCACTACAAATTACTTTTTATCAATTGTAGTTTGTAATGGAACATGCATCCATTACAAATTACTTTTTGAAATTTGTAATGGAACGTGCATCCATTACTCATTACTTTTCGAAATTTGTAATGGATCATGCAACCATTACACATTACTTTTTGAAATTTGTAATGGATCATGAAACCAATGCACATTACTTTTTGAAATTTGTAATGGATCATGCAACCATTACACACTACTTTTCTCATTTGTAATGGAACACACATACATTACACATTACTTTTGTAATTTGTAATGGAGAACTTATCCAATACACATTATTTAAAGTGATGAGTAATGCATTATTTTTAAATTACTATTGCACGCCATTGCACGCCACAGGGATGCCATTGCATGCCATTGGCATGCCATTGCACGGAATTGCACATTTGTAATGGAGAACTTATCCAATACACATTATTTAAAGTGATGAGTGAATGCATTATTTTAAAATTACTATTGCACGCCATTGCATGCCATTGCACGCCATTGGCATGCCATTGCCCTCCATTGGCACGCCATTGGCATGCCATTGCACGCCATTAGCACGCCATTGGCATGCCGCTGGCAAGCCATTGCACGCCATTGCACGGCATTGGCATGCCATTGCACGCCATTGGCGTGCATAGCCCGGTATACAAGACGCGTATTCTAATCCGAGTTGTGAATAATGCATTATTTTGATAATGCATTACTGTATACATTACAAATTACAAAAGTAATGTGTAATGGATATACGTTCCATTACAAATTACAAAAGTAATGTGTAATGGACATATGTTCCATTACAAATGACAAAAGTAATGTATAATGGATGTGTGTTCCATTACAAATAAGAAAAGTAATGTGCAATGAATGCATGTTCCATTACAAATTGAAAAAGTAATGTATGATTAATGAGTGCTTCATTACAAAATACAATTACAATAAGGTAATTCGTAGTGGAGAATATTCCATCACAAATGGAGAATATTCCATCACCAGAAAAACGAATTTACTTAAAACAAATTTCAATGAGCGAAATAAAATAATCAGATAGCAATGTGCAAATTTCTAATGTGAGCACGGCAATTTTTCTATTTGTAATGGAATATTCTCCACTACAAATTACTTTTTATCAATTGTAGTTTGTAATGGAACATGCATCCATTACAAATTACTTTTTGAAATTTGTAATGGAACGTGCATCCATTACTCATTACTTTTCGAAATTTGTAATGGATCATGCAACCATTACACATTACTTTTTGAAATTTGTAATGGATCATGCAACCATTGCACATTACTTTTTGAAATTTGTAATGGATCATGCAACCATCACACACTACTTTTCTCATTTGTAATGGAACACACATACATTACACATTACTTTTGTAATTTGTAATGGAGAACTTATCCAATACACATTATTTAAAGTGATGAGTGAATGCATTATTTTAAAATTACTATTGCACGCCATTGCATGCCATTGCACGCCATTGGCATGCCATTGCCCTCCATTGGCACGCCATTGCACGCCATTGGCATGCCGTTGGCAAGCCATTGCACGCCATTGCACGCCATTAGCACGCCATTGGCATGCCATTGCACGCCATTGGCGTGCATAGCCCGGTATACAAGACGCGTATTCTAATCAGAGTTGTGAATAATGCATTATTTTGATAATGCATTACTGTATACATTACAAATTACAAAAGTAATGTGTAATGGATATACGTTCCATTACAAATGACAAAAGTAATGTGTAATGGACATATGTTCCATTACAAATGACAAAAGTAATGTATAATGGATGTGTGTTCCATTACAAATAAAAAAAGTAATGTGCAATGAATGAATGTTCCATTACAAATTGAAAAAGTAATGTATGATTAACGAGTGCTTCATTACAAAATACAATTACAATAAGGTAATTCGTAGTGGAGAATATTCCATCACAAATGGAGAATATTCCATCACCAGAAAAACGAATTTACTTAAAACAAATTTCAATGAGCGAAATAAAATAATCAGATAGCAATGTGCAAATTTCTAATGTGAGCACGGCAATTTTTCTATTTGTAATGTAATATTCTCCACTACAAATTACTTTTTATCAATTGTAGTTTGTAATGGAACATGCATCCATTACAAATTACTTTTTGAAATTTGTAATGGAACGTGCATCCATTACACACTACTTTTCTCATTTGTAATGGAACACACATACATTACACATTACTTTTGTAATTTGTAATGGAGAACTTATCCAATACACATTATTTAAAGTGATGAGTAATGCATTATTTTTAAATTACTATTGCACGCCATTGCACGCCACAGGGATGCCATTGCATGCCATTGGCATGCCATTGCACGGAATTGCACATTTGTAATGGAGAACTTATCCAATACACATTATTTAAAGTGATGAGTGAATGCATTATTTTAAAATTACTATTGCACGCCATTGCATGCCATTGCACGCCATTGGCATGCCATTGCCCTCCATTGGCACGCCATTGGCATGCCATTGCACGCCATTAGCACGCCGTTGGCAAGCCATTGCACGCCATTGCACGGCATTGGCATGCCATTGCACGCCATTGGCGTGCATAGCCCGGTATACAAGACGCGTATTCTAATCAGAGTTGTGAATAATGCATTATTTTGATAATGCATTACTGTATACATTACAAATTACAAAAGTAATGTGTAATGGACATATGTTCCATTACAAATGACAAAAGTAATGTATAATGGATGTGTGTTCCATTACAAATAAGAAAAGTAATGTGCAATGAATGCATGTTCCATTACAAATTGAAAAAGTAATGTATGATTAATGAGTGCTTCATTACAAAATACAATTACAATAAGGTAATTCGTAGTGGAGAATATTCCATCACAAATGGAGAATATTCCATCACAAGAAAAACGAATTTACTTAAAACAAATTTCAATGAGCGAAATAAAATAATCAGATAGCAATGTGCAAATTTCTAATGTAAGCACGGCAATTTTTCTATTTGTAATGGAATATTCTCCACTACAAATTACTTTTTATCAATTGTAGTTTGTAATGGAACATGCATCCATTACAAATTACTTTTTGAAATTTGTAATGGAACGTGCATCCATTACTCATTACTTTTCGAAATTTGTAATGGATCATGCAACCATTACACATTACTTTTTGAAATTTGTAATGGATCATGAAACCAATGCACATTACTTTTTGAAATTTGTAATGGATCATGCAACCATTACACACTACTTTTCTCATTTGTAATGGAACACACATACATTACACATTACTTTTGTAATTTGTAATGGAGAACTTATCCAATACACATTATTTAAAGTGATGAGTAATGCATTATTTTTAAATTACTATTGCACGCCATTGCACGCCACAGGGATGCCATTGCATGCCATTGGCATGCCATTGCACGGAATTGCACATTTGTAATGGAGAACTTATCCAATACACATGCCTTAAAGTGATGAGTGAATGCATTATTTTAAAATTACTATTGCACGCCATTGCATGCCATTGCACGCCATTGGCATGCCATTGCCCTCCATTGGCACGCCATTGGCATGCCATTGCACGCCATTAGCACGCCATTGGCATGCCGTTGGCAAGCCATTGCACGCCATTGCACGGCATTGGCATGCCATTGCACGCCATTGGCGTGCATAGCCCGGTATACAAGACGCGTATTCTAATCAGAGTTGTGAATAATGCATTATTTTGATAATGCATTACTGTATACATTACAAATTACAAAAGTAATGTGTAATGGATATACGTTCCATTACAAATTACAAAAGTAATGTGTAATGGACATATGTTCCATTACAAATGACAAAAGTAATGTATAATGGATGTGTGTTCCATTACAAATAAGAAAAGTAATGTGCAATGAATGCATGTTCCATTACAAATTGAAAAAGTAATGTATGATTAATGAGTGCTTCATTACAAAATACAATTACAATAAGGTAATTCGTAGTGGAGAATATTCCATCACAAATGGAGAATATTCCATCGGGAGAAAAACGAATTTACTTAAAACAAATTTCAATGAGCGAAATAAAATAATCAGATAGCAATGTGCAAATTTCTAATGTGAGCACGGCAATTTTTCTATTTGTAATGGAATATTCTCCACTACAAATTACTTTTTATCAATTGTAGTTTGTAATGGAACATGCATCCATTACAAATTACTTTTTGAAATTTGTAATGGAACGTGCATCCATTACTCATTACTTTTCGAAATTTGTAATGGATCATGCAACCATTACACATTACTTTTTGAAATTTGTAATGGATCATGCAACCGTTGCACATTACTTTTTGAAATTTGTAATGGATCATGCCACCATTACACACTACTTTTCTCATTTGTAATGGAACACACATACATTACACATTACTTTTGTAATTTGTAATGGAGAACTTATCCAATACACATTATTTAAAGTAATGAGTAATGCATTATTTTAAAATTACTATTTTCACAACTCTGATATGCACCAATATCGGGATCGACAAAATCGCAGGGTGCGTAGAACACTGTGTGCGCGTGTGTGAGTGTGTGTCTATAATGCGCTATTTTGTCCCTCGTTTCCGCAAACTTCAAAATCCCATAATTTATGGAATTAATAAAAAAAAAATGACGGCCTCCCCCAACTGAATATCAATAGTGATGACATTATAAAGGCGTTCATGGCAAAAAAAAAAAATTCGCATTGAAATTCGTCTGGAGCCGTGATTCTATAGATTTACCGTTTTTTTTTTTTTTTTAGTATTCGCTATTACGCTATTTATTTAGTATTCATTTAGTATCGCTATTTATTTAGTATTCGCTATTACGATTTTTTCTTTTCTAGAATTATCGACACGTACCTTGCAACAGAATTATTATTTTACTGCCATTCGCGTGTTTTTCCTCTTGCCAGAGGGCATAACAAAAATTGTTGCACGTCTCGAACGTCACTTCCGGCTGATTCGTCTGGAAATAATGTCACAATTTATCGATTTATAACTCGCGACGCGTGGACAGAAAGAAGAGATGACACGATCATGAAATTTCCTCTTGCAATAATTGCATTGTTTCACATTGCATTTTCACAATTTCTATTATTTTCCTCGATCGTGTAATTCTCCATGACTAAACCTCAATACTTCCTGTTACCAGTTGTCAATGATTAGTACTTTATTTTCGCAACAAAAAAAAAATGACATACGTGGTACGATCCAAGAATTTTACACTGGAAAAAATTAAAGCACGTGTCGTGAGTTTTTTTTTAAATTCTTGTCTTCGTTTTGTGTCACAGAACACGGATTTACGTGCAGTGGGTCAAAAAAGTATTTGCACACCAAACGTTTTGCAAATTATCCTGCGAAATAAATATACTTTAGCAGTTTTTTTTTTTCGAACCAAAACATAATGTTCGACAAAAATTTTAGGATAATTTGAAAAACAGACGGTGTGCAAATAGTTTTTTTTTTTTTTGAAATTTTTTGACGCAGGTATACGCATTTTTTTCAAAAGACTATTTTTGAAGTCGGTAGACACGATTTATCAAAAACTAATGCACCGATCTTATTGAAATTTTGCACACTTCTTCAAAATAACATTGACTAGTGATTGAACGAAGGTTTTTTTGTTTTTTCGATTACAACTAATTTTGCAAGGCTATACGTAGTGTAAATTGTATCAAAAATTGAACTATTTTGCATACAACTCTGCCAAAAATTCAAATTTCAATTTTTTAAAAAATCCTTCGTTCAATCACGAGCTATACTTATCTACTAACAGAAAAAAAACATTGGTTTTTTTAATTTCAGATAAAGCCATCACGAGTTATCCTGACCACCACGAGGACACTTTTTTTTTTAGGGGTCTTCGGAAACCAGGTCCCACCAGCTGAATTTCTCAAATTTTTCGATAAAATTTTTTTTTAAATATTGTCGAAAGGTTGCTCTTTTATGTGCTTAACATTTTGAGTAAAATAATTTATATATTAGGTGTGGTAAAAAGAAATCCATTATTTTTGCAACAGATGGCTTTAGTAATCTGTATCTCGCGTTGTACAAGTGCGATCGGATTACGCCAGATGGCGTTAGAAAGATAAGATTTCGTACTAAAATAAACATCTCAGAGAGTTTTGTGATTGCTTGACTCAATATTTTTTGAGCGCGCGTCAAAGATGGCCACCAGCAAAGTGAAAATACGCCATATTTTACATTTTTGTCTTCGATAAAGGCGAAAACGCAAGCCAGACGGCTGAAAATGTGAATAGTGTTTATGGTCCTGATACTGTAACAGCCAATCACGCGCAATTTTGGTTTCGTCGATTCCGTTCCGGTGATTTTCATGTCAAAGATGCACCGCGCTCTGGAAGGCCAATTGTCGAAAATGTCGATAAAATAATGGAAATCGTCGAGTCCGAGCGTCGTGTAAGCACTGTTTCGATTACCCAGGAGCTAAACATTGCACAAAAGAACCGTTTGGAACCACTTGAATGAGGCCGGATACAAAAAGAAGCTCGATGTACGGGTGCCCACACGAGTTAACGCAAAAAAAAACCTCATGGACCGAATTTCCATCTGCGAATCGCTGCTGAATCGCAACAAAATCGACCCATTTCCGAAGCGGATGATGACCGGTGATGAAAAGTGAGTCAATTGCGACAACGTCGAGCGAAAACGGTCGTGGTCGAATCGCGGTGAGCCGGCGCAAAACGGTGGCCAAGCCAGGATTGACGGTAAGGAAGATTTTAACTGTGTGTTTGGTGGGATTGGCAGGGAATCATCTACTATGAGCTGCTCCCCTACGGCCAAACTCTTAATTCGGACCTGTACTGTCAACAATTGGACCGTCCGAAGGAAGCAATCGCCCAGAAGCGGCCAGCTTTGGCCAACAGGAGAGGAATTGTGTTTCATCGGGACAACGCCAGGACACACACATCGATAGTGACTCGCCAGAAGCTTCGGGAGCTTGGTTGGAAGGTTCTTATGCATCCACCTTATAGACCGGATCTGCCATCAAGTCATTAACACCTGTTCCTGTCTATGGCGAATGATTTTGCTGGTGAAAAATTCGCCTCGAGAGAAGCTTGTGAAAATCGACTGTCCCACTTTTTCGCCAATAGGGACGAGGGTTTCTATGAGAAAGGCACAATGAAATTACCTTCAAAATGGCAACAAGTTATCGATCAAAACAGTGCATATTAGACCTACATCGGATCATTCTAACTATGCTAAATAAAGCCTTCAATTTCATGCAAAAATAATGGATTTCTTTTTACTACACCTTATATATTTAAAAAAAAAATAGAGAAAATATCCTTTTTTTTTGCTTCGAAACCCACGTAACGCCTCAAGAAGGTTCATGACTTTTCAGGTCGCTGGACACACTGTAATTGAACAATTTACCTGCATCCTCAGTAAATTGATCTCACGGGAAACGTCCTCGATACCGTGTGAATTGTGCTTGAGCGATATATTCTCGATATTCTTTTTCTTGCTGGCGCATATTCTGCTGGCGTTAATGGATACCGAGCTAATCCCATAGAGCAATGAGAGCAGAACGATCGAAACAGAGACTCTCATTGTGCCCCCCCCCCCCCCCCCCGCCCCTCCTTAGCTCCTTTCCTCGCCGCTCTTGTGTGCCCTTGTTGCACTTGAAAATTACAAACTTCGCCGTAGGCACTTCAGATTGTGAATTGGCTTCGGTGATCACGTGACATCGTACTGAGATCCTGATGAAAGTCCCTCGGCGATATCGTCTCTTCGAGTGTGCCGAGAAATTAAAAAAATAGACACATGTTCATCATTGATAAAAAGAACGCCCGGATGAGAGAGGCGTTTTTTTTCGCGGCTCTTCGCCATTTAGTAATAAATTGTCGCGGTCATTCTTGAGGGATCGTCACAGTGTAAAATTTTCAAAAAAAAAATCGATCTTTCGGCATCGCCGATTGATATATATATATATATATATATATATGGGGCATTCCATACCGATTCGACCTGGGTCTGACCCTCGACCCCTCAAATCTGGTTCCCGATTTTTCCTATCATTACTCTCACTCTATCAAGCAATTACAATTTTTTTTCAGATTTTTCAAAATAAATTTGAGCGCGTCATGAATTTTTGAATTTTTTTTTCGAACACCTCGATGGCCGTAATCGAAAAATCTGAAAAAATTCCCAAAAATACAGTGTCAGATATAAAAAATGTTGGTGTAAAATTCATAATGTCTGGGCTTTTGCTTCAACCCGTTTTTTAGCTTTTTGAGCAAAAAAAAATGAAAAAAATAAGAAGCAGAGGTCAATTTACTGTAGACTGTTGCTCGAAATTTTGTATGCATAGTACCAGGTTTTTTAAAAAATTTCTCCGATTTTTCTAAAGTGTATTTTGTAATTTTCGAATTTTTTTTTTATCATGGTTGACAAAAACCCTAATTAGGAATTTGGAAATGATGCGAATTGCACTAACAATAAGCGTAAGATGCCTGGTGAGGTTCGGTACACTCTAAACTACTATTGAACTACTACTGTAGACAGTAGCTTGAATATTTTTGATGATAGCGAACGGTCTTTCGAAATTTTTAAGGATTTTTTTAAGCATTTTTTTCTGTAATATCATCGTAAAATCATGATTAATTAAAAGCGGTCATGAACAGTGATCGCTCTTAATTAAATAATTAAGAGCGGAATTAATTTTTAATTTAACAATCAATATTAATTTTAATCATCAATTCGCATGGTTTTATCTACGCTTTATTCCAGAAACTACAATGAAATCATCGTAGAGAGTAGTATTTCCATCACTGCCAATCTGAAATGCGTCAACACATTTTTATATCACATGTGCCTTTAAAATGATTTTTGACATAATAAAAAGGTTCTACAGACTTTTTTTTATTTTTTTTTCTTTAAAATGTTGTGGATTTTAAATTAATTAATTAATTATTTAATTAAGAGCGATCACTGATCATGACCGCTTTTAATTAATCATGATTTTACGATGATATTACAGAAAAAGAAGCTTTAAAAAATCCTTAAAAATTTCCAAAAACCGTTCGCTATCATCAAAAATATTCAAGCTACTGTCTACAGTAATAGTTCAATAGTAGTTTAGAGTGTACCGAACATCACCAGGCATCTTACGTTTATTGTTAGTGCAATTCGCATCATTTCCAAATCCCTAATTAGGGTTTTTGTCAACCATGATTGAAAAAAAAAAAAATTCGAAAATTACAAAATACACTTTAGAAAAATCGGAGAATTTTTTTAAAAAATCTGGTACTATGCATACAAAATTTCGAGCAACAGTCTACAGTAAATTGACCTCTGCTTCTTATTTTTTTCATTTTTTTTTGCTCAAAAAGCTAAAAAAACGGGTTGAAGCAAAAGCCCAGACATTATGAATTTTACACCAACATTTTTTATATCTGACACTGTATTTTTGGGAATTTTTTCAGATTTTTCGATTACGGCCATCGAGGTGTTCGAAAAAAAAATTCAAAAATTCATGACGCGCTCAAACTTATTTTGAAAAATCTGAAAAAAATTGTAATTGCTTGATAGAGTGAGAGTAATGATAGAAAAAATCGGGAACCAGATTTGAGGGGTCGAGGGTCAGACCCAGGTCGAATTGATATATATATATATATATATATATATATATATATTCATTCTAACGCTTCTCCGGCCGCACGTGAGATCCATCGTATCTCCCGCAGCCTTAGAACGGAGTATCGTAACTCGCCGACTGCGATATGCTCTATCGTATCTCAGATGCACCAAAACGTTTCATCGTATCTACGAATCGCAAGTTTTCAGTAAACGCGGTTTAAAAGTTTCGCGTTCTCAAAAATAACATGTGACTGAATCATCACAACATTTATGTCTAAATATTGCGCATTATATGCAGAATATATTTTAGACATGAGAAGGGTTGTGAAAATAGAAACATAATATACTATTATCATAATATTCATCATATATTTCGGTCGAAAGGTCTTTGGTAGGCTTTCCCCCTGACAGCCGTCATGCTTCGACGAAAGGTCTTTCATTTAAATTATTATCACATGTATGTGTGCTAATAATTTGTATGGAACTGTATGAAAAATAGCTGCTTGTAGAGATATACCTAATGCATATTTTTTTCTAATGAAATTGTTTCATACTATGTAAAGTTTTCGGAATAAAATTTAAACAATAAAATATCTCGTAACTGGTAATCAATTTTTGTTTCAAATAAAATCGCGAAATCTCAGTCAATTTTCAAACGAATAGATATAGTGATAACCGTAATACAATTCTTGTGTCGCCCAATCTCAAAAGGTGTTAATAATATCATTACGATTATTATTTTTCTATATTTCATGATTAATTAATTATCTGTTTAAATCAATGAATTATTATATTATTTCCATTCACGTCATAATAATAACATACTTATAACTGTTATCGTTACATAACTTATTCTTTCATTGTAAGTCGTCGAGATTTTCGACGACTTACGATAGAGTAGAAACTAGAATGGAACTTTCAGAGCGCGGGGGGATACGATATCTTGTTTTACTTTAATTAATTACAGCACAAAAAATTATCAAAATGATTTAAAATTTTGTCTGGGCATTCCTTCAAGCTCGAACGAACTTGGTAGTGATGTTTTTCAAAAATCACCAAATTTCGACTTACGATGAAACGCTTTGGTGCATCTGAGATACGATAGAGCATATCGCAGTCGGCGAGTTACGATACTCCGTTCTAAGGCTGCGGGAGATACGATGGATCTCACGCGCGCCCGGAGATGCGTTAGAATGAACAGGGTCTGCCGAGATATATACGATACTTCGCGGAGGACGCGAGAGTTACGCTAGTACATCTGGGACCCTTTCAATTACGCTACTGCGTAAAGGTCCGAGCGAGATAAGATAGACCCGCTCGGGACCATCGATATATATATATATATATATATATATATATAGTCGAGGGTCATCACTTGGAGCATCTTCTGTAGGTAGACCAAAACCAAGGTTAGTGGATCCTTTGAAAGTGATTCCGATAATTTTCGATTTTACGACTATTTTCATACTTTGCCGTGACCAGAACGACCTTGTGTCGTAGGTCGCTGAATTCGTCTTAAAATCGGTAATAATGTCATGGAAACGAAAAATACATGGTTCCATTTGAAAAAAAGTGGACTTGACCTTGACGTAGCTTGAGCGCCTTCACCGATAAAAAAAAATAGGGTGTTCCAGTATGACGGCCTTCTCGAAAACTGAAACTTTTGTCCGAAACATTATTCGATATGATCAATAGTTTGAGCGCTATTGCTCTGTAAACACTTTACGTGCCTCACCCTGTATATATATATATATATATATACACGCGTGTTTACGTGGTGAAAAAAAAATTATGCATCGTAATTACCTCGTTACGTGAATACACGAAGCGACATCTTAATTATTATTGTCAATTAAGAATCAATGAAATTCCATATATATATATATATACCGTTTAATTTGCGGTATTTGATTTTCTTCTTTCTTTCGTTGTTCTTCTTCTCGTATCATTCGTATCGCACGAGACCACACACACACGCAAAATACGAAAGAACAAAACCAATATACACCTGAGTTATGAACAATGAGTTGCCGAGATTTAATTAAGCGCAACGTATGGATTATTTACGTTTGAGAAAAAAAAAAAGTGCGCGATACTCGTTTATGCAGACGCGTGCTTTGCTCTGCTCTTTCTCTCTCTCTCACTCTCTCTCTCTCTCTCTCTCTCTCTCTCTCTCTCTCTCTCTCTCTCTCTCTCTATTGCTCTGTTCGGTGTTTGGCGAATCGCGCGTAATAAAATCAAGAACGAAAGAGCGTAGAGCTCGCGGCGAACGATCAATTTCTCGCTGCTAAAGATACTTGTATACGCGATTTGACAGATTTCGTGAGAAGCCGGGTATTATCGAGGATTGATAGAGTGACAACTGGAAGAACTAAGCTGTGCCGCGACTGCTGATTGGCAAGAGTAAATTACGCAACTAGCCAATCGACGGGAAGACACGAGACGCGTGATTGGTCCGCTTGGTTGGCACGCGAGTTTTCGATTAGCCGAGATTTTTAGTTCGCGCGTATGCCGCAGGCGCTCCTTCCGCGTATGTGCTCGAAATGGTTTTTGTCCAGTTTTTACGTTGGGAGAGGGATTTTTTTTTTTTAGTAGTTATTCGGTTCATTGGACGGTGAATCGTAAAGGAAATATCGAAATTGCGTGTCGGAAATATCGAAATAACGTGTCGGAAATATCGCAATAGCGTGTCGGAAATATCGAAATTGCGTGTCGGAAATATCGAAATATCGAAATTGCGTGTCGCAAATATCGAAATATCGAAATTGCGTGTCGGAAATATCGAAATATTGAAATTGCGTGGCGGAAATATCGAAATATCAAAATTGCGTGTCGAAAATATCGAAATAGCGTGTCGGAAATATCGAAATATCGAAATTGCCTGTCGGAAATATCGAAATATCGAAATAGCGTGTCGGAAATGTCGAAATATCGAAATTGCGTGTCGGAAATATCGAAATATCAATAATGTGTGTCGAAAATATCGAAATAGCATGTCGGAAATATCGAAATATCGAAATTGCGTATCGGAAATATCGAAATATCGAAATTGCGTGTCGGAAATATCGAAATATCGAAATTGCGTGTTGGAAATATCGAAATTGCGTGTCGGAAATATCGAAATATCGAAATAACGTGTCGGAAATATCGAAATAGCGTGTCGGAAATAACGAAATATCGAAATTGCGTGTCGGAAATATCGAAATATCGAAATAGCGTGTCGGAAATATCGAAATATCGAAATTGCGTGTCGGAAATATCGAAATATCGAAATAGCGTGTCGGAAATATCGAAATATCAAAATTGTGTGTCGGAAATATCGAAATATCAAAATTGCGTGTCGGAAATATCGAAATATCGAAATAGCGTGTCGGAAATATCGAAATATCGAAATTGCGTGTCGGAAATATCGAAATATCGAAATAGCGTGTCGGAAATATCGAAATATCAAAATTGTGTGTCAGAAATATCGAAATATCAAAATTGCGTGTCGGAAATATCGAAATATCGAAATTGCGTGTCGGAAATATCGAAATATCGAAATTGCGTGTCGGAAATATCGAAATATCGAAATTGCATGTCGGAAATATCGAAATATCGAAATTGCGTGTCGGAAATATCGAAATATCAAAATTGTGTGTCGGAAATATCGAAATAGCGTGCCAGAAATATCGAAATATCGAAATTGCGTCTCGGAAATATCGAAATATCAAAATTGTGTGTCGGAAATATCGAAATAGCGTGCCAGAAATATCGAAATATCGAAATTGCGTGTCGGAAATATCGAAATATCGAAATTGCGTGTCGGAAATATCGAAATATCGAAATTGCGTGTCGGAAATATCGAAATATCGAAATTGCGTGTCGGAAATATCGAAATATCGAAATTGCGTGTCGGAAATATCGAAATATCGAAATTGCGTGTCGGAAATATCGAAATATCGAAATTGCGTGTCGGAAATATTGAAATATCGAAATTGCGTGTCGGAAATATCGAAATATCGAAATTGCGTGTCGGAAATATCGAAATAACGAAATAGAAAGAACGGAAAGAGTATTGCCGGTTTGGATAACTCGGGTATATTAAGGGATTACACTGAGAGGTTAGAATAAGACTCGGTATTCATGAATATCTTGTAGCTAAACCACGGTCTTAAGGAGGTACGATCATGGGGTCGAATCCAACTTTCGAGGCTGAAATTTTTATACGATGTTGACGAATACGTTATGTACCCTTTGGAAAAATTTGAGCTATATTGACCATCCAGTTTTTTCGTAATAAAATTGCAAAGTCGAGGATTTTGAGCTAGTGAAGGACGTCGTTTTATGGAGACGGTCGACCGGAAGTGCGATAATCACGGTTTTGCTACTCACGTATCCAACTAAGGTCGTTGGAAAACTAAAATTTGATAAATTAGACATAACAGATATTGTGAAAAATCGAAAATTCGCACTTCACCATGTAGTTCAAGCAATACATTATAAAACAGTTTCAACTTCCGGTTGAATATTATCATAATGACGAAATAGTACCCATAGACTTGCCAACGTCCATATTACCAGAACGGAATCGTTGGTACCACCGCTTTGCTGTTGCATTCGATACTGTATTGGCTCCATAAAAACACAAATTTTTTTGGCCGCCTGCTCCGTTTTTTTCTTCTTGGTCGTAGTGGAACTGAAGAATGTATCGAGTTTGCTTTTTTTACCTCCATTTTGGAACGCTGTAACAGACAACTGGCTTCACCAAACACAAAACTGTCAAAGAACTTTTTTTGAAGCGTAATGTCACCTTTAAATCGCCGTATAGTATGATCCGATGTGATGACATCGTGAGACATTGCTCACTAAAGACATCTAGCGGAAAACGCTCATAACTTTTTACTTCACCCAATACATAGCTCTTGCGCGCGCATCAGCTTTGTAAGGTCACAACTAGCGTTGCGAGTGGCAGAGTAGGACACTAAAAAAAGTGGTCATTTTGCACAGCAAAAATATCAATCCGTGGCAGCCCCCTGTTGCAGACCTGCGTATGCATGACCGTGTCCCTACCATACCGACGCGATGCCTTACCGACAGAGCCAGGCCCGCTCGTACGGTGTTCGTCCGCGCGTTGTCGCTTGAAACGCTCCAGAAAATATATTCATATCTCTTTCACTCTTCGCTTACTCGTCCAAGGCCTATTATAGATGGATTAGTTTATTCGATTGTCGCGTTGTTTACCTCTTCGCTCGGCTGTCAGCTTCGAAACTTAGTCGCTCTAAAAAACACGAAAATACCGTCGCTCCTACAGCAATGAAAATCGACATGTTCGAATTAACGAATAAGTGATATCATTCTAAATCAATTAAATTTGTCAAAAGTTATTTAAAAAAAATTATTATGGCTACACTGGAGGACAAAATACTCGGGGAAAAGTTGGAATATTATTGCAGCAGTTCCAGCGAAGACGAAGCCAATGATAATTCAGATTCCGAGGTGGACGACGAGAAAACAACGATTTCGGAAAAAGCCGCGTACGAGGCTACGGAAATCAATAAGTGGGATGGCTCGTCGAGTAACACCGGGCCGAAGGGTGTCATCAGGGTAACGTACAACACGTCGTTTTATCATCTTTATGCCCCAATATTGGAATTTCGATATTAATCCTATAATATGCCGCACTTATTTTTAAGGGACATACTTGGGGTTGGCTTTAGAATTCAGCCCCACGATTTCGCGGGTTTTGGGGGTTGTATTCTATATGTTTCGGCTTCCTCTTTTAAAAAATACGACTCTCGTCGCACGGAGACACATAGTTTTCGAGATATAAATATTTTCATAACTTAACCTATCATAAACAAAATGTGTCACGGTTACACGAATGTTTCTTTATGCTGGGCGGGTTGTGCATTTATACGAGCAATTACATGACAAAACCATGTTTGTTTGGGTTTGGGTTTGTTTGTTTATTTGGGTTTGAGTTTGAGTTTTGTTTGGATTTGTTTGTTTATTTGGGTTTGAGTTTTGTTTGGGTTTGTTTGTTTGTTCGGGTTTGTTTGGGTTTGAGTTTTGTTTGGGTTTGTTTGTTTGTTCGGGTTTGTTTGGGTTTGAGTTTTGTTTGGGTTTGTTTGTTTGTTCGGGTTTGTTTGGGTTTGAGTTTTGTTTGGGTTTGTTTGTTTATTTGGGTTTGAGTTTTGTTTGGGTTTGCTTGAGCTTTGTTTGGGTTTGAGTTTTGTTTGGGTTTGTTTGAGCTTGGTTTGGGTTTGTGTTTTGTTTGGGTTTGTTTGGGTTTGAGTTTTGTTTGGGTTTGTTTGTTTGTTCGTTTGTTCGGGTTTGTTTGTTTGTTTGGGTTTGTTTGTTTATTTGGGTTTGAGTTTTGTTTGGGTTTGTTTGAGCTTTGTTTGGGTTTGTTTGGGCTTGGTTCGGGTTTGTGTTTTGTTTGGGTTTGTTTGAGCTTTGTTTGGGTTTGAGTTTTGTTTGGGTTTGTTTGAGCTTTGTTTGGGTTCGTTTGAGTTTTGTTTGGGTTTGTTTGAGTTTTGTTTGGGTTGGTTGTTTGGGTTTGTTTGTTTGTTTGTTTGACTTTTTTAGGTTTGTTTTGGGTTTGTTTGTTTGTTTTTTGGGTTCGTTTGTTTGTTTGGGTTTGTCTGGGTTTGTTTGTTTGTTTGGGATCGTTTATTTGGGTTTGTTTGGGATTGTTTAAACAATCCCAAACAAACCTAAACAATTGTTTGGGTTTGTTTGTTTGTTTGAGTTTCTTTGTTTGGGTTTGTTTGTTTATTGGTTTGGGTTTGTTTGTTTGTTTGTTGGGATTAAATACACCTTAAATATTCGATCTAGGAAAAAAATCATAGAGACCAAAATTGTTGAGAATTTCATTATCTACAACTTTGTTTATATTCATCTTAGTCCCGAAGTTAATAACAAACGAGATAATGCGATAATTGTACTTGGCCGCTTTTTTTTTACGCATAACTAAAGAAATATCGATCGTACGATAAAAATTGTAAGGACCAAAGTTGTAGGGAATTGAATTTACAACAACTTTAGTACTAGCAATTTTTTTTTCCAAAAGTTGAAAATAACCGAGTTATCGAGCAAAAACGATTCCCCCTTAAGTTTAAAATGGCGGCTGATGCAACGGCGGAATCTGGTCGGCATTTTGAATTTAGACTACCAGTGATTTCCCCTGAAGGTTAATTAAGAGGAAATTAAAATAAGAGAAACCCTAAAGGTTCCTCGTCAATTTCTTTCGCTCACGAAGCTCCCTCTACGTTCGATTTTAGATCTTGGTTTTTCAATAAAATATACATTTTTTTATTAAAATATATTTATTTATTTAAAAAAAAATTTATTAAATTATTTTATTCATTTAATAAAACGAAATTTTTTTTTTTTGGCCCGTTGCGGGTTACGGCAGGATTGGCAACGTTACAAACAGCTCGAGTCCGCTAAGCATGCCGAGCAGGAGCGCGAAAAGCTCGAGTTAATGAAGAAGCTGAGCCTGACGTGTCGAAGCGCCCTCGACGAGGAGAAGGAAAGGCTCGAGGAGAACGATCCCGAGCTCGCCGAATTACTCGAGGACGAATTTTTGCTCGAATACCAAAAGCAAAGGATGAGAGAGATGTTAACGAGAGCGGAAAAGTTGCGCTTCGGCGCATTCATGAGTTTGAACGACGCCGATGAATTTTTACGCGCAATCGACGACGAGGACAAATCCGTGACCGTTATTGTTCACATATACGAGGGCAACGTTTCCGGATGCGAAGCGATGAACGGTTGCCTCGTAACGCTCGCTAAGGAATATTCTCACGTGAAATTTTGCAAAATACGCGGTAAAGGGAATCACTGTTTTTCGGCGTTAAAATTTTTTTATTTTTTTTTTTTATTTTATTAAGTATAGAAAAAAATCATGTGAAGAACGTCGAATCGTTTGACGCACGAATTATTAATATATACAGGGTGAGGCACTAACTGTTGCCACCTTGAATATCTCTGTAATTATCGACGTCACAAAAGAATGTTTGAAACAAAAGTTGTACCGTACGAAAGGGGTCATCAAATGCGACCATTTTTTTTTTTTATCTCAGCGGAGGCGCTGTCGCACAGTAAAGGTCACCTCCACTTTTTTAAATGGGACGGTACATTTTTTTCTTCAACTATCTTGTGGAGCATCGAAAACTGCATAAAAAACATTTAGGGGTCAAAGTCGTTCAAGGTCATTTAAGATCAAAAAGTGACATGAACTTTATTTTTATGTGAAATTAGCTTTATTCACAGTAGATGTTCAAAGTGATTGCCATTGGAATCAATGCTGTATTGCAATCTCCTCGTCACGAGTTTCTTATCACTTCGGCAACTTATCGCCGAAGTTTTGCCATTGTCTTGTATGTAAACAACGGCACCAAACCTACAATGTACACGGAACATTCTACATCGTCATAAATATCATCCTTACCGCATCAGTCTCCACCAGGAATTAACTGGTACGGATTTCGTGAATCGCAACTGAATTCTACCGATCGGCTCAACGCCAGATTCAGAGAGATGACTCTTTTGGGGATACTTGAAAGATCTTGTTTATAAAGAACGCCCAACTACGCCGGATGATACGCGTGAGAGAATTCTTCGAGCCTGTGATTCGATAAGTGCCGAAGTGATAAGAAATTCTACACAATCCGTGATGAGGAGATTGCAATACTGCATTGATTCCAATGGCAATAACTTTGAACATCTACTGTGAATAAAGGTAATTTCACATAAAAATAAAGTTCATGTGACTTTTTTATCTTAAATGACCTTGAACGACTTTGACCCCTAAATGTTTTTTATGCAGTTTTCGATGCTCTACAAGATAGTTGAAGAAAAAAATGTACCGTCCCATTTAAAAAAGTGGAGGTGACCTTTACTGTGCGACAGCGTCTCCATTGAGATGAAAAAAAATGGTCGCATTTGATGACCCCTTTCGTACGGTACAACTTTTGTTTCAAACATTTTTTTGTAACGTCGATAATTACAGAGATATTCAAGGTGGCAACAGTTAGTGCCTCACCCTGTATAAGGTTTAGTAAAAAGAAATCCATTATTTTAGCATGAAATTGAAGGCTTTATTTAGCATAGTTAGAATGATCCGATTTAGGTCTAATATGCACCGTTTTGATCGATAACATGTTGCCACTTTGAAGATAATTTCATTATGCCCTTTCTCATAGAAACCCTCGTCTCTATTGGCAAACAAACTGGGACAGTCGATTTTCACAAGCTTCTCTCGAGGCGAATTTTTCACCAGCAAAATCTTTCGCCATAGACAGGAACAGGTGTTAATCACTTGGTGGCAGATCCGGACTATAAGGTGGATGCATAAGAACCTTCCAACCAAGCTCCCGAAGCTTCTGGCGAGTCACTATCGATGTGTGTGGCCTGGCGTTGTCCCGATGGAACACAATTCCTCTCCTATTGGCCAAAGCTGGCCGCTTCTGGGCGATTGCTTCCTTCGGACGGTCCAATTGTTGACGGTACAGGTCCGAATTAAGAGATTGGCCGTAGGGGAGCAGCTCATAGTAGATGATTCCCTGCCAATCCCACCAAACACACAGTTAAAATCTTCCTGACCGTCAATCCTGGCTTGGCCACCGTTTGCGCCGGCTCACCGCGATTCGATCACGACCGTTTTCGCTCGACGTTGTCGCAATTGACCCACTTTTCATCACCGGTCACCATCCGCTTCGGAAATGGGTCGATTTTGTTGCGACTCAGCAGCGATTCGCAGATGGAAATTCGGTCCATGAGGATTTTTTTTTGCGTTAACTCGTGTGGGCACCCATACATCGAGCTTCTTTTTGTATCCAGCCTTATTCAAGTGGTTCCAAACGGTTTTTTGTGCAACGTTTAGCTCCTGGGTAATCGAAACAGTGCTTACACGACGCTCGGACTCGACGATTTCCATTATTTTATCGACATTTTCGACAATTGGCCTTCCAGAGCGTGGTGCAACTTTGACATGAAAATGACCGGAACGGAATCGACGAAACCAAAATTGCGCGTGATTGGCTGTTACAGTATCAGGACCATAAACACTATTCACATTTTCAGCCGCCTGGCTTGCGTTTTCGCCTTTATCGAAGACAAAACTGTAAAATATGGCGTATTTTCACTTTGCTGGTGGCCATCTTTGACGCGCGCTCAAAAAATATTGAGCCAAGCAATCACAAAACTGTCTGAGATGTTTATTTTAGTACGAAAACTTATCTTTCTAACGCCATCTGGCGTAATCCTATCGCACTTATACAACGCGAGATACAGATTACTAAAGCCATCTATTGCAAAAATAATGGATTTCTTTTTTACTACACCTAATATTTTCTCCTTATTCATTTTTCAAAATGTAAAATTAACCGAAGCCGTTTCTCATGTCTCAGGATCAGCAGCCGGATTGAGCAAGCACTTCAAAAAAGAGGGCGTCCCGGCGTTGCTGGTCTACAAGAACGGTCAAGTTGTTGGAAATTTCGTGCGCATCACGGACAGCCTCGGAACGGACTTTTACGCAAACGACGTCGAATCGTTTCTCCTGGAACACGGCATGATCATCGATCGGAAATGTGTACCATCTATCATAAGAAACTCCAACGACGACGACGACGACGACGACGACAGTGATTAAAATCGCGGTATTCGAATTAAACGTATGCGAAAAATGAAAATATCATTTCTTCACCTTACAATATGTCAAAACGTACGTTCTAAAGCGAATCCACCTGATCCATTTTTAGGCTTCTTCATTCAAACAAGGAACCCTTATAACTTCGTCGTGTTCGTTAGGTCACAGCCTCGCAGTTTTTACAGTTTTCGACTTTCGTGCATGAAATTCCAAAGGTATTGGGAGTACAAATTAATTCGGTCCGTTTTTTTTGTGGTAAAAAATCCATTTATTTCACAATAAAAGGTACGAATAGATTAATCAAAGTATTGTCCATCGCTGGCTACTACGTTTTTCCCACCTCTCAGGCAATTTTCGAATTCCATCTCGAACAAAAAAGTCTCATCTTTTCAGGCGATCCAAGTTTTGAGCCAATTTTCAATTTCGGCGAAAGAAGTGAACCGGTGAGCTGCTAAATCCTGCTGCATCCGTCGGAACAACCAGTAATCAGAAGGAGCAATGTCCGGAGAATACAGCGGGTGCGTTAAAATATCCCATTTGAGCGTTTCCAAAGATTTTCTTTACGACTTTTGCGACACGAGGCCGAGCGTTGTCATGCAGAAGAATAATTTTGTCATGTCTTTGCACGTATTCCGGCCGTTTTTTTCTCGTAATGCACGGCTCAAACGAATCAATTGTAGTCTATACCGATCGCCCGTAATGGAATCGCCAGGTTGTAGCAGCTCATTGGCTCATTTGGCTGTCCAGGGCGAGGCTTGCTCTTCAACGCTGAACATCACCGTTCTTAAAGCGTCGCAAACCATTCCCTACATGATTTATCAGTTGGAGCATCATCACCATAAACTTCAACAAGCATTCGATGCTCTTCAGCTGCACTTTTCTTTCAATTGAAGCAGAAAACGTAAAACTTCCCGCAAATGCTGCTTAGTTAACACAAACATTTCGACATATTCAACACAGTAAAAAACAAGGTTTTTAATGGAACTCAAAGCGATATAAACTGAATGTTATTGACAGATGTCTAAGCTCTCTGAAAACCACCGAAATCAGCTGTCACTATGAAACATTCATAACAGCCAGAGGCCATCTCTTGAAAACGGACCGAATTCATTTGTACTCCCAATAGATAGGATGAATCGATCAGTGAATTGACGAATAACGACACTGCAGTATTCAGATGGATTGTAAAATGTAAATATGAAAACAAAAACAGGCTTCGTAAAAATGCAACATTTAAAATAAATATCGAAAATATCTGATATTTTGATATACAGTCGAACCTCGATATAACGAGTCTCTGGGGAAGAGGTAAAGAGTTCGTCATATCGAGTTTTTCGTTATATTGAGGTTTCGTTATATCGAGTCCATGTTCCAAAAAATTCGTTATATTGTGGTTTTAATAGAAAAAAAACGACAAATAAAAATTGCACTAATTTAAAGCTTTCTTTCTTTAAAATAAATATATTAGTACTATAAATATAGGGATATTTTTTTTTGAAGAAGGAAAGATTTAAATTGGAGCAATTTTTACAAACAATTAGCAATTAGAGCATAATTTATGTAACGTATGATTTTTAAAAGCGGATTATTTTAAAATTAAACAAATACTTTGTTCAATTTTAAAAGTTTGCAAGTTTAGACTGACTCCGTAGAAGCAGCGAGAGGGGGGGAGAGAGAGAGAGAGGGACAGGGAGGGAGGGAGGGAGAGAGAGAGAAGGTGAAGGAAACGAAAGGAAGGGAGTTCGTTGACCGAACGCTTCGTTATACAGAGGTTTTGTTCACAAAAATTCCTTGTATAGAGGTTAAGGGCCCTGAAAATAAATTCGTTACATCTATAGTTTTTCTCCGTTGTATCAAGGTTTCGGGTGTCTGTCGGAAGGAAATAGACAAATCTTCGTTATATCGAGATCAGTCTGTATGTCCGATTTTTTTATGTTGATATTTTTTATATCTATAAAAATGACCCCTATTTTTTTAGCTGTTTTTTTAGACCTGCTTTTAAGGGGAGAAAAACCCTTTAGAATTTTCAAAAAATCGATTTTTTTACACATTTCGAAACTATAATATATTAAGAAGATACTGTTAAGGCAGAACACCACTGTGACCCCCTGTTTTTTTGCCATTTTTCAAGAATTTTTTTTTTGTGGGAAAAAAAAGAGATATTCGAAAATTTTTTTTTATTTTGTTCGTTGTTTATTGAAGATACATGAAAAAAAAAATTCAAATTTTTCACACCCCATGGTGACGCTGGGGAAGCTCCCGCGTCAGGTACTGTTGCGTCTGCAGTGGTTCGCGGCACGCAGCAGAACTCTCTTCAAAGTCGATCTGAAAAAAAATACCGAGTGTTTTCGTTAATAATATGATATTTTGAAGAGAAGTACATAGGGATTTGAAAAAATATTGATTTTAAAAAAATAGGCACGCTTTTGAAATTAAAGGACGATTTTCGAGCAAAATTTCTCGTCGAAAATAGGCTATAACTTTTTTTATTATTGAGATATCGAAAAAATCCTATGTACTTCTTTAGATAATCTAGTTTTATTGATGCAGTCCAAATTTGAAGTCGATCGGATAAAAATTGCTCGAGTTCTGCTGCGTGCCGCACTCAAAAAAGTGGTTTTGAGAAAAACGCGTTCAAAGTTTTAGGTTTGTTAATTTATGCGATAAATTGGAAAAAAATTTTTTACCTTTAATCAGCCATGCCGGCACCATATAGCTGGCCTTCAAGAAGCAACTGATTGTCCCTAGCATCTTTTCTCGAACTTGTAGAGGCTCTTCTTGCCTCTTTTGCAGCGTCTGTGAGCGAGCGCTCCGCCAGCTCGATCCGCGCTGCGTCGGTTTCAACGCAAAAATTAAAACAATTTGGGCCGATAGTTATCCCCAACGTCTCCAAAACTTTCATGAGGCTTCTCAGGCCATCATTGAATAATAATACCGCGATATCAGCTGCAATATCGACGATTTTTTTGCTCCCGGACTGACACTTGGGGGCTATTGCCCAAACTGATTTGTTGTAGCTTTCGTTGTTGTTTTGCGTGAAGCCGCCCAAACAACGCTGCAGCAAATCGTCTCTGCTCAAATTTTCGAAGACTGGCGTAATTGCCTCCAATACTTCGTCAGGAAGAGGCGGCTGCGCGGGACCCCGAGCGTCACGGAGCGCTGCACCGCTCCACAAAATATTCAATATCTCCGAAAATAATTATTTTTTCGACCTGGGTCCAACGGCATCTTAATCTTAAATGTATTTTAGATTTTTCTAGATCGTTTTCAAAAAATCGATTTTTTGAAGCCGTCACAGTGGTGTTGTCCCTTAAAGGAGTTCCAACCACGTTCTTACATACAGGTCTGGAAACTCCAGTGGAAGGGGCAGGTAGCTTATTGAAGAGAGTTGGTAGTTCACGAGTCGCCACTAGGGTTCGTTACGATCAGAATACCCGTTGTGGCGCGGCCGGGGGGGGGTCAGACAGAGACAGCACTAGTCGGCCATGCTTCTATCTCTCTGTCTCTCTGTCCCACCTTCATGTTCGTTACGCGGATATTTCTTATGAGTTCGAAACACTTTTAAAACGGTCAGGAAAAGGCGTTAGTCCTGTCAGTTTTGATTAATACCAAAACAAATATGATCCTAATCGTAATCAAACGAACTTTCTAAATCTCTCCTATTGGCCAAAGCTGGCCGCTTCTGAGCGATTGCTTCCTTCGGACGGTCCAATTGTTGACGGTAACAGGTCCGAATTAAGAGTTTGGCCGTAGGGGAGCAGCTCATAGTAGATGATTCCCTGCCAATCCCACCAAACACACAGTTAAAATCTTCCTGACCGTCAATCCTGGCTTGGCCACCGTTTGCGCCGGCTCACCGCGATTCGACCACGACCGTTTTCCCTTGACGTTGTCGCAAGTGACCCACTTTTCATCACCGGTCACCAGCCCGCTTCAGTAATGGGTCGATTTTGTTGCGATTCAGCAGCGATTCGCAGATGGAAATTCGGTCCATGAGGTTTTTTTTTGCGTTAACTCGTGTGGGCACCCATACATGGAGCTTCTTTTTGTATCCAGCCTTATTCAAGTGGTTCCAAACGGTTTTTTGTGCAACGTTTAGCTCCTGGGTAATCGAAACAGTGCTTACACGACGCTCGGACTCGACGATTTCCATTATTTTATCGACATTTTCGACAATTGGCCTTCCAGAGCGTGGTGCAACGTTGACATGAAAATTACCGGAACGAAATCGACGAAACCAAAATTGCGCGTGATTGGCTGTTACAGTATCAGGACCATAAACACTATTCACATTTTTCAGCCGGCTGGCTTGCGTTCTCGCCTTTATCGAAGACAAAACTGTAAAATATGGCGTATTTTCACATTGCTGGTGGCCATCTTTGACGCGCGCTCAAAAAATATTGAGCCAAGCAATCACAAAACTGTCTGAAATGTTTATTTTTAGTACGAAACAGAGGGCTGACACTGGGATAAATTCTCTTAACGTAACGTGTCCCCGTTATTGTCGCCACGTAAACTAACCCATCATGCGGCGCTAGTAGTCGCCCGCCATGACCCCCCACTCCGCAAAGCGCCACTACGTATTATTTCGTCATCTTTTTCGTCGCGCGGACCAAGTGGATATTTTTTTTTCGTTTTCTCGATCTGTCGTTGTTCTCGAATAAAAAAAAATCGTAGTGCGGTGTTACAAAGTGATAAAATAACAAACAATTTTAGTGTAGCGATAAAATAAAAAAACAATTTTTGTGGTTTTTGTGCTTATATTTAAGAATGCCTGCGTGCGGTGGTCCTTGGCTGCACGTCGGGTTATCAATCAAACAAGGAAAAATCGCGTTTTTTCAATGTACCAAAAGATCCAGAAGCGGATGCAGCAATATTCTGCACGTCTCGACGCAGAACAAAAAAAAAAGCAATCTCGACAAGAAAAAAATTGCAAAACATTGTACAACGTGAATAGTCCATTATTTAAAAAAAAAATAATGTTATCTGTTCATTTCGTTCAATAAATATTTTTATAATACATCATATTTAAACAAGTGTAAATATTGCATCCCTCCCCATATACACATATACTTTTAAATTCTAATCTAAATAATGATATATCCAAACGCGTCGAATGCAAATTATGCAGACGCTGCGCGACTGGAGTGGCGGTCATGCGGGCGACTACTAGCGCCGCATGGTGGGTTAGTTCACGTGGCGACAATAACGGGGACCCGGTAGACCCAGCAGTGCCAGGGGCATGGAGACTAGAGCACGGTCTTACATACAGGTCTGGAAACTCCGTCGGATGGGGGGGATCGCTTACTGACGAAAATTTTTTAATGCACTGGCCGCTAGGAGCGCTGCTATCTTAAAAGAGTTGGTGGCGAAGTGTGGTACGGGGGCAGACGGAGGTATTGAAAAAAGACAGAGCTAATCGTCGCAATACTCTGCATCTGCCTGTCTTCGTAACACCTCATTTCAATGATTGGTTCTGCAGTATATATATATATATATATATCTCTATATATTGGTGGTATATCTACCAATATAGCTAATTATAATGAATAAAATTAAGCGGTGAACCAACCCAACAAGCCGCCAAATCTAATTAAACCCCAAGCGTGGCTATAACTTAAATATTAGAAAACTGTCTTATTCATGTAAAGATAATCGTAGTCGCACGGATAGGGTGCTGAGCTACCGTTTTGAAGGAGCCGAGTTCGATCCCCGAAGAGTGGGCTTTTTTTTTGCATTTGCATAGGTTTCTGGTTATGTATTAATTATTTATACACATTGTATTGTTGTTGTATGTCATTATTTTCTTTCTCTCAAATAAAAATTCTAATTAATTTTTAAATAAATGTTTTTATTTTTTTATCGGTTTTTTGGTCGTTGGTAAAGGTTTCGAACTATGGGTAAATAACAAAATGATGAAATCATTTATACCACGTCGCATTTTATTATTACAACACGCGAAATAACGAGTGCTTCGATAATTCAATTCTGCTTCCAGTTTTGCACCCCGGCACAACACAGATTCTCGGCATTTTTTCACTTTCGATAAGTCAATAGCACAGGAAATCCACTAATGAGTCGCTTTTGTTTACAAAATTATTTTTCGTGGTTATGTTCAACTGGGGGCAAGATTTCAGCGCCGCGTAGTGTCAATTCTCAACGAATATTTTCGTCCTTAAGCGGCCTACCCCCACCATGCGAATTCTGGCAGAGTTTCCAGACCTGTATGCAAGACCGTGGACTAGAGTAAAGGAGCCCGAACGCATATGGCGGAATCGTCGAAAAGTGGATCGTGAAAGTGATGAAAGATCTTGTAGTTCGAAAAATATCCGCAAGCGATACCAGCGCCTGGTACGGAATAGGATAGGTGGTGGATAGGATAGGCGCATAGGATACGTGCGTGAGGACCGGCTTAGCAGTGTTTGTGACATACATACAGTGACGTATCACTGTCAGTTATTATATATGTGAGTATTACATATATGTCAGTTACATACAGTTTACGCAGTTACGCACCGTTGAGTGACATTTCTGTATTAAAAGCATTTATAAAATCAAAACAGAAAAAGACCATCCAATAAAGGTAAGATTTTTTGTTTTCAGTTTCGCCATGGGTAAATATTGCGCTTACCCCGCATGTCGGAGTGGGCGCGACGCGGACCGATCGCAACGCAAGCGGTTGGGGAGAAGGCAGGCTTCGGTCTTCAAAGTTCCAAAGGTAAATTCCCAGATAAAATTTAAAAAATCCTCTATCTTTGTTCATTAAGTTTTCATTAACTAGTAAATTTTCGTTTTTTTTTTTATAGCATATGGTCCAGCGCTGGAGCGAAGCGGTCCAACTTGGTTACAATGCAGCTGAAACTTTTGCAAACTTATCCGTTGTCTCCATCCCCGGAGAACAACGATGTTATAAAGGGTTTTCGAGCAACCTTCATGGTCACACCTGGGGTAAGTTGAATTTATCAATTTACTAGCCTCAAGATACAATAATAAAAATAAAGAACCAAATTGTTTATTTTCTAATTTTTCATTCAATTGTACTCGTAGTTCTTCGACACTGGGGTTCTTGGGAAAAAGGTGACTCCGGCGCAACTCCAAGAACTCGTACATCAGATGATGACCCCGCTTGTCGCGAACAAATTAAAGCCTCTGGTCCACCCCGATGCCTGTGCGCGGATTATAAACAACATATAGTTATTAAAATAATCGATCACTCGAATCACACGACTATAATATGGTAAATGGAAAATAAAATACCGCTTTTGCTCCGTGCTCATAGATTCAATATTTCCTAACATTTCCTATTATTAATTATCCTTCAAGCATACTGATGAAATTACTACATGACTGCGCTGAGTCGAATGGAACTTCAAAATACGAGAAGGTGGTTATGAAATGTCCATGTGGATGTTTACATTATGGCTGTTTGATTGTACATGTCACCGTATAAAAAATAAAACATTTACAGTAAGGATCACCTCCAAGTAAAAAAATTACTGAAATATTATCATTTCATAATTTAAACAAAAGCATATCAATATTACTCTTCAGTATTACAAGCAGCGCTAATAAGAAACAAATATACGACAAATTGCGGATCGACGATTCAAAATCACCGCGCGGACGGAGCCCGCAGTGGTAGCGCCGCCAGGCGGGTACAATCCGCGGTTCGTTCATCACTTTCACAACCATTTCGCCAGCATTGCGTTCGGGCTCCTTTACTCTAGTCTCCATGGCCAGGGGGCTGGTACGAAATCTTATCGTTCTAACGCCATCTACTGCAATCCGATCGCACTTATACAACGCGAGATACAGATTACTAAAGCCATCTGTTGCAAAAATAATGGATTTCTTTTTACTACACCTAATAATTTAGTTCTTTTATCGTCATGGTGACATTTTCATACACAAGTAAATAATGTTTACTGAAATCAACAACCTCCTTTCATCGCTCCCTCACTCCTCGCAACGGTCTTACACACAGGTCTGGAAACTTCGTCGGATGGGAGGGATCGCTTACTGACGAAAATTTTTTAATGCACTGGCCGCTAGGCGCGCTGCTATCTTAAAAGAGTTGTCGGCGAAGTGCGGTACGGGGGCAGACGGAGGTATTGAAAAAAGACAGAGCTAATCGCCGCAATACTCTGCATCTGCCTGTCTCCGTAACACCTCATTTCAATTATTGGTTCTGCAGTATATATATATATATATATATATATATATATATTGGTGGTATATCTACCAATATAGCTAATTATAATGAATAAAATTAAGCGGTGAACCAACCCAACAAGCCGCCAAATCTAATTAAACCCCAAGCGTGGCTATAACTTAAATATTAGAAAACTGTCTTATTCATGTAAAGATAATCGTAGTCGCACGGATAGGGTGCTGAGCTACCGTTTTGAAGGAGCCGAGTTCGATCCCCGAAGAGTGGGCTTTTTTTTTGCATTTGCATAGGTTTCTGGTTATGTATTAATTATTTATACACATTGTATTGTTTTTGTATGTCATTATTTTCTTTCTCTCAAATAAAAATTCTAATTAATTTTTAAATAAAAGTTTTTATTTTTTTATCGGTTTTTTGGTCATTGGTAAAGGTTTCGAACTATGGGTAAATAACAAAATGATGAAATCATTTATACCACGTCGCATTTTATTATTACAACACGCGAAATAACGAGTGCTTCGATAATTCAATTCTGCTTCCAGTTTTGCACCCCGGCACAACACAGATTCTCGGCATTTTTTCACTTTCGATAAGTCAATAGCACAGGAAATCCACTAATGAGTCGCTTTTGTTTACAAAATTATTTTTCGTGGTTATGTTCAACTGGGGGCAAGATTTCAGCGCCGCGTAGTGTCAATTCTCAACGAATATTTTCGTCCGTAAGCGGCCTACCCCCACCATGCGAATTCTGGCAGAGTTTCCAGACCTGTATGTAAGACCGTGCTCCTCGCTCTCTCTCTCTCTCTCACTCTCTCTCTCTCTCTCTCACACACACACACGTGGCTACCTTCATTGCGCCATGCGTCAGCTTCTATCAAGCGCCGCTGGTGGCTCAATCAAGTACTACACAAATCCAGCACATTCGCGTACCACGTTTCCTCTATCCCTCCCATTGGAGTTGGGACTCCTTTAGTATAGTCACCCTGTGTATAAGATCGTGGTATGCACCAACGGGCAACGTCCTGCACGTTCCGGCAACGTCGCGGAACAGCTCCGGCTCGACATTCTCCCCCAAGGTATGTTGTGTGCTGACGACGGTCCGTTACGGTGCGCGTCGGTGCTTGTCTGCCAGTCTGCATTAGAGAACGATGGAAGACTGACCGAGCGCAGCAGAAAGTAATGGATCAGGAAAAATTAATTGAAAGCGTGAAATCGTGGGAAGCACTGTATGTAATTAGCCACTCGAGATACAGTGACAATGTGTTCAAGGAAAATGCTTGGAGAGCAATCGCTAAAGAAATCAATCAGTCAGGTAAGATAAATGATTTATCATTAGCAAAAAAAAACCATTTTTTTTTTTACAATATTGGGTCTTGCCGTTCGACACGAGCGTGTGCTGTGATAAAAAAATTCTTCGAAAGCGTCTCTAAAGGTAGTTCTGTAGTTTTGTTCAAATCTTAGGAATTGCCTGAAATTGAAGTGCGAGATGCAATTGAATACGGATCTTTTTGTACGCGATCCTTATACCTGATACCTAAACCGATTGGACTCTGTTCACATTTTTCATTATGGCTTCTAAACGGATTTTAGGATTTAAAAATAAAACACTCGTGTATGCAATACTATTTTTAGGGATTAATTTTAAAAAAAAAATGGCATTTTTTGACCTTTTAGTTTCGGAGATATCGACTTTTGAAGTGTTAATTTTATTCCACACGGAACTCGGGCACAACCAGTTGCGACGGAATTGCGCTTGGGCGAGCCGATTGGCGTGTGGCTGGGAACTTGAAGCGTGGTTTTTTTTTTCGTCCGAGTTTTCGTAATTCTGGGAAGGATTTGAAATAGATTCTGTCAACAAATTTAATTTGTTCAATTCGTGCATGTATGTGAGGCATTTCACGACATTCCATCTAGCCCGTGAATCCGACCATTTTTTATTTTCCTGATTTTTGTTTGGGTTTGTAAAATTCCACCGCACAAAAGGAATATCGGTAATTCGGAAAATGACCCCCACCCCGGAGGGGGGTGGGAGGTGGGGAGGTTAATAGATGTTGACCCCCTGATCACGATGGTGAAGAGATATCGCGGCGGTCACCCCCCCCATAAAAAGTTATGGGGTTTTGAAGTTCGCGGAAATACCAACGCAGATAAACCAGTAGTCGCTACTGGAGCGGGTGGCTACTGGACCGGGGGGGGGGGGGGTTCTCAAATAAACCCAAACAAACCCAAACGAACCCAAACAAACCCAAACCCCTATCACAACACTCGTAGTCCTTACCTACATGTGTACGTGTACATATGCGAATTGTACGGTAATTATGAGGGTGAGGGTGTATGTTTGTTTGGGTTTGTTTGTTATACTAGACCACGGGTGGCTACTGGACAAACAAACTCAAACAAACCCACATCCAAACATACCCACACCCAAACAAACCCAAACAAACCCAAACCCCTATCACAACACTCGTAGTCCTTACCTACATGTGTACGTGTACATATGCGAATTGTACGGTAATTATGAGGGTGAGGGTGTATGTTTGTTTGGGTTTGTTTGTTATACTAGACCACGGGTGGCTACTGGACAAACAAACTCAAACAAACCCAAACAAACCCACATCCAAACATACCCACACCCAAACAAACCCAAACAAACCCAAACACCGATCACACCACTCGTAGTCCTTACCTACATGTGTACGTGTACATATGCGAATCGTACGGTAATTATGACGGTGAGGGTGTATGTTTGTTTGGGTTTGTTTGTTATACTAGACCACGGGTGGCTACTGGACAAACAAACTCAAACAAACCCAAACAAACCCACACCCAAACAAACCCAAACAAACCCAACCAACGATCACAACACTCGTAGTCCTTACCTACATGTGTACGTGTACATATGCGAATCGTACGGTAATTATGAGGGTGAGGGTGTATGTTTGTTTGGGTTTGTTTGTTATACTAGACCACGGGTGGCTACTGGACAAACAAACTCAAACAAACCCAAACAAACCCACATCCAAACATACCCACACCCAAACAAACCCAAACAAACCCAAACACCGATCACACCACTCGTAGTCCTTACCTACATGTGTACGTGTACATATGCGAATCGTACGGTAATTATGACGGTGAGGGTGTATGTTTGTTTGGGTTTGTTTGTTATACTAGACCACGGGTGGCTACTGGACAAACAAACTCAAACAAACCCAAACAAACCCACACCCAAACAAACCCAAACAAACCCAACCAACGATCACAACACTCGTAGTCCTTACCTACATGTGTACGTGTACATATGCGAATCGTACGGTAATTATGAGGGTGAGGGTGTATGTTTGTTTGGGTTTGTTTGTTATACTAGACCACGGGTGGCTACTGGACAAACAAACTCAAACAAACCCACACCCAAACAAACCCAAACACCGATCACACACTCGTAGTCCTTGCCTACATGTGTACGTGTACATATGCGAATCGTACGGTAATTATGAGGGTGAGGGTGTTTGTTTGTTTGGGTTTGTTTGTTATACTGGACACGGGTGGCTACTGGACACGTGGTCCAGTAGCCACCCGCTCCAGTAGCGACTACTGGTTTATCTGCGTTGGTATTTCCGTGAACTTCAAGACCCCATAACTTTTTATGGGGGGGGGGGGGGGGGGGGGGTGACCGCCGCGATTTATCTTCACCATCGTATTCAGGGGGTCAAAATCTATAAATCCCTCCACCCTAGAGGGGGGTAAAGGGTGGGGGTCATTTTCCGAATAATTACTGGAATATCCACACCAATTTTTATATTTTCATCTCTTCTCTTTTAGGAGTTATAATTTTCCAAAAAAATGTCGATTTCGGAACTTTTGCAAACGTTCAAACGCTGATAACTCCTGAACTAATTGAGATATCGACAAATGTCAGTATATATATATATATATATATATACATCTTCTGTAGGTAGACCCAAACCAAGTTTAGTTGATCCTTTGAAAGTGATTCCGATATTTTTCGATTTTTCGACTATTTTCATACTTTGCGTGACTAGAATGACCTTGTGTTGTAGGTCGCTGAATTCGTCTTAAAATCGGTAATAATGTCATCGAAAAAAAGATACATGGTTCCATTTAAAAAAAGTGGAGTTGACCTTGACGTAGCTTCAGCGCCTCCACCGATAAAAAAAAATAGGGTGGTCCAGTATGACGGCCTTCTCGAACACTGAAACTTTTGTCTGAAACATTTTTGGATATGATCAATAGTTTGAGTGCTATTGCTCTGTAACACTTTATGTGCCTCAGCCTGTATATATAATCGAGTTTTATTTGCATGACTTTTAATACAAGTCTTTTACAAACATATCTTTTTTCTTACTCTCTATCTTAATCTATTTTTCGCTTCGCCTGCTCCTCCCCTTAACTCTTTTCATGTTTTTTTTTGTCTTTTTCTTGTTCTACTATTCCCCTCCTTCACTCTCTCCTTCCCCTTCCACCTTACCCACTTTCTTACACCACTCCGTTATTTCCCGATAATACCCGCATATTCCTCTTTGTATCTTTTTCCTCAACATATTTATAATTTCTTCCTTTATCTCCAGCATATCTACTCCACGCACCCATTCGTCCATCCTCTTTTTTGCCTTCTCAGATACTCGTTCCCATCCCTTTTCACATACCAACAGGTGCTCTAACGTCTCGCTCTCCTCTTTACATATCCTGCACCTCCAATCTTTTTCACCTTTCTTTCCCGCTCTTCCTATATTTCCACATCTCATTCTTGCCCACATTTCTTCGTCATTTCCTTTAATTCCCTCTTCCGACCGGTACTTCCATGGTCTTTCCTCCTCTTCAACTAGATATTTTTCATTATATGTTGATTTTTAAATTTTTTTTTCCTCTTCCATCTCTAAAATTTTCTTTTTTAAGTTCTCCAGCCCTTCCTTAATTTTTGTATCTATTTCCTCCACTTCTCTTCCCTCCTGTATCATTATTATGAGTTCCTCAATTCCCATATACCTCAAAACTCTCTGAAAATTTTTACCCCACTTTGATGGAGTTCCGTTTACGATTGCTCTTACTTCTTCTAATATACAGACTTTTGGCCATCTCACCTCCTCCGTCCTCAGCACCTCCTTTGTATACCTCAAAGCCCTTTCCCTTATTAAATACTCCATGGTCGGTACTCCTAGCTCTCTTCTCCATATATCATTTGGCGTTGTTCTTTCTACTCCTAATGTCATCTTACAGTACCTGCTCTGAATTCTCTCAAATACTGCTACGTCCCCCATTCCCCATATCTCCACACCATACAATAGCTCCTGCCTTCACTATAGTCTCTAACAAATAAAGCCTCTCCTCCATCACGTCCCTTCCTGCCCTCTTCCAAATTCCCCATACCGTATTTGCCGCTTTTTGTGTGTTTTCCTGCCACCTTTCTTCCATGTATCCAAATAGAATTTTTGCATGTAAACCAATAACCAAAATACCTAAATTCATTCACTAATTGAATCTTTTCCCCGTTAAGGCAGTAGTCTGCTTTAGGAGCCGAAAAAAAAGCGTTTTTTCAACAATTTTTTTGAAAGGGAAGGAAATGATTGCGGTAAACGAAATTTTGAGACGATAGTATATTATATTCAAGCTTTAAAAAACAATTTTTATTATTACAAATTATTGAAATTTGCCAAAGTTGTAACGATTTTTTTGGGGCGCCTGGAGTGTGCACTCGTAAATCGGTGCCGGTGATGGAGGTCGTGCGATGCATCTGAAACAGTGGAACCAAATTTTTTTTTAGTTTTTATAAGTTCCTTTTCTATATGAACTAAAAAAATACCGAAGAAATGATGAAATTCCAAATTTTTTCGAAGTTTGAAAAAAAAATTCACTTTTTTGAAAAAAAAAATTCACTTTAAGTTGCAAAACAAGTAATTTAAATAGTACTTTTGTCCAACTTTTTTAGTTCAAATAGAAGATAATTCAATACTGAAGCTAGATCACTTTGGTTTTTTTCGATCGGACATATATTGTTTTTACTATCGCCGGCACCGTTTTCCAAAACTTGTGAAAATGAAAACTCGAGAAAACGGGCTGTAAAGTTCTGCCCGAGCATTCGCACCTGCTCGACGCTCGGCCACTAAAACTGATCTAGCTTCGAAAATATGTCGAATTGGCCTCTAAAATTTTGAACACATATTCTTGGATAGTTTTGGAATAGATTTAAGACAAAAACGAAAAATCGATTTTTTGAAGCCTGTAAAGCAGACTACTGCCTTAATCTTCCATTATTCTCTTTTCTTACCTTTACCTCCATTGCTGAAAATCATAATCTTTGTCTTTTTCGCATTTACCTCCATCTTATTGATGCTTGCCCATTTTTCAAGGTCTTTAATAATACTCTTTAAACCTTCTCCCGTGTCCGCTAATGCCGCCACATCGTCCGCATACTTTATTGCAAAGATCTTTTCCTTCACTATTACTGCTCCGACCTCGTTTTTCCTCTCCCACCTATCCTCTAAATGATCTATGTATACGTTAAACAACACCGCAATTAAAGCACATCCTTGCCTAACCCCTTGTCTTGTTCTAAAACTCTCCGAGATGCTTGCACGTCTGCTCTTTCCATTTGCTTGCACTTCTGCTCTTCCCATTTGCTTGCACTTTTGCTCTTGTTTCCCTATATATTTCCCCCAATTCTATCTCAATGTCTACAAGATCATTCTATCTCAAATGTCAGTACATATATATTTTTCATTTTGAAGCATACTATGACGAAAAAATATGAAAAAAATATCATTTATACCGGAACACGTGTTTTTTTTTGCTTCGAAAGTGGAAACTACTTTTTTTTATGATTGCCATTTTTCTTTTTTTCCCAAAAATTCTCTAAAATAGAGTGACCCATTCTATGATTTTTAAGACTAGTCTTATCGTGGGCCCATTTTTCCTTCTATTTTTTTGCGAATTAATCATATTTTTTTAGAAGATTTTTATCATTTTAATCTTTAATAATGCTATATATCTTCATTTTAATCTTTAATAATGCTATATATATCTCCATTTTAATCTCCAATAATGCTAATAATGAAACGGTTTATTTTTTATTTGTGCTGAAATTAACGGAAAAGAAGATTTTTTGTGCAAAATGAATTTTTTTTTCTCACTAACAATTATATTGATCAATACAAGTATGGCAATTTCCAATCGGATCTCATAGTCATAACTATTTTAGTTTCGATCCTTTACGTAAATAAAATGAACTAAATTGAGAATTATATGAGAATACGTGAATTAAAAAAAAAGAGGGAATTTTTTATACACTCAGCAAAACAATTAAAGGAGCAGAAAATGTTTCACAATTTTTTCAGTGATTTTTTCAAGGCCGTAACTTCGTGAAAAATTGTCGTGTCGGGAGAATGAAAAAAAAAAGAATTTTAAAGCTTGAAATCTCTAGTTTAAGAATCTTGCGGAGAATTTTTTTTTTTAGCATCACGCTCGGCGTAAGCATAAGAAATAGCGCGAGAAATTTTTTATTTTTTTTCAACATCTTCCATGGCGTTTTTTTTCTGGCTGAATCAATGCTTGGGTCTTTTAGCCTGATGCTTTAGCTTCAATTTGGTATTTTTTTTTGGTCTCTGTGCGAACATTTGTCGCTGAGATATCGCAGAATGAATGAAAAGTCAGCTTTTTTTTTTTTTAATCATCGATATCTCATGAACTAATAGTACAGCGAATGGAAGGTGGGTTTCGGAAACTTGAATAACTCCTCTACAAGTTCCTTTTCGTATTTTAAAGGATTTTTTGAAGCTCAATATTGATTTGAAAAAGCACAAAAAAATGACTTTCTGCCGTTTTGGAAAATCCGCCACAACTTTGCAAATATTGCGAAATTGAGCAATGTTTCCAGGTTGCTTTTGAGCTCAATGCATGCCCAAAGGACCTGTAAACATTTTAATGGATCGGTTAAACCGTTTTTTTTTTACTCCGAATCGTCAAAGTTTTATCAAAAATTGAAGAAGCACTTCAATTGATGATGAGATGGAAGAAAAAATTTGATCAATTGATGATGAGATGGAAGAAAAAATTTCGTTATTTTTCTCACAATGTCTCCATTTCTTCCTCACTCAATCTAAGATTGTGGATTTTTTTTCTTAAGGCAGAACACCACTGTGACCCCCTGTTTTTTTTGCCATTTTTCAAGAATTTTTTTTTGTGGGAAAAAAAAGAGATATTCGAAAAAAAATTTTTTTTGTTTTGTTCGTTGTTTATTGAAGATACATAAAAAAAAAAATTTCAAATTTTTCACGCCCCATGGTGACGCTGGGGAAGCTCCCGCGTCAGGTACTGTTGCCTCTGCAGTGGTTCGCGGCACGCAGCAGAACTCTCTTCAAAGTCGATCTGAAAAAAAATACCGAGTGTTTTCGTTAATAATATGATATTTTGAAGAGAAGTACATAGGGATTTGAAAAAATATTGATTTTTAAAAAATAGGCACGCTTTTGAAATTAAAGGACGATTTTCGAGCAAAATTTCTCGTCGAAAATAGGCCATAACTTTTTTTATTATTGAGATATCGAAAAAATCCTATGTACTTCTTTAGATAATCTAGTTTTATTGATGCAGTCCAAATTTGAAGTCGATCGGATAAAAATTGCTCGAGTTCTGCTGCGTGCCGCACTCAAAAAAGTTGCAGCAAATCGTCTCTGCTCAAATTTTCGAAGACTGGCGTAATTGCCTCCAATACTTCCTCAGGAAGAGGCGGCTGCGCGGGACCCCGAGCGTCACGGAGCGCTGCACCGCTCCACAAAATATTCAATATCTCCGAAAATAATTATTTTTTCGACCTGGGTCCAACGGCATCTTAATCTTAAATGTATTTTAGATTTTTCTAGATGGTTTTCAAAAAATCGATTTTTTGAGGCCGTCACAGTGGTGTTGTCCCTTAATTTACATTATATGTAATATGTATAGAATTCGATTTTTCTTTTTTAGCCGCCGTGTGTAAAAAAACATGGAACGGTCTTCGAGACTCTTACAGAAGAGCTTTGAAGAAGAAGCGAAAAACGAAACGCGGTGTGGCAGCTTCGAGAGTGAAAAAATGGAAATTTGAAGATGAAATGTCATTCTTATTGCCGTATATGCATGAGAGGGACACATGCATAAATTTAAGAGAAATAAGCGACGACGATAACGAAGATGAACAGAATACAGACGAATGTAATGATAACAATGACGACAGAGAGGACGAACGAAATGATAATAGAAGCGACGATGAGGCCGATGATAATAACGAGTCAAATGTTGAGAACGAAAAATTCAAAAGACAATTAAAAATTAACAAAAACATCATTACCAAAGTGCATAGGAACAGAGGAAAAAATCCTCAAGCACAATCGGAAACGTCATCAGCGCTCGCGATGGAATACTTGGAGAAAAAACCACCAAATGCAACAATAACACCAGCCGCCAAACAACGCAGCGCAATTGAATCATTTTTCTCAAGTATCGCAACAACGGTGGAAAATTTCTCGCCTTATTATCAAAATATAGCCAAGTCAAAGATATTCGCCATCGTCACGGATCTTGAAATGCAACAAATTATGGAACAACAAAAAAACTTTAAGCCCCAACAGACTCGTCAATTGTATCAAACCGGACAGTACAATGTATATCCTTCACCAGCCTCGCCATCGATGTCAACGATTACAACTCAGAGTCCTACGCCATCGACGAGCGCAACTCCAACTCCGCCACCGTTTTATCATGGTCTCCAAGAAGCAAATCAAATGGCCCACGAGGAAGTATTTTATAATGAGTGTACGAAAATAAAGATTGAAATTTAAGGTGCAATTCGGCATCTTGAACAGAATACAAGTTTTTTTGCTGTCTGTGAAATTGCTTCACGCAACGGCGTGTCTTTGAGTATAACTGGTTTCATCAATTTCTTTAAGAGGGAAACCAGTTTAGAAAGCCGAAATTTTAGTTTTTTTTCGTGAATTTTTTCAACAGGGAAGGAATAATCAGAATTTGTTTAAACTTGGAGGATATTAATGTTTTGAAGTACACGTTGTAATTTTTTCAAGTCATTTCCGCCGGAAATAGTGAAGTTAGAAGCTGCTGTCCATGGACGGTCGCCATCAGAGTTTGCTGCTCGTGGGAAATCCGGAAGTCACAATTTTTATCTGGAATTATTTCAATTTTTTTTTTCTCATTAGCAACATATTTTCTAAGAATATGAACTAAACTCTGATCGAAAAAAGTTGAAAATTGCATGTTTTTGAGGTGTTTGAACCAAATGTCATGTTTTTATACCATGTTTTTTCACCTTTTTTGCATTAAAAAAATATTTTAGATAATAATATCATCCCCGAGTTTAGTTCATATGGATTGTAATTGAATAAAGAATATTCACACAAATTTTCAGAACGATTGGTCAATAACTTTTCGAGCTAGAATTTCCACGAGTTGAAAAAAAGTCGTTTCGAGAAAAACGCATTTGAAAAAAAAAGTAGCGAAAACGAGAAATTCAGGGCAGTAATAAATGATATGAACTGCTCACCGGTTAATCAGCTATTCCAGCACCATATAGCAAGCCTTCTTCTTCTTCAAACGCATAATTTCGGGTTTGCATCTTCTCTCTTGACGAGCTTGCCGAACTTCCTTGGTCTCCAACGCGCTGCGTCTATTCTGTCTTTTCACGCGCCGCTCATCCATTTCCTGGGCAAAAATGAAGCTCTCCGAGCCAACTACAAGTTTTAGTCCGTTCATCAGCATTAGAAGGTCTGAATTTCCTTCATTGAATAACGCAGTTAACCGACGGGCGTTCACTTTCCTTGCTCATAGCATCGGAACAAATCGGAATTTTGTTTTGAAACTTTGGCAACATATTCTTGAATAGTTTTTACTAACAATTTATGGAATCAAAAAAAAAAGTCGATTTTTCGAACCGTCTAAACTGGTTTCCCCCCTTAACCCTTTGAAGCATACATTTTTCCTTACGTGCAATCAGCTCAAAACTTTGTACTCGGGGGTTCTCGGGGTCGCTGATTACAAATCTGCACTCAAAATTTGAAAATTCAAGGTGGCGGATCCAATATGGCGGACCACAAATGCAAAAATTGTTTGATGAAAGCAAAAGTTGGTACTCGGGGGTTTTCGGGTTCGCTGATTACAAATCTGCACTCAAAATTTGGAAACTCAAGATGGCGGATCCAATATGACGGACCAAAATGCTCAAAGTAGCTTGATGAAGATGAAACTCCATATGCAGGGGTTTTTTGAGTCGTTGAATTCGAATCTCAGTTGAAAATTGAACAATAAAAATGGCAGTTCCAATATAGGATAATGAAACACAAATCTGGCTTGGTCACTGATACTGATCTGAGCTTATAATTTAAAAATAGGTGGTGAACTGAAACATAAAATTCTCTTGATGGAGAGGAAACTCGGTGCTTTAGGGTTATTGAAGTCGCTAATTTTGAAACCAGTCAAAATATATAAATTTAAAAAGTTCTAAATTAAAAATTAAAAAAGAAACTCGCTACGTCCTCGCCGTTAGCTCCGGGTAATGCTAAAAGCTTAATTCTATTAGAAATTCAGTATAACAGAATCAACATATTGAGCAACTCCGATGTTTTAGTAATTCCAGTAAAATCTCCGGTTTTGGTCCGCCATATTGGATTCGCTATTTTGAATTCCTGGATTTTGAGCTCGAATTCGTAATCAGCGACCCAAAAAACGTCTCTGAATTCATTTTTTGTGTATGGTTTACCTGCTAGATTAGGCACAATTACATTTATTGTCTAATAAAACATGTTTTTTTTTTTTGTACTGTAGTGATGATCAACATCCACCAAGTGCAACATAAGTCCTTAATAGTGATATTGTAGTAACAATTGATCTCCTAAACATCCTAAATATACATTTACATTCGTCGTTGTGCGCTAAAAAATTTTTTTATTCAAGAAAAATAGAGTGGAAGTAGGCGACATACCAGCATGTCACTATGCTTCAAAGGGTTAAATCATATCGAAAGTCATCAATCACGTCGAAAAGCTTTTCGTTACTCGAGACTTTTATATCGAGTAACGAAAATTTCTTCGATACTCGATACTTTTATAATATTGTTATTTGTTTAAATTTGTATAAAATTGTTTTTTTTTTTATTTGAAATGAAATTGTGAAGTTTTCCGAATGCATATAAATTTTTTAAGAATGTCTTCATCGTTTTGAATTTTTTTTTTTTTTACAAATTTTGAAAAATTGACGAAAAGTCGAAAATTCTTTTCGATTCTCGATACAAAAGTATCGAGTATCGCAAAACTTTTCGAAACTCGATACAAAAGTATCGAGTATCAAAGGTTTTTTTCGTTAATCGATACAAAAGTATCGAGCGATTTTTGGAGATCGCTACTTTTGTAGCGAACTATCGATCGAATTCTTGTTGCTCGACACATTTTTATCGAGTATCTTCAATCGAATTCGATACTGAAGTAACTAGTTACTGCCAACTCTGGTTGAAGTGCATTGCCTTTGTTCAGAATGTGCTGTTTAGTTCATCCGCGTATGTTTGAGCTTCGTTTTTTTTTCTTTTTTTTTTTATATACCGTATAATGTACTGAACTGCATCAATTTGGTATTATGCGCAGTTAAGATCTGTACTTTTGGTGAAATTTTAGGAATTTCCTAAAATTTGAGTATGATTTAGACATGACCTTCGTGGACTGATGCCCAAATGTTCGATTCACCGTTTAGTTTATGAGACAATTGCAATTGAATATTGTTCTTTTCGTGCGCGATTCCTATATCTAACACATAAGGCCTTATATGAGGCATTCTTCATCAACTGGGCCACTTTTTTTTTTTTTTCAAAACCTGCCAGTTTGAAATATTAGTCAAAAGGAACGTCTGTGATTTTTTTTAGATTTTTTTAGTCGTCCGTTCAGGATTTTCAATTTTTCATTACGAACACTGTATCCGAAAAAATATTCATCAAACAAAAAAAAAAACAAGAATAAAAACTTTTTTATTTTTTCCGTTTAATCGAAGAAAAAAAAATCAAAATCATAATTTTTCCGCATTGAGATAATTGAAATTTGGCAAAAAAAAATGAGAATAACATTTTTTTTAAACCCAATAACACACTTTCGATTTCGGTACAAATTTTACAGGATGTCTGTCATTGGGTAAAGAGTCTGCAAAAAAAATGTCAAAATGGTACCTGCAATGGTTAGTATGAAAAAAAAAATAAATTGCGAAATCTCATAACCGCATATATGTGGTTATGAGATTTCGCAGGGTTTTAATTTTTTTTTCATCCTAATCCTTTTTCATCCTAATGGTTAGGATGAAAGAAAAAAATAAAAATTTACAACCAACAGCATCATATAGGCATTGGATTTTACTATACACCGCGGCCGAAACTTTTAGCTCACACGTGTACCTACAGAACGTCCTTAACAAACAAGGAACGAGTATTTCTTCAACGTAATCTAGGCATGCACGTGATTGTGGAGTGTAAGAAGCAATAAAATTTTACTGGGTGTCTTGAAAGCTTATATTTTTAATTATTTTTTTGCGAAAAGAAATAGAAATAAGCTCTATTGCTTCTTACCAGAGTTGTGAATAATGCATTATTTTGATAATGCATTACTGTATACATTACAAATTACAAAAGTAATATGTAATGGATATATATGTTCCATTACAAATTACAAAAGTAATGTGTAATGGATATACGTTCCATTACAAATTACAAAAGTAATGCGTAATGGACATATGTTCCATTACAAATGACAAAAGTAATGTGTAATGGTTGCATGATCCATTACAAATTTCAAAAAGTAATGTGTAATGGACGCATGTTCCATTAAAAATTGAAAAAAGTAATGTATGATTAATGAGTGCTTCATTACAAAATACAATTACAATAAGGTAATTCGTAGTGGAGAATATTCCATCACAAATGGAGAATATTCCATCGCAAGAAAAACGAATTTACTTAAAACAAATTTCAATGAGCGAAATAAAATAATCCGATAGCAATGTGCAAATTTCTAATGTGAGCACGGCAATTTTTCTATTTGTAATGGAATATTCTCCACTACAAATTACTTTTTATCAATTGTAGTTTGTAATGGAACATGCATCCATTACAAATTACTTTTTGAAATTTGTAATGGAACGTGCATCCATTACTCATTACTTTTTGAAATTTGTAATGGATCATGCAACCATTAGACATTACTTTTTGAAATTTGTAATGGATCATGCAACCATTGCACATTACTTTTTGAAATTTGTAATGGATCGTGCAACCATTACACACTACTTTTCTCATTTGTAATGGAACACACATACGTTACACATTACTTTTGTCATTTGTAATGGAGAACTTATCCAATACACATTATTTAAAGTAATGAGTAATGCATTATTTTTAAATTACCATTTTCACAACTCTGCTTCTTACACGTGTACGAATACGCGCATTACAAAAAGAATAAAAGAATAACGTCGTACGTGACACTATCGAAGGAAAAATACTTTTAATCGTTATTTTTATTGTCCTTGTTTATGTTACACTTTGTTTCGAGGACGGGGCAAAGCTCAGAGTATACTTTAAAAAAAAAAAAAACGATATCGGTACGTATTCCAGTGGGCTTCGCAAACTTGCCAGTTTTGCTGAATTGACGAGTTTACTTCGTACTTGCCAATTGGAAAAGTACGAAGTAAAATTAAAAGTAAATTATTAAAACTAAATTTAAAGTAAAGTGAAAAGTAAAATTACGCAAAATTTGCCAGTTTTGCCAAATTGACAAGTTTACAAACGTGAATAAACGAATTTCGTCGATGACGATTATATGGAATGCACATTTGTAATTTCTTGCCATCGCGCGAGTCCTCGATTATTTTCCAAAGGGCTTCGGGCCCGCAGATTACACTAGCAATTATAAAAAAAATCTTATCACAGCCCGAGTGGCAATAACTTGAGGGGCTATTCCACTGTGATGGCTCAAAAAATAAACTATTTTTTAATAATTCTTTTTTTTTTTGAAAACTGTTGCATGTACCGGTACAAACGTTTTTTTTTTTTTTCGCTCAAAGGTACACTCCTATAGAATAGAAAAGCATTTTTTGTCGTTGCATACAAATGTATATTTAATAATTTATAATCGTGTAAAGGCTTAAAAAAAACGTATGTCGCTGTCATCGATGATTTGCGCTCTTCAGATAATCCGAAGAAAAAAAATTCAAGTTTCTTAATTTGTATAATCGTCGCTGTCGCGCGAACAAGAATTATTTTTAAAAAATATTAATTTTCACTTATACTTTGGCCCGAATAAAGAGGACAAGTTTACCTTTATTTTGCTTTTTTTTTGGAAAATTCTCTACGACTTTTTTTTCGCCTCGGTATTGCATTTTTAGCTAAAAAAAAAAGACATGTTTTAGAAAAAAAAAAGGCGTCATCGAAGAACTATAGGATTTCGGAGGAAATGTCAAGAGGGTAAAAAGTTCACGCCGGAGTGGCTAGAATTTTTTCAGATTTTTTTTTGACATTTTTTTTACCATTTTTGGTTGGAACTTTGATGAGCGGAGAGTGGCTCCATTTGCGAATTATGGGGTCTAGGACAATAATTGAGAAAAGAAATTTGTTCACATATTCGTTTTTAATTAACAACCATTTTTTTAGAATTTTTTGCATTTTCATTTTTTTATTTCAATTTTCAAAAATAAAAAAACATCTAGAAAAATTGTTAATTAAAAATGAAAATGTAAAGAAAATTTCCTTTCTTGACCTTTTGAGGAAGATTCCAATTGAGAGATTCATCGATTTTTATTGATATCTTTCATGTAAAAAAAAAAAAGTCGATTTTAATGGAAATTTCCCCGTCCTTAAAAGATTAATTGTCCTAGAGCCCATAATTCCCAAGTGGACTCTCTCCACTCAGAGTTCCAACCAAAAATGGTAAAAAAATAATGTCCAAGAAAAATTCGGAAAAAATTCTAGCCCCTCCAGTGTGAACCCATGCAACTTTTTACCCTCTTGGCAATTCCCCTGAAACCCTATACTTCTTCGATGACGCCTTTTTTTTCTAAAACATGTCTTTTTCAGCTAAAAATGCAGGACGAAAAAAAATCGTACGAGACTTTCGAAAAAATGAAAATGTCGGTTTTGATATTCTTCTTAAGTTTCCCGTGGAAAAAAAAGCGAGGAAAAAATTTTCCACAAACTTTGCAGTTAATTTACGACGGCAAAAAAAATAGCCGAAAAATGGCCACGTTCAAAAGTGCCCACCGGGGCGAAAAAAAATCGTAGAGAATTTTCTAAAAAAAGCAAAATAAAGGTAAACTCGTTCTCATTGAAACGCCCCTTGGGAAATTCAATTACCATTATTTTTCAGTCCGCTGTGTAAATTTTAGTGCGGTAAGAAATTTCGACTAGCGCGTACTTTTTTTTTTGTCCAGTACTGTATATACTAATCAATTTTTTTTACGCGCAGACTGTTTCAGATAATTCCACGAGATGCTGGAGTGTGAACATTCGGCTTGCCTACCCGACAGCTTCACGACCGCTGATTTTTTTAAACAATCAAAAATCGTTTTGAAAACTAGAATTTTGTAATAAAAAGTGTCTCTGACCCTGAAAAAAAATACATTCCTTACCCTCCAAAAAAAAAAAAAAAAACAAATCATGAAAATCGAAGATTTGTCGTTCTAGAGGGAGCGTGCCCCCCTCAAGCGAAAAAAAAAAGTTTGTACCGATACATGCAAAAGTTTTCAAAACAAAAGAAACCAAAAATCATTAAAAAAAATAGCTTGTATTTTGGATCGCGGTAGAAGAGTTCCTTAAAAATGAAAATTGCACGAAGATACTCAGAGTCTCCGTATCACGCACTCCTTCTTCCTTATCACGTTGCATAGCTCCGTGTATCTCTTCAACAGTTGATCGTAATCCCTGCTCGACGCGTCGGTATACGTAACCTTCAAGGCTTCCTTTTTTTTAATATCCTCGCGCAACTCGTGGATCCTGGCGTCGAGTGACTCGCTCAATATACGAAAAGCCTCGACCGTTCTCGGTGTCTCGTTGAGCATCAACGAGGCGCAATTTCTCGTTGTTTGGGCCGCTTGTATCTCGGCAACTTGGGCCTGAAGCAACAAATTTTCCGCATTCTTCGCGTTAAGCTCCTTCATCTCGACGTACTTGAGGCGCCACCATTGGGACAGAAGATCCGCGCACGTCACCAGATCACGATAATATTCCGCGCATATCTCGTTCATCGGATCGTTCCAACGCATCAGATCGGTCTCGTGATTCACCGACAGACTCGCTTTGCCCGCGGACTCTTGATCCTTCGATATTTCGGCTATCCTTCCGCCCGACTTTTCGTAACTGCAACGACACGCGGATTTATTCCATCAGGATATTAATTCATTGTCGTAAGTCCTTGATCGTTTGACAACGCGGGCTTTTTTACATTCGGGATATACTGGATAAAAAAAAAAAAAAAACGTACGCACTAGTCGAAATTTCTTACCGCACTAAAATTTACGTAGCGGTCTCAAAAATAAATGTAATTGAATTTTCCAAGTGGCGTCTCAAAGAGGACGAGTTTACCTTTATTTTGCTTTTTTCGAAAATTCTCTACGATTTTTTTTTTCGCCCCGGTGCGCACTTTTGAACGTGGCCATTTTTCGGCTGTTCTTTGGCCGTCGAAAATTAAGTGCAAAGTTTGTGGAATATTTTTTCCTCGCTTTTTTTTCCATGGGAAACTTGAAAAGAATATCAAAACCTATATTTTCATTTTTTAGAAAGTCTCGTTGAATTTTTTTTCGCCCCGGTGTTGCGTTTTTAGTTGAAAAAGACATGTTTTAGAATAAAAAAGGCGTCATCGAAGAAGTATAGGGTTTCAGGGGAAATGTCAAGAGGGTAAAAAGTTGCATGGGTTCACACTGGAATGGCTAGAATTTTGTCAGAATTTTTTTTTGACATTTTTCGTTGGAACTTCGATTCCCAAGTGGAGAGGCTCCACTTGGGTATTATGGGGTTTAGGACAATTTATTGAGAAAGAAAATTTGTTTACATATTCACTTTTAATTAACAACAATTTTTTTCATTTTTTTTTCTTCATTTTTTCATTTTTTTCCAAAAATAAAAAAAACATCTAGAAAAATTGTAATTAATTAAAAATGAAAATGTAAAAAAATTTCCTTTCTTAATTGTCCTAGACCCCATAATTTCCAAGTGGAGCCTCTCCACTCATCAAAGTTCCAACCAAAAATAGTATTAAAAAAAAATGTCCAAGAAAAATTCGGAAAAAATTCTAGCCACTCGAATTTTCCAGTCGAAATTTCTTACCGCACTAAAATTTACGTAGCGGTCTCAAAAATAAAGGTAATTGAATTTTCCAAGTGGCGTCTCAAAGAGGACGAGTTTACCTTTATTTTGCTTTTTTCGAAAATTCTCTACGATTTTTTTTTCGCCCCGGTGCGCACTTTTGAACGTGGCCATTTTTCGGCTGTTCTTTGGCCGTCGAAAATTAAGTGCAAAGTTTGTGGAAAATTTTTTCCTCGCTTTTTTTCCATGGGAAAGTTGAGAAGAATATCAAAACCGACATTTTCATTTTTTCGAAAGTCTCGTACGATTATTTTTCGCCCTAGTATTGCATTTTTAGCTGAAAAAAGACAGGTTTTAGAATAAAAAAGGCGTCATCGAAGAATTGTAGGGTTTCAGGGGAAATGTCAAGAGGGTTAAAAGAGTTGCATGGGTTCACACTGGAGTGGCTAGAATTTTTTTCGAATTTTCTTGGACATTTTTTTTTACCATTTTTGATTGGAACTTTGATGAGTGGAGAGAGAAATTTGTTTACACGTGGGAATTATGGAGTCTAGGACAATATATTGAGAGAGGAAATTTGTTTATATATTCATTTTTAATTAACAATTTTTTCAGAATTTTTTTCGTTTTAATTTTATTTTAATTTTTGTAAATAAAAAAAAACATCTAGAAAAATTGTAGTCAATTAAAAATGAAAATTCAGAACAAAACATTTTTCTTTTCAAAGAAAAAGAGGATAATTTTTTTTTAGAAGACAAAAGGATCTTCGATGCTATTCGGCAATTTTATAATGAAGAATTGTCAAAATAGTTTGTAGATCGACGAATAAAAATCTTTAAAAAAATATTTATTGACATTGTTTTTGTTGATGCGCTGCCATAATAATATTAAATATGTTTTTTAACTGTAAGAAACCACAGAAAAAAAAATCAGCTCGATTCTGACAGGAGCGACGCTTCCGAATATTTACCAAAATATTGTTGAAATGTTGCTCTTTTATGTGCTTAACATTATGAACAAAATAATTTATATATATTTAAAAAAAATAGAGAAAATATGCTTTTTTTTGGCTTAGAAATCCACGTAATCCTTTAATTCGCAACAAAGATTATGCCGCAAATATCGCTAAGATACACGTACCAGTCGATAAAACGATTCATGCGCTCCCCGTAAGTTTTCTCCACACCGGCGCATATTTCCCTCTTCTCGAGAATGCTCAGTTGCGGCTTGATCGGTTCCGAAATGATACCCAATAGGTTGATGTCGGCGTGGCCGTTTTTTTTGTCCTCCGGCAATCGGAGATATTTGCTCGCTTCGTGACGAGCCAAAATACTTCGCAACTTGTCGGAGCGTGGCTCGTCGGCGTGCCGCTCCGCCTCCTCGCGCACGCACTCGTACAGGAGTTCGAGTTTGGCGCGATTGATCATCGCCGCTTCGCACGCTTCCAATAGTCTGACGACGCGCGATACTCTGGCTGCGCCGCCGATGGGAGCGGTCATTCGACTCGTCGGCTCTCTCATCGTACTCGAAGCTCGGCACTCCGACGTATCCAAATCGGAGTGCGGCTTTGCCAGAGGACGAATACCGCTGGAGCGTGAGATACGCGATATAGCCGACAGATCTGGGCGACGAGGGAACAACGGAAGAAGAACGATGATGAGGAAACACGAGATAGGTTATGTTGTCAGCGATGAACAAATTAAGTACGCGGCATAATCGAGCTCGTGTCGAAAAAAACGAGAGAAAACGAAAAATAGTGAGGTTATGTTTTTGGAATTAAAAGAATTGAAAAAGTACGGGAGAAAAGACGAATAGACTGAGGTTATGTTCGCCGAAGTGGGCAAATGGAAAGAGAAGTTCGTATGAAAAATGCGACAAAAGAGTGAGGTTATGATCGTGTGAGAAAAAGCATTGACAAAATACGCGAAAGAATGAAAAATGACGTAACAAAAAGAAAACAAAGAAAAGTGAGGTTACGTTCGCAAAAGTAACACACATTTTTAAAGAACGAGAGAAAAAGAGACTCTTGAGTGAAGCAAGGGAACAAAAAGTGAGGTTATGGTTTTGATGAGAAGCAAGAAAAGAATCGTTTTTCTCACCGGAAATGTGACTCGAATCCCCGATGCTACTCATGATCGAACGCACTGTTTAACAATTCGGTTTTTCGTTTTTGTTTTGCGCCGCTTGTCGCGTTTCCTTTGTGTTTTTCCGTCGAGTATTTTTTTTTTATTTATTATTGCACAAAGTAATATCGAGGCTTTGACAGGGCCGTCGATGCCGTGCCGGTTTTCAAACGGTTTTTGTTTTGAAATGTAAGCATGAAGTATTCGTTTAGAGGGAAGATGCGGATGTAAATTGTGTTCTTTTTTTATTGTCAGTACAAAATGTACGCAAGAGAGGGCGTTGGGCTACAGTTTCCAATCTAGGCGTTGAACTTAGGCCAAACCAAGCCGTTATCTATAGAATTCTTTTGCAGGGTAAGTTCTTCCCATAATTCGTCCTGTGACAAGAGCTCGAATCATTTATTATTTAACATTTGAATGAAATAAATTATACATTTGATATTTAGAAAACATGTTTTCTAAATATCAAATGGGCTTTTGATATTTAGATTAGTCTATAGGCTTAGATAGGCTAATTATTGTATTGCTTTAAAGCCCGTTCTACAATAAGTCGGTTGTCGGCGTCGGATGTCGCGCGCATGCGCTTCTGAGATGTCGGTTGGCGTAAAGTTCTGTCGCCGTCGTGAGAAGCGCATGCGCGCGACATCCGACGCCGACAACCGACTTATTGTAGAACGGGCTTTAGGCTGGTTCTACAATAAGAGTGAGTTTCGATATTCACTGAAAGTACCGCGAACGTGACGTCATCCATGTAAATCAAATGGGACTCGAGTACTGCCAGTACTGGGCAGTTATATCGGAACGCAGCCTATGTCGCTTGTCGGATGTCGGGCGCATGCGCTCCTGCGATGTCGGTCAGTGTAAAGTTGGCGTAAACATCGCAGAAGCGCATGCGCGCGACATCCGACGCCGACAACCGACTTATTGTAGAACGGGCTTTATGCTGGTTCTACAATAAGAGTGAGTTCCTATATTCACTGCAAGTACTGCGAACGTGACGTCATCCATGTAAATCAAATGGGACTCGAGTACTGCCAGTACTGGGCAGTTATATCGGAACGCAGCCTATGTCGCTTGTCGGATGTAGGGCGCATGCGCTCCTGCGATGTCGGTTGGTGTAAAGTTGGCGTAAACATCGCAGAAGCGCATGCGCGCGACATCCGACGCCGACAACCGACTTATTGTAGAACGGGCTTTAGGTTGGTTCTACAATAAGAGTGAGTTCCGATATTCACTGAAAGTACTGCGAACGTGACGTCATCCATGTAAATCAAATGGGACTCGAGTACGGCCAGTACTGGGCAGTTATATCGGAACGCAGCCTATGTCGCTTGTCGGATGTCGGGCGCATGCGCTCCTGCGATGTCGGTCAGTGTAAAGTTGGCGTAAACATCGCAGAAGCGCATGCGCGCGACATCCGACGCCGACAACCGACTTATTGTAGAACGGGCTTTATGCTGGTTCTACAATAAGAGTGAGTTCCGATATTCACTGAAAGTACTGCGAACGTGACGTCATCCATGTAAATCAAATGGGACTCGAGTACTGCCAGTACTGGGCAGTTATATCGGAACGCAGCCTATGTCGCTTGTCGGATGTCGGGCGCATGCGCTCCTGCGATGTCGGTCAGTGTAAAGTTGGCGTAAACATCGCAGAAGCGCATGCGCGCGACATCCGACGCCGACAACCGACTTATTGTAGAACGGGCTTTATGCTGGTTCTACAATAAGAGTGAGTTCCGATATTCACTGAAAGTACTGCGAACGTGACGTCATCCATGTAAATCAAATGGGACTCGAGTACGGCCAGTACTGGGCAGTTATATCGGAACGCAGCCTATGTCGCTTATCGGATGTCGGGCGCATGCGCTCCTGCGATGTCGGTTGGCGTAAAGTTGGCGTAAACATCGCAGAAGCGCATGCGCGCGACATCCGACACCGACAACCGACTTATTGTAGAACCAGCATTGCAGAATCGCGTGAGCATTTTCACGCGAAATGAACAATGTGAAAAGCGCTTTCAATTCAATTACAGAATCGAATCCCAGGTGGCTGCTTTATTGCAATTTTTATCGACTACGGGCGCTGCGTTCGATATTCATTACCCCCTCCCCCCTCCATACTCTGCACGTAGCCAATCAACAGAATCGCGTTACAGAAGTCTTACGATTGGCGCACGTCATCGCTCGCGGGTCAAAAACCCTCGCTGATTGGTCCCCGTTCCCATTAACGCAAATACCGGTAAAATGACCAAAAATTTCCACGTACACGTGTACGTTTCCATTTGCTCGCGCGCTCTTTGACGCGGGTGGGGGAAAAAAAAAAAAAAAACAGCCGTGGTTTGACGTTCCGATGTACACACATCGGAGGGATAAACGAGCCAATGGGAGCTCGCCACACCAAAATACAATTCCTTTTCGCATCAGCGTTCAGCTGACCGACACATCATCGCCGCTTCGCGGTACTCCGTTGGAGCTCCCGCCAGGCGTTTTTCACTTTTTTCCCCCTCGCGTTTGCATTCAAAGTTTTTTCCAAAGAAAAGAAAAAAAAAAAAACAATACGCCGTACCACCGCGCGATCTTCTCGACATTGAATTTTCTCGATAAGTTCATTCAAGTTCGCGCGCAACCTCGCGAATCACAAATTACCAAATCGTAAGTACGAAAAAAAAAAAAAAACAAAATCGAGCAACGCCGGTAGCGATAAACTATTACCGGTTGAAACATCCACGCATCATCAATGGTTTTTTTTTTGCTTTTCGCAGCAATCAAGACAATTCGAAAATAAAACACACGTGTTGATCGAGCTTTGTCAACGAGAGAGAGAGAGAGAGAGAGAGAGAGAGAGAGAGAGAGAGCAATGAAAATGATCAACAAAGGAATTTTCGGCCTTGCCGCACTCTTCTTGGTCGCTTTTATCGTGGAAAGCGCTCGCGGTGTCGCCGTCATGAGTGTTGACATCGGCAGCGAGTGGCTCAAAGTCGCTATCGTCTCGGTAAGGGATAATCCATTCTTCGCCGTCTACGGCGCGCGAGCGATGACTTTTTTTACGCTCGCGCCCCGTCTCAAGCTACAAGTTTACGCTTCGGCTTGACGACGTTTCGGCTCGTTGACGTCGAGTGGCTGACGTCGTACGAAAGAAGGCGGCATCTACGGCGATCTCCGAAATTTTCCCTATTTTTTATATCAAGGCGGGCAAGCACTTCAGACGCTTCGAAAAATCTATTTTTACATTTCATAAATCATTAGCGAAATATCTCAAGAATACAGCCTGAAAATTTCAAAACGATATTCGCATTCCATCCGACGGTAAACATTTTTTTATGCATTTCTTTTGACTGGAATCATAAAGGCGGAAACTCAAGTTTAAATTTTTTGTTTAAGGCAGTAGTCTGCTTTAGGAGCCGAAAAAAAAGCGTTTTTTCAACAATTTTTTTGAAAGGGAAGGAAATGATTGCGGTAAACGAAATTTTGAGACGATAGTATATTATATTCAAGCTTTAAAAAACAATTTTTATTATTACAAATTATTGAAATTTGCCAAAGTTGTAACGATTTTTCTGGGGCGCCTGGAGTGTGCACTCGTAAATCGGTGCCGGTGATGGAGGTCGTGCGATGCATCTGAAACAGTGGAACCAAATTTTTTTTTAGTTTTTATAAGTTCCTTTTCTATATGAACTAAAAAAATACCGAAGAAATGACGAAATTCCAAATTTTTTCGAAGTTTGAAAAAAAAATTCACTTTTTTGAAAAAAAAAATTCACTTTAAGTTGCAAAACAAGTAATTTAAATAGTACTTTTGTCCAACTTTTTTAGTTCAAATAGAAGATAATTCAATACTGAAGCTCGATCACTTTGGTTTTTTTCGATCGGACATATATTGTTTTTACTATCGCCGGCACCGTTTTCCAAAACTTGTGAAAATGAAAACTCGAGAAAACGGGCTGTAAAGTTCTGCCCGAGCATTCGCACCTGCTCGACGCTCGGCCACTAAAACTGATCTAGCTTCGAAAATATGTCGAATTGGCCTCTAAAATTTTGAACACATATTCTTGGATAGTTTTGGAATAGATTTAAGACAAAAACGAAAAATCGATTTTTTGAAGCCTGTAAAGCAGACTACTGCCTTAAAGCTTCGTACGATTTTCTTTTCTAATGTTACGTCCGAAGCCGTTTAGAAAAGATATATATGTACAGGGTGAGGCACTAACTGTTGCCACCTTGAATATCTCTGTAATTATCGACGTCACAAAAAAATGTTTGAAACAAAAGTTGTACCGTACGAAAGGGGTCATCAAATGCGACCATTTTTTTTTTATCTCAGCGGAGGCGCTGTCGCACAGTAAAGTGGTCACCTCCACTTTTTTAAATGGGACGGTACATTTTTTTCTTCAACTATCTTGTAGAGCATCGAAAACTGCATAAAAAACATTTAGGGGTCAAAGTCGTTCAAGGTCATTTAAGATCAAAAAGTCACATGAACTTTATTTTTATGTGAAATTACCTTTATTCACAGTAGATGTTCAAAGTGATCGCCATTGGAATCAATGCAGTATTGCAATCTCCTCATCACGATTTTCTCATCACTTCGGCACTTATCGCCGAAGTCTTGCCATTGTCTTGTATGTAAACAACGGCACCGAACCTACAATGTACACGGAACATTCTACATCGTCATAAATATCAGCCTTACCACATCAGTCTCCACCAGGAATTAAATGGTACGGATTTCATGAATCGCAATGAATTCGGCCGATGGGCTCAACGCCAGATTCAGAGAGATGACTCATTTATTGATCGGATTTTATTTTCTGATGAGGCAACATTTACGAATCATGGAAATATTAACTTGTATAACATGCATTTGTGGTCAACTGAAAATCCACATTGGCTGCGGCAAGTTGCACACCAAAGACCGTGGTCGGTTAATGTATGGTGTGGGATTATTGGGGATAGAATAATAGGCCCTTATTTCATCGAAGGGAATCTTAATGGTAGGAAGTACACCACATTCCTTCAAGAAACATTAGGTCCGTTATTGGAAGAAATACCTTTAGAAACAAGAAACAGAATGTGGTATCAACACAATGGATGCCCGGCACATTTTTCGCTGATAGCTAGAAATGAATTGCAAAAGAGATTTTCAAATCGTTGGATTGGACGCGGAGGAGCTGTATCGTGGCCGGCTCGCTCGCCAGACTTGACGCCTCTGGACTTTTTCTTGTGGGGATACTTGAAAGATCTTGTTTATAAAGAACGTCCAACTACGCAGGATGATATGCGTGAGCGAATTCTTCGAGCCTGTGATTCGATAAGTGCCAAAGTGATAAGAAATTCTACACAATTCCGTGACGAGGAGATTGCAATACTGCATTGATTCCAATGGCAATCACTATGAACATCTACTGTGAATACAGGTGATTTCACATAAAAATAAAGTTCATGTCACTTTTTGATCTTAAATGACCTTGAACAACTTTGACTCCTAAATGTTTTTTCTGCAGTTTTCGATGCTCTACAAGATAGTTGAAAAAAAAAATGTACCGTCCCATTTAAAAAAGTGGAGGTGACCTTTACTGTGCGACAGCGCCTCCACTGAGATAAAAAAATATGGTCGCATTTGATGACCCCTTTCGTACGGTACAACTTTTGTTTCAAACATTTTTTTGTGACGTCGATAATTACAGAGATATTCAAGGTGGCAACAGTTAGTGCCTCACCCTGTATATATATATTTTAAGGCAGTAGTCTGCTTTAGGAGCCGAAAAAAAAGCGTTTTTTCAACAATTTTTTTGAAAGGGAAGGAAATGATTGCGGTAAACGAAATTTTGAGACGATAGTATATTATATTCAAGCTTTAAAAAACAATTTTTATTATTACAAATTATTGAAATTTGCCAAAGTTGTAACGATTTTTCTGGGGCGCCTGGAGTGTGCACTCGTAAATCGGTGCCGGTGATGGAGGTCGTGCGATGCATCTGAAACAGTGGAACCAAATTTTTTTTTAGTTTTTATAAGTTCCTTTTCTATATGAACTAAAAAAATACCGAAGAAATGACGAAATTCCAAATTTTTTCGAAGTTTGAAAAAAAAATTCACTTTTTTGAAAAAAAAAATTCACTTTAAGTTGCAAAACAAGTAATTTAAATAGTACTTTTGTCCAACTTTTTTAGTTCAAATAGAAGATAATTCAATACTGAAGCTAGATCACTTTGGTTTTTTTCGATCGGACATATATTGTTTTTACTATCGCCGGCACCGTTTTCCAAAACTTGTGAAAATGAAAACTCGAGAAAACGGGCTGTAAAGTTCTGCCCGAGCATTCGCACCTGCTCGACGCTCGGCCACTAAAACTGATCTAGCTTCGAAAATATGTCGAATTGGCCTCTAAAATTTTGAACACATATTCTTGGATAGTTTTGGAATAGATTTAAGACAAAAACGAAAAATCGATTTTTTGAAGCCTGTAAAGCAGACTACTGCCTTAAGGAGTTATAAACGTCGAACCCAAACAAACCCAAACAAACTCAGCTGTTTAAAGGGTTAAACAATGCCTCCAATATAAAATCAACACCCTCGCCAAATTTTACGTTTCTACCTTTAGCGGTTTAGGCTGGGCGATTATGAGTCAGTCAGTCAGGACTTTGCCTTTTATACAGATAGATAACGAATTGTTACGAACCCTGAGCTCGCAGTCTTTGGGCCATCCATTTTGGCACACTTTCCTCGCCATCTTTTCACACTTTTCCTCCTCCCCCGTGCCCAAACTTCTGCACTGCATAACAATTTCCGCATTGGAATATTCTGATAAAAACGAAACGAAACGTTCAGCCAGGGGTGCCAATGGAGATCGCGTTGAACAAAGAGTCGAAGAGAAAGACCCCGACGACGATAACGTTCCGCGGTACGGAGAGAACGTTCGGCGAGGACGCGGAGGTAGCCGGTCAGAAGTTTCCGCAGGGTAGTTTTTCCTACTTCCTCGATTTGTTGGCCAAACCGATCGATCATCCGATCGTCAAGCTTCACAGCGAGAGATTCCCACAATACGAGATTACGAGGGACGAGGAGAGAGGCACAGTCGCCCTCAAAGTTGACGGGGACACGAGCTTCACGCCGGAGGAACTTTTGGCTCAGACGCTACAAAAGTGTCGCGAGTACGCGGAAAATTCAGCAGGCCAAAAGATCAACGAGGCGGTTATCGTTGTGCCCGGGTTTTTCAATCAAGCCGAGAGAAGAGCCGTTCTTCAGGCCGCGGAACTTGCCGATCTTAGAGTCTTGCAATTGTTCAATGACAATACCGCGGTCGCTCTCAATTACGGGATCTTCCGGCGCAAGGAGATCAACGACACTGCTCAGTACGTTATGTTTTACGACATGGGGGCGAGCACGACGACCGCCACGATCGTCGGCTATCATAACGTCAAGTCCAAGGAGAAGGGTTTCAACGAAGTCACGCCGCAGGTCAGCCTTTTTCATAAATCTCGTATTGTTTTTTTTTTTTACAACGGTTTTGCTTGTGTCTCAAATAACAGGTTGATTTTAAATGTGTTTTTTTTTTCCGATCGGAGTATCGGAACAACGAGGTGCGGATTTTACACACAATTGTTACATAGTCTTGCCGAGTTTGAGTTGAGTTTTTTTTTTTTTTTATTTACAAATATTCACAGATAATGGAATGTTTAAGGGAGGTTTCTACGTTGTTGGGCCAATAAATCTTCGATTTTTAACCGATTTTTCGTGCGAAAAAAATATTGAATACTAATTTTTATCTGCGTTACACGGAGATAATTAAATCGATGGTCCCGAGCGGGTCTATCTTATCACGCTCGGACCTTTACGCAGTAGCGTAATTGAATGGGTCCCAGATGTACTAGCGTAACTCTCGCGTCCTCCGCGAAGTATCGTATCTCGGCAGACCCTGTTCATTCTAACGCATCTCCGGGCGCGCGTGAGATTCATCGTATCTCCCGCAGCCTTAGAACGGAGTATCGTAACTCGCCGAATGCGATATGCTCTATCGTATCTCAGATGCACCAAAACGTTTCATCGTATCTACGAATCGCAAGTTTTCAGTAAACGCGGTTTGAAAGTTTCGCGTTCTCAAAAATAAAATGTCACTGAATCATCACAACATTTATGTCTAAATATTGCGCATTATACGCAGAATATTTTTTAGACATGAAAAGCGTTGTGAAAATAGAAACATAATATACTATTATCATAATATTCATCATATATTTCGGTCGAAAGGTCTTTGGTAGGCCTTCCCCCTGACAGCCGTCATGCTTCGACGAAAGGTCTTTCATTCAAATTATTAGCACATGTATGTGTGCTAATAATTTGTATGGAACTGTATGAAAAATAGCCGCTTGTAGAGATATACCTAATGCATATTTTTTTTCTAACGAAATTGTTTCATACTATGTAAAGTTTTCGGAATAAAATTTAAAAATAAAATATCTTGTAACTGGTAATCAATTTTTGTTTCAAATAAAATCGCGAAATCTCAGTCAATTTTCAAACGAATAGATATAGTGATAACCGTTATACAATTCTTGTGTCGCCCAATCTCAAAAGTTGTTAATAATATCATTACGATTATTATTTTTCTATATTTCATGATTAATTAATTATCTGTTTAAATCAATGAATTATTATATTATTTCCATTCACGTCATAATAATAACATACTTATAACTGTTATCGTTACATAACTTATTCTTTCATTGTAAGTCGTCGAGATTTTCGACGACTTACGATAGAGTAGAAACTAGAATGGAACTTTCAGAGCGCGGGGGGATACGATATCTTGTTTTACTTTAATTAATTACAGCACAAAAAATTATCAAAATGATTTAAAATTTTGTCTGGGCATACCTTCAAGCTCGAACGAACTTAGTAGTGATGTTTTTCAAAAATCACCAAATTTCGACTTACGATGAAACGTTTTGGTGCATCTGAGATACGATAGTGCATATCGCAGTCGGCGAGTTACGATACTCCGTTCTAAGGCTGCGGGAGATACGATGGATCTCACGCGCGCCCGGAGATGCGTTAGAATGAACAGGGTCTGCCGAGATACGATACTTCGCGGAGGACGCGAGAGTTACGCTAGTTACATCTGGGACCCTTTCAATTACGCTACTGCGTAAAGGTCTGAGCGAGATAAGATAGACCCGCTCGGGACCATCGAAATGTTAAAAATTACCGTGCATTAACGGTAATCAGATGACAACCCTGAAACTTCGCTTATTATTACTGAGTAAAACACAGATGTTCATGGAAAATAAAATAAAATTTCTTCTTCAGATAGAACATTTTACCAGATTTTCCGGTAAATTTTCATGTGTAACGAAATACGCAAAAGTTAAATTTAAAAAATATATAATATCAGCGAAATTTTACTGCGCATTTTTATTATTTTATGCCTTTCAAAAATGTCTATAAAAAAGTATCGTCTTTATAACAGTTATTTTAAGATTTATTATAAAATTTAATGAGTTTTATAGGAAAATGTATTGTGCTCTCGGTGAAAATTATCGTGCGCGCTTACCCTTCTTGTATAGTAAAATTTTACCTACGTATTTGAAATTTTCTGTAACGTGAGTTAAAAAAAAAAACTTGCCGCATACGAATTATTATGCTTTTCTCACTTGTCACCACATTGAAATATATCGCGGTAATTTTTACCGTGTAATTCACGACAAAAATTACTTTTTAATTCTCTCCGTGTACTTTTTAAGCGGTTACGTGGGTTTCGAAGCCAAAAAAGCATATTTTCTGTATTTTTTTTTAAAATATAATAGATAAGTTATTTTGTTCAAAATGTTAAGCACATAAAAGAGCAACATTTCAACAATATTTTAAAAAAATTACATCCAAAAATTTGGGAAATTCAGCCGATGGGACCTGGTTTCCGGAAACCCTCAAAAAAAAAAGTGTCCTCGTGGTGGTCAGGATAACTCATGATAGCTTTATCTGGAATTGAAAAATCAAACTTTTTCTGTTAGTAGATAAGTATAGCTCGTGATTGAAGGAAGGATTTTAAAAAAAAATTGAAATTTTAATTTTTCGCAGAGTTGTATGCAAAATAATTCAATTTTTGGTACAATTTACACTACTTATAGCCTTCTAAAATTAGTTGTTTGGGTTTGTTTGGGTTTGGATTTTTTTTGGGTCGTTCGATCACTAGTCAATGCTATTTTGAAGAAGTCTGCAAAATTTCCATCAGATCGGTGCATTATTGGGTGTACAAATTAATTCGGTCCGTTTTTTTTTTTGTGGTAAAAAATCCATTTATTTCAAAATAAAACGTACGAATAGATTAATCAAAGTATTGTCCATCGCTGGCTACTACGTTTTTCCCACCTCTCAGGCAATTTTCGAATTCCATCTCGAAAAAAAAAGTCTCGTCTTTTGAGGCGATCCAAGGTTTTGAGCCAATTTTCGATTTCTGCGAAAGAAGTGAACCGGCGAGCTGCGTAAATCCTGCTGCATCCGTCGGAACAATCAGTAATCAGAAGGAGGCAATGTCCGGAGAATACGGCGGGTGCGGTGAAATATCCCATTTGAGCGTTTCCAAAGATTTTTTTTACGACTTTTGCGACACGAGGCCGAGCGTTGTCATGCAGAAGAATAATTTTGTCATGTCTTTGCTCGTATTCCGGCCGTTTTTTTTTCTCGTAATGCACGGCTCAAACGAATCAATTGTAGTCTATACCGATCGCCCGTAATGGAATCGCCAGGTTGTAGCAGCTCATTGGCTCATTTGGCTGTCCAGGGCGAGGCTTGCTCTTCAACGCTGAACATCAGCGTTCTTAAAGCGTCGCAAACCATTCCCTACATGATTTATCAATTGGAGCATCATCACCATAAACTTCAACAAGCATTCGATGCCCTTCAGCTGCACTTTTCTTCCAATTAAAGCAGAAAACGTAAAATTTCCCGCAAATGCTGCTCAGTTGACACAAACATTTGACATATTCAACACAGTAAAAAAACAAGGTTTTTAATGGAACTCAAAGCGATATAAACTGATTGTTGTTGACAGATGTCTAACCTCTCTGAAACCACCGAAATCAGCTGTCACTATGAAACATTCGTAACAGACAGAGCCATCTCTTGAAAATGGACCGAATTCATTTGTACTCCCAATAGTTCTTGAGAAATCGTGTCTACCGACTTAAAAAATAGTGTTTTGAGAAAAATGCGTATACCTGCGTCGCTCCCGGCCGGTCTTTCCCAACGGTGGGAATTCCCACAGGCTCTCTCTCTCTCTCTCTCTCTCTCTCTCCTAGACTTGTACTCCGATTGACTCAAGGGGCCAGTCCACTTTGGAGCCACGAAAAAAAGGCTATTTTCGCGATTTTTTTTTCAGGATTTTATGAAAGATATGAATATAAAAGTTGTTGGGTTTGATGAATAAAGTCTTGAAATACATTTAAAAAAAAACATTTTAATTCATTTTTATTCATTTTTAAGTACAAAAACTATAGTTTAACGTAACGCCTGAAAAATAGGTGGGCTAGGTAGCTCCATCGCAACTCGGCAACGGCTAGTCTGAAACAAAAAAATCAAAGTCCATTAGATTCAGTATGACACCAGCTACAAAATGACCCTCGGATATAAAGTTTTATCAAAAAATAAAAAAATGGCAGATGAAAAACGAAAAAAGTATTAAAAAAACGCGTTTTTTTTCGCAGTTTTTCGCAAAAAAAAAGAGTAAAAATCAAAATTTTAAAATCATCGAGGGTCATCTCGTTGCGAATCATGTTTACAATATGTGGTTGAAATTTCAAGAGAATCGGTTTATTAGTTTTAGAGCTACGATGGAGCTAGATTTTGAAAACGTTTCGAGAAAAATGCGTTTGAAGTTTGTACTATGAAAAACTCTTGCCTAAACTCAATCGTCAATATTGACACAATATTGACACAATATTTCTGAATGTATGTACTTTCGAAAGCAGTAAAAAAAAAAAAAACGATTTTTTGAAATTTTCAAAGTCGACTGGCCCCTTAAAACTTTGGCAGAATATTCTTGACATATTGTGTCGAGATTGAGATCGTGTTTTAAAATTCTACAGGTGAGCGTCCTTGGCGTCGGCTACGACCGCACCCTCGGTGGCCTCGAGTTTCAAATAAGATTGCGAAACTATCTGGCCGAGGAATTCGACAAAATGGGCAAAACGAAGACTTCCGCGTTCTCGAGCCCCCGCGCAATGGCGAAACTCTTCAAAGAGGCTGGACGGGTGAAAAATATTCTCAGCGCTAATTCCGACCATTACGCCGAGATCGAGGGACTCCTCGAGGAGCACGACTTCAAGCTTCAAGTTACGAGGGAAAAACTCGAGGAATTGTGCGCCGATTTGTTCGAGCGCGTTGCTCATCCGATCAAAATGGCCCTCGACACTTCCGGTGAGTTTGTAAATAAAAATTCTAAAACATTGCACTCTTGTCTCGCGTCTTTTCGAAGGGGAATTTATTAAGAAATTTATTATTCGATGCAAAAATATAAATTTATCAAATTAATTTATAATTTTAAAGGGAATCCATTATTATGAAGCGGAATTTATGAATTAAAAAGGAATTTATTCATCCTTTTTCTATCAGATTCTCTATTATTGTTATTTCTTTTTCCTCTTTCGTCATCTCGGTTATTTCCTCTATAATTCCTTTGATACTTTCATAAAGTCTTGCCATTTCGAAGGCTCCCTCGATATTCCTCTTATTTCCTCTCTCAAACAAACACTCGGTCATCTATTGCTTTCCATTCTCATCACAACTTTTATATAATTTAATTCGCTTCTCCTCATTTTGTCTCTTCTTCATGTATAATTTGATGTTCTATCCACTCCCAATGCTGTCTCATAGTATTTAGTCTGTATTCTTTCAAACACGATCATGTTTTTACCGTCAAACCTATTTTGGGAGTACAAATAAGTCTCGGCCGTTTGACAGTCCGATGGTCCCACCATAGGAGGTTATGGTTGACATTGTCAGATGTAAAATGTCATATCGTAAGGTTGAACATCTGGCAAGACAATAACCTTGTAATATTTAGCGATTTTGTATCAGCATGACATAATTTTTTTTTCGTGCGAAAATGTCGAGTTTTAAGCCGAATAAGCGTCGTTTGCGGGAACTTTTGATTTACTTCTTTAATTTGAAGAAATCTGCAGCTGAGGCGCATGGATTTCTTGTAGAGGCATATGGCGAGGCTGCTTCAAGTGAGAGAAGTTGTCGTGAGTGGTTTGAAAAGTTTAAGAACGGTGAGTTTGACGTCGAAGACAAAGAACGTAGCGGAAGGCCGAAAGTGTACGAAGACGCGGAATTGGAAGCATTACTGGAGGGAGATTCGTGCCAAACGCAAGAAGAACTTGCACTTACATTAGGAGTGACTCAACAAGCAATTTCACATCGTTTAACCCTTAGTGTGCATCCGGGGTCAGCCTGACCCCAACATTTTTTTCTTATCTGAATAGCGTTTACAGCGTAAGCGTTCCCTTAAAATAGTTGTTGCAATCTCTCATTTTCCCTCTTTCACGAAACCTGAAAAAAACGGCCAACTTCATACTCGAAAATAAATATACTTTTTGGAACGGCTGCAAAGCGGACTATTTTTTCCTTAAAACATGGACCCTTGCCTGTAAAACCCTAGAAGGTTTTCTTTCAAAACTCAAAATTGAAGTTTTTACGAGAATTTTCACCGAAACAGTGCTTTTTTTTTGCGTACCGTCAACTTTAAGCACGTTTTTGAACAATTATAAAAGGTTTTTTTTGGAAATCTAACGTCACGGCCTTAAAGTTTGATCGATTCACTGCAAAAAGTGACTCAACCGTTTTTTTCCCCGAAAAGCGCATACTTACCGAGATATTCGAGGTCAAAAATGGCCTGGGGTCAAATTGACCCCATGTGCACGAAACGATTCGCTGTGAAGGTGTGCACACTAAGGGTTAAAATCGTTGGGAATGATTGAAAAGCAAGGAAATTGGCTTCCATGTGAACTGAAGCCGAGAAACGTTGAACGCCGATTTTGCACATGTGAAATGCAGCTTGCCAGGCATAAGCGAAAGGGTTTTTTTGCATCGTATAGTCACTGGTGATGAAAAATGGATCCATTACGATAACCCAAAGAAGAGGAAATCATGGGGACCACCTGGCCATGCTTCAACATCGACAGCCAAGCCGAATATTCATGGAAAAAAACACTCATGTTGTGTATTTGGTGGGATCAGCTTGGCATCGTGTATTATGAGTTGCTCAAACCGAACGAAACCATTACTGGGCCTCTCTACCGAACACAATTGATGATATTGAGCCGAGCACTCAAGGAAAAACGCGCCCACTACTACTCCAGACCAGAGTTGTGAATAATGCATTATTTTAATAATGCATTACTGTATACATTACAAATTACAAAAGTAATATGTAATGGATATATGTTCCATTACAAATTACAAAAGTAATGTGTAATGGATATACGTTCCATTACATTTTACAAAAGTAATATGTAATGGACATATGTTCCATTACAAATGACAAAAGTAATGTGTAATGGATGTGTGTTCCATTACAAATAAGAAAAGTAATGTGCAATGAATGCACGTTCCGTTACAAATTACAAAAAGTAATGTGTAATGGTTGCATGATCCATTACAAATTTCAAAAAGTAATGTGTAATGGACGCATTTTCCATTACAAATTGAAAAAGTAATGTATGATTAATGAGTGCTTCATTACAAAATACAATTACAATAAGGTAATTCGTAGTGGAGAATATTTCATCACAAATGGAGAATATTCCATCACAAGAAAAACGAATTTACTTAAAACAAATTTCAATGAGCGAAATAAAATAATCAGATAGCAATGTGCAAATTTCTAATGTGAGCACGGCAATTTTTCTATTTGTAATGGAATATTCTCCACTACAAATTACTTTTTATCAATTGTAGTTTGTAATGGAACATGAATCCATTACAAATTACTTTTTGAAATTTGTAATGGAACGTGCATCCATTACTCATTACTTTTTGACATTTGTAATGGATCATGCAACCATTACACATTACTTTTTGAAATTTGTAATGGATCATGCAACCATTGCACATTACTTTTTGAAATTTGTAATGGATCATGCAACCATTACACACTACTTTTCTCATTTGTAATGGAACACACATACATTACACATTACTTTTGTAATTTGTAATGGAGAACTTATCCAATACACATTATTTAAAGTGATGAGTAATGCATTATTTTAAAATTACTATTGCACGCCATTGCACGCCACAGGGATGCCATTGCAATGGCATGCCATTGGCATGCCATTGCACGGAATTGCACATTTGTAATGGAGAACTTATCCAATACATATTATTTAAAGTAATGAGTGAATGCATTATTTTAAAATTACTATTGCACGCCATTAGCATGCCATTGGCATGCCGTTGGCAAGCCATTGCACGCCATTGTACGCCATTAGCACGCCATTGGCATGCCATTGCACGCCATTGGCGTGCATAGCCCGGTATACAAGACGCGTATTCTAATCAGAGTTGTGAATAATGCATTATTTTGATAATGCATTACTGTATACATTACAAATTACAAAAGTAATGTGTAATGGATATACGTTCCATTACAAATTACAAAAGTAATGTGTAATGGACATATGTTCCATTACAAATGACAAAAGTAATGTATAATGGATGTGTGTTCCATTACAAATAAGAAAAGTAATGTGCAATGAATGCATGTTCCATTACAAATTGAAAAAGTAATGTATGATTAATGAGTGCTTCATTACAAAATACAATTACAATAAGGTAATTCGTAGTGGAGAATATTCCATCACAAATGGAGAATATTCCATCACAAGAAAAACGAATTTACTTAAAACAAATTTCAATGAGCGAAATAAAATAATCAGATAGCAATGTGCAAATTTCTAATGTGAGCACGGCAATTTTTCTATTTGTAATGGAATATTCTCCACTACAAATTACTTTTTATCAATTGTAGTTTGTAATGGAACATGCATCCATTACAAATTACTTTTTGAAATTTGTAATGGAACGTGCATCCATTACTCATTACTTTTCGAAATTTGTAATGGATCATGCAACCATTACACATTACTTTTTGAAATTTGTAATGGATCATGCAACCATTGCACATTACTTTTTGAAATTTGTAATGGATCATGCAACCATTACACATTACTTTTCTCATTTGTAATGGAACACACATACATTACACATTACTTTTGTAATTTGTAATGGAGAACTTATCCAATACACATTATTTAAAGTGATGAGTAATGCATTATTTTAAAATTACTATTGCACGCCATTGCACGCCACAGGGATGCCATTGCATGCCATTGGCATGCCATTGCACGGAATTGCACATTTGTAATGGAGAACTTATCCAATACACATTATTTAAAGTGATGAGTGAATGCATTATTTTAAAATTACTATTGCACGCCATTGCATGCCATTGCACGCCATTGGCATGCCATTGCCCTCCATTGGCACGCCATTGGCATGCCATTGCACGCCATTAGCATGCCATTGGCATGCCATTGCACGCCATTGGCGTGCATAGCCCGGTATACAAGACGCGTATTCTAATCAGAGTTGTGAATAATGCATTATTTTGATAATGCATTACTGTATACATTACAAATTACAAAAGTAATGTGTAATGGATATACGTTCCATTACAAATTACAAAAGTAATGTATAATGGATGTGTGTTCCATTACAAATAAGAAAAGTAATGTGCAATGAATGCATGTTCCATTACAAATGAAAAAGTAATGTATGATTAATGAGTGCTTCATTACAAAATACAATTACAATAAGGTAATTCGTAGTGGAGAATATTTCATCACAAATGGAGAATATTCCATCACAAGAAAAACGAATTTACTTAAAACAAATTTCAATGAGCGAAATAAAATAATCAGATAGCAATGTGCAAATTTCTAATGTGAGCACGGCAATTTTTCTATTTGTAATGGAATATTCTCCACCACAAATTACTTTTTATCAATTGTAGTTTGTAATGGAACATGAATCCATTACAAATTACTTTTTGAAATTTGTAATGGAACGTGCATCCATTACTCATTACTTTTTGACATTTGTAATGGATCATGCAACCATTACACATTACTTTTTGAAATTTGTAATGGATCATGCAACCATTGCACATTACTTTTTGAAATTTGTAATGGATCATGCAACCATTACACACTACTTTTCTCATTTGTAATGGAACACACATACGTTACACATTACTTTTGTAATTTGTAATGGAGAACTTATCCAATACACATTATTTAAAGTAATGAGTAATGCATTATTTTTAAATTACTATTTTCACAACTCTGCTCCAGACACGACAAAATTATTCTCCTGCATGATAATGCTCGTCCACGTGTTGCGGCGCCGATCAAAACCTACTTCGAAACACTCAATTGAGAAGTTTTACCCCACCCGCCGTATTCACCAGACATTGCTCCCTCTGACTATCATTTATTTCGATCGATGACGCACGGCCTGTCTGAGCAGCACTTCACATCATACGAAGATACCAAAAATTGGGTCGATTTGTGGACAAACTCAAAAGATGAAGCGTTCTTCCGACGCGGTATCCATGTGCTGTCAGAAAGATGGCAAAAAGTAGTAGCCAACGATGGACAATACTTTGAATAAAACACAAAGTACCGTTCTTTCACAATAAATGCCCAATTTTTGATACAAAAAACGGCGGAGACTTATTCGTACTCCCAATAACAAATAGCCTCTCCCCTCCATCACATCCACTCCTTTCACAAGATTCTCCACACCGCGTTCTCTGCCTTTTGCGAACAAACGCGCACGTCTATTTCGTTTGCCTCATCGCGATCTATTTCGTAATTGCAGCACTGTCGATGGACCTAATATCCCAAGTGGTGCTGGTCGGTGCTGGAACACGAATGCCAAAAGTTCAGGACAAGCTGAGGGATGTTGTCAAGACGACGCTAGCGAAGAATATAAATACCGACGAGGCGGCTGTTCTCGGAGCCGTTTACAAAGCTGCCGATCTAAGTCAGGGCTTCAAGGTCAAGAAATTCATAACGAAGGACACGGTACTGTTTCCCGTACAAATTGTCTTTGACCGCAACGTCGACGGTAAAACGAAACAGGTGAGTTTAATTTTTTTTTTAATTAAAAAAAAAACAACAGAAATTTACGAGTTGTAGGATAGACTGGATACAGTTGTAACAATTTTCCGTTGATCGCCCATAACGTTTCAATTATTGTATAAGACATGAAAATACAATGATTTATATCAAAGGCTGGACATCTGCCTTCAAGTCGAAATCACAATTAGGTGCCCGTCTCTTCAAGAAAGATAAAGCTCGTTTTGTAGTACATGTTGCAACCGTACCAGGGGCGGTTGTAACAGGATTGGAGGTCAGTTGCAACACATCCAAATAACACACAGTGCATGCATTGTAATCGACTTTTTAAAATTAAAAACACGTATTAAGGGGAGAAAACCCTTCAGACGCCTGAAAATGAGCCTTTTTGTTGTGAATTTTTTTGAGGATGATGAAATAATCGCATCATTTTTAAATCTTTGTGTTTTTATTATAGGTTTGAAGAGCTCAAAAACATTTTTTTTTTACCAGAGAAAATGGCGACGACCTTTTCCCCCAGGCGTCTTTCTTGTGCCATCAAAGAATGCTCCATTTTTCACATTTTTACTGTTCGTCTGAAACGGAAAAGAAAAATATTTTTCGATTACTGACACATGTAGGCGAAGGATAAACCTATAAAATTATTTTAAAAAAGTATAAAATTGAAAATTACGCAGACTTTTTAACCAAAGGTTCAAATTTTCGTCCATTTTATCGACAGTTTTTACCCCAAAAAAATTATTTATCTACGCGATATCCTTCAAACTTTAGGTTTATCCTTCCGGTAATATCATAGACAGAAATCTCTCAAAATTTCAGCGAGATCGATCAATAACTTTTCGAGCTACGGTGTGAGCAGTTTTTGAAAATGTAGTTTCGAGATAATCGCGTTTAAAGTTTCAATACGATAAAACTATAAATTTTAGTGACTTACCGATCAATCAGCGATTCCGGGCCCATACACTAACCCTTGAACTTCCTCGTAAAGCTGATTTTCTTCCATTTGCTACTGTTTTCGGGCTGTACGTGCTGCTTTTTGTCGAGGAAAGGCTCATCCGGTTCTGCCTCTCTATCCGTGCCTCGTCGGAGTTTTCGGCGAAAACTCTGGCCTACCTCCCAACAATTATGTCCAACGCATTCATAATTCTTAGAATGGAGGAATAGCCTTCATTGAACACTCCAGCAGCAATGTAGGCTGCGATTTCAACGATTTTGAGCCCAGAATGGAGGTGTTTTGGAGCTAATCGCCAAACTGTTGCGTTGAAACTCTCTTTCGCGTTTTGGGTATTGCCACCCAAGCATCTTTCGAGTAAATCTTCCCTCGACAAATCTTTGTAAATTGGTAAGAGATGCTGCTTCATCTCTTCACCAATTAACGGAGTAAGCTCGCTAGTTCGCGGTATGCGGTCTCGGCGCTCTCCACTATGAGCTATAACTCCGTAAATATTTCATATTTCGATTTTTCCTTTTAACCGTATCTTCTTGATATAGTATAGTTTCGAAATATCTAAAAAAAACATCGATTTTTTTGAAAATTTCAAAGGGTTTTCTCCCCTTAAACTAGCATTAAATAGGAACAAACCTTTCAATTGATGAAAATAATTCTTTATCGTATCAGCAAAACGCTTCTTAAGGCAGTAGTCTGCTTTAGGAGCCGAAAAAAAAGCGTTTTTTCAACAATTTTTTTGAAAGGGAAGGAAATGATTGCGGTAAACGAAATTTTGAGACGATAGTATATTATATTCAAGCTTTAAAAAACAATTTTTATTATTACAAATTATTGAAATTTGCCAAAGTTGTAACGATTTTTCTGGGGCGCCTGGAGTGTGCACTCGTAAATCGGTGCCGGTGATGGAGGTCGTGCGATGCATCTGAAACAGTGGAACCAAATTTTTTTTTAGTTTTTATAAGTTCCTTTTCTATATGAACTAAAAAAATACCGAAGAAATGACGAAATTCCAAATTTTTTCGAAGTTTGAAAAAAAAATTCACTTTTTTGAAAAAAAAAATTCACTTTAAGTTGCAAAACAAGTAATTTAAATAGTACTTTTGTCCAACTTTTTTAGTTCAAATAGAAGATAATTCAATACTAAAGCTAGATCGCTTTGGTTTTTTTCGATCGGACATATATTGTTTTTACTATCGCCGGCACCGTTTTCCAAAACTTGTGAAAATGAAAACTCGAGAAAACGGGCTGTAAAGTTCTGCCCGAGCATTCGCACCTGCTCGACGCTCGGCCACTAAAACTGATCTAGCTTCGAAAATATGTCGAATTGGCCTCTAAAATTTTGAACACATATTCTTGGATAGTTTTGGAATAGATTTAAGACAAAAACGAAAAATCGATTTTTTGAAGCCTGTAAAGCAGACTACTGCCTTAAACAATATAAAGTAAAATTAAATTGGCATTGCCAAGAAAACTTAGATTAGTCGCAATTATGGCAAATTTAATGGCGACTACCGTCAGTACACGGAGTTGACAGAATAAGAACATTAAATAACGTTACAACCGTATCCACGAAAATCGTTAAGGTCTTATATACGCGATTTCGCCGATTTTCGAAGGTACTTTTCTAGACGCGGTTAAAAAAAAATGACGCATATGTTGACAATATTTTTTTTACAGATCATTTATGCACATGGTTAAGTATATGTAAAAAAAAAAAAATCAGAAATATTAACAAATGGCGGAGATATAACATAATAAAGCAATGTATTTTTTTTTGCGCGCGCGTTGATGGTGAAAGTTCTCGGTATCGATGTGGGTGTCTGAAAAAAAAAATAAACATATTTATAATTGCATGATGAATGTATCTTCAGTGTGAACCAACAATATTATTTAAAAAAAAATTATTATAATAAAAATTTGAAACTTAAAATTTTACTCAATTTTCTGTCGGTTTATTTTTTATATTTTTTTGTTCCATTGAAATTTTTATTTCTGTGGTTCACACGATAGATGATGATACTAAGAATATGTTGTAAAAATTTCAAAGCGATCTGAACCTTCGTTCAGGAGTTCGAACTTTCACAAGGTTCAAAAAACGTGAATCGTGGAAAAACGGCTTTGAAGTTGGCGGTCGGGCGCGCTGCGCGCGGTATCTATTATAAATGCAATCTTACCTTATTTAATAGCATAATGGAATTTTTCAGTTTTGTAAAGCTTAAAATATTCCTCACCGTTCAGGCTAATGGAATCAAAAATAAATAAAAAATGAAAAATTTTGAAATTTTTCGCGTATATAAGGCCTCAAGGTAGTATGTGCACGAATCTCCTTATTAGGAAAAAAATTGTTTTTTTTTTTGTATGCTGTAGTATAGACATACAGAATGACGTCCGCGAAAACTCAGCATGCCTTACCGGCTAGATACAATAGTAATTAATTCACGAAATCAATGCATCAAACCCATACCATATGGGGAATCCGTGCGGATCGAGCTTTGAGACGAAAATAATAGTAGTTCGCGAATAGATATGAGCTATACGAAAAGCGATAAATAACAAGAAAACTGTCGCGGTTACGTATGTTGCATACAAAATATAGGTTACGGGATATTTCGAGCAGATATTATCGATTGAATCGACTAATTTTTGCGTTCGCTAGCCGTGTCTGTCATGGCGGGAGAGATGGCGTAGATTTGGCAAAACCGCATGCCGTCAGCTGTGTTCGTATCCGGGAGGCCGAATCGAGCCGGTCAATTTGAATGCAACGACAAAAGTTGTAGATTCTTTACGCGAGAAAATTTGCTCATTAATGATAAATAATTATGGATTGAATATTATATAATGAAGTTTTTATCATTCTTTTTTATCTTCGCGGGCGTTTTTTGTAATCCATATTGTATGTAAGACCGAAGTTACATACGCACATTGCACACACACACTACACACATGCTTACACACGCGGACGGCATAAACAAACTTTTTGACATTGATCGGAAGCGGCCGAGGACAGCGTTGCCACGAATATTGCCAGAATTATGAAATAGCGGACGGTGAGACAACTCAAGTCAAATCTGATTGCTATTTTAAAACTTTACTTTTCATAATATAATGCACACAGTTATCACATACACTTCTCAAATAATTATTTTCCGTATCATATTTATTATTGTACCTAAATGTATTATATTTTGCATTTTTCAGATTCGAAAATTGCTAGATATTCTGTTGACTAGTCAATCCGCTAGTACTACCTTAATCTGCTAATTTTTGAAATATCAATAAACGGTTTTCACGAGCGTATTAAGAAAGGTCTAAGGAATAATAAAATGAAAAAAAAAAATCGATTTTGTCAAATTTCTAGACCAGACCACTGCCTTAAGGCAGTAGTCTGGTCTAGACATTTGGGTCTAGGTTGCGTATTGAGTGATTTGCTGAATAATTTGTTTACTCGATTGGTCAAGTAGCTTCGCGTGTGGTTCGAATTTTGAGGCGTTTTTTTTTCTTTTTTTTTTTTTTCTTTTCCATAAAGGAAAACGAGCTTCGAAAGAACGAAGCTCGTTGATGAACTCAAATGTTGGCTTCGAGGCATTTACAAATGAATGATTTTTACCACCTCTTTTGTCTGTCCGGTAAAAGTCTTTTGAAAATCGTCCCATTTTACGGTATAAAAATATGATATAAAATTTCGCAGAGTACGAAATTAAACGGAGTAATACAATGTATTGTTTGGGCTTTTTCGTAGGTTCGGAAGACACTGTTCGGTAAAATGAACGCGTATCCACAGAAGAAGATCATTACGTTCAACAAGCACAAAGATGACTTTGAATTTATCGTGCAGTATGCGGAATTGGATCATTTGCCTAAAACGGAACAATTGTAAGTTTATCCGCCATGTTTGTATCATTTATCACGTATAATGTGAAGACAATAAAGGGATTGAGTAATTTAAAAAATTAAAAAAAAAAAATGTTTTTGCAGTGCTCTTGGAAATTTGACCTTGTCGCGTGTAGGGCTGACCGGCGTGGCCGAAGCTTATGAGAAGCATGCACAGCAAAGCGCGGAAAGCAAGGGTATCCGCGCCCATTTCACGATGGACGACAGTGGAATATTGAATCTTCATAACGTGGAATTGATATCGGAGAAGACGGTGCAAGCTGGCCCCGATGAAGAAGAAGGTACCTTTTCTAAACTTGGTTCAACAATAAGCAAGCTCTTTTCAGGTTTGTATTAACAGTCTGGAAGGCATGCTACGTATTTATTTGTTTCCATTAAAATTAAGAAACTATATTATAAAACTGTGCGATGAGAAAAATTGTACTTTCGAAATTTCAAGCTCTTGCGCAGACGACTCAAGGGGCCAGTCCACTTTCGGAGCCACGAAAAAAAAAGGCTATTTTCGCGATGTTTTTTTTTTTTTTTTTTTTTTGAGGATTTTATAAAAGATATGAATATAAAAGTTGTCGGGCTTGATAAGTAAAGTCTTGAAATACATTAAAAAAAAAAAAATTTAATTAATTTTTAAGTACAAAAACTATAGTTTAACGTAACGCCTCAAAAATAGATGGGCTGGGGTAGCTCTATCGCAACTCGGCAACGGCTTGTCTGAAACAAAAAAATCAAAGTCCATTAGATTCAGTACGACACCAGCTACAAAATGACCCACGGATATAAAGTTTTATCGAAAAATAAAAAAATGGCAGATGAAAAACGAAAAAAAGTAATAAAAAAAAATGCGTTTTTTTTTTTCGCAGTTTTTCGCAACAACAAAAAAGAGTAAAAATCAAAATTTTTAAACCATCGAGGGTCATCTTGTTGCGAATCGTGTTTACAATGTGTGGTTGAAATTTCAAGAGAATCGGTTCATTAGTTTTAGAGATACGATGGAGCTAGATTTTGAAAACGTTGTTTCGAGAAAAAACCCCGTTTGAAGTTTATACTATGAAAAACTCTTACCTAAAGTCAATCGGCAATTTCTGCACCGTAAAAAATCCCTTCTGATTGCTCATCATCGTCGATTTCTTCGAGTCTTGCTTGCTTTCGTTTGGTTCTGGTCTCTTTTGAGCACTCGGAACTGCGCCGGTTTGCCGAGCGAACACGCTCGTCATCGCGATTTTCGGCGAATCCGATGGCGATCGGGCCGAGTTTGACTCGGAGAGCTCGGATTTTCATAACATTTTGACACAATATTTCTGAACGTATGTACTTTCGAAAACAGTAAAAAAAAAAAAACGATTTGAAATTTTCAAAGGGGACTGGCCCCTCAAGTCTGAATTTCTCTCAAGTGATTCGGATTTTTTTTTATTAACGGTTAACATTACTCCAGAAAAATAGGGGTGGCTTCAAGATTTTTTTGCTTAAAACATTGGGAGAATATTCTAGGCAAATTGTACTATTGGATGATAAAATTGAAAAAAAAATGGATTTTTCTGAAATTTTCAAACCCACGTAAACCCTTAAAAGGCATTGCAGTGTAACGGATCGAAAAATAGCTGATTTTCGCGATTTTTTTTTTCCATGGTTAAAATACGCCAGTCTAATTTTTCTTATGTCAAATAAAAGCACTCACGAAGAAGAGAAAATAAAGGATTTCTTCGAAAAAAAAAAAGAAAAGTAGTCCACGTATTATCGGAAACAAAATTTGTAAAAAGATTATTAATCAGTATGAAAGCCGCCATCTTGCTATGAAGGTTTGTTTTTTTTTTTTTTTTAATCAAAATTGACACAATGCCGGCGGTTTGAAAAAAAAAAACGTATCGAATTTTGGCTCGATCGACAGTTTTTCGTTAAAAAAAAATATGAAGATTAAAAAAAAAAGCTTTCACAGCAACATAAAAAATGGCGTGAAGAATGTTGCGTCAAGATTTGAGACTTGGATAGCTTGGAAAAAAAAAACTCTTCCTCTGAGAGTGTACACCATTTTGAAAAACAACGTTTCGAGAAAAATGCAGTTTAAAGTTTCGGCAGGTCTCGCGCACGGCTGCTCGAATGACTTTCTCTAAGAAGGGCTTCAGCGACCGAAATTCAAATTACGCCCCAAAAATTAAACAGCATGTTTTATAATTCTCTGTACTATCGAACAGTGCAAAAAAAAAAAATCGATTTTTCGAAAATATTACACTGCGATGGACCTTTAAAAAAAATGGCCGCTGAAATTTGAAAAACATCGAAAAACGCATGACAATAATAATAAATTGATTTTTTTTTTTTTACATATACATTCATTCTCTAGAGACATTATATTCATTTTAAAAAACAGAAAAAACTTGTGCAACGTCCCGATTTTTTTCGTCTTTCGGAATTGCCTCGAATCGGTAATTAAAAAAAAAAAAAAAAAATTGCCTCAATTCACGCAGCCTCGGACGACAACGAGGCAGCCGAGAAGGTCGAGTCGAATTCAAAGGACGACGTCAAGCCTGCGACGAACGAGGAATCCTCGGAACAATCGAGCTCCAGCGGGAACGAGGGAGACAAGGCGAACGCGCAAAATCAGACGAAAGTGAACGAGGAGAAGATGGCCGTTAATCGAACGGAAAAAGCACCGAAGAAACCAACTGTTACGACTATTCGGGATAAAATCAACGCCATCGAGAATCGACACGGACCTCAAACATTGCAAGGCGATAAATTTCAACAATCCCGCGATAAGTAAGTTTATCTTACGATTGTTCGGTTGTAACATTCATGCCATAATCGTTTTGCCTTCCATTGGGTCATTAAGCCTCCCCTCCCGTATTCTTAAGGGGTTGTGTGGGTTTCGAAGCCAAAAAAAGCATATTTTCTCTATTTTTTTTTTTAATACAGGGTGAACCATTTAACGTGACCATCCCAAATATCTCCGTTGCCTTTAGAGTGACGAAAAAAGTGTCGGGAGGTAATTTGATTGATTTCGAAGGGCTGATGCATTGGTGAAAAATTCATTTTTGTCAAGGTCATAGTTTTTGCGTTCTCAAGGTCATGAATGGTTTTTCAAATGGGAACATGTTTTTTTTTTTTTTTGAAGACGTTGTAGCTGATATTCAGACGAATCCAACGACCTATGATATCATGACCTTGAAATGATTTTTCACCAAAATACACGTGTAAAAACGGGAAATCGCGATGGCATTGACAATAAGAATATCCGAATAATGTAATTGAATTTTTTGTGCAGAAAATTTATTGTAACAAATGTTCGAAGCGATGGCCATTAACCTCGACACTTTTCTGAAGACGTCGGATGAATGATTCTCTTGAGCTTCGAATAGTTTCTGGTGTGATAGCGGCGCAGGTTATCCAACGGATACAATAATGTCAATAGTCGGAGATGTTTTTGATTTTTGTGAATACTGGCATTGTAACGTAGTAATACTGTAGTAGAGTGAAGAATGTTTACCATCTACCAATATTAGAATCAGTAGTACAAGTGTATCCATCCAAAGTAACATGTAATAACCGTATAGAAAATGGTATTGTACAGTCAAGCAGAGTGATTCGTACAGTCAAGGCATGATGTTCCGACGACGCCGGCGAACATGCGAGAACGAATTACAAGAGCCTGCGCCGCTGTCACACCAGAAACTATTCGAAGGTCAAGAGAATCATTCATTCGACGTCTTCAAAAATGTGTCGAGGTCAATGGTCATCGCTTCGAACATGTGTTACAATAAATTTTCTGCACAAAAAATTACAATTACATTGTTCGGATATTCTTATTGTCAATACCATCACGATTTCTCGTTTTTACACGTGTATTTTGGTGAAAAATCATTTCAAGGTCATATAATAGGCCGTTAGATTCGTCTGAATATCAGCTACGTCTTAATAAAGAAAAAAAAAACATGTTCCCATTTGAAAAACCATTGATGACCTTGAGAACGCAAAAACTATGACCTTGACAAAAATGAATTTTTCACCACTGTATCAGCCCTTCGGAATCAATCAAATTACCTCCCGACATTTTTTTCGTCACTCTAAAGCCAACGGAGATATTTGGGATGGTCACGTTAAATTGTCCACCCTGTATATATCCTTTGTAATAAATATTTTTTTAAAACCCGTGAAATGTCGATATTTCCAGACTGGTCGGAAAATATGGACAAGTACGTGTCCACATTAACAATATGGAATAAAAATAAGCCAATGTTCTTATTAAACTTTTTATTCTACTCTTACACATCAATTAAGTTATTGCTTCGTTATCTTCTTCATTAATTTCAATCATATATTCTTTTCACTTTGTTTTATTTCACAAATATTGTGAAATTTTAACGGGTTCGAAAAATAGCCGAATTTCGCGATGTTTTTTCGATGCTTAAAATACGCTGATCAGTCTGACTTTTTTCATGTCAAATCAAAGCACTCATGAAGGGCAGAACCCAAACAAACCCAAACAAAGCACTCATGAAGGGCAGAAAATAAATTTTCACACGTGTATTTTTATTTTTTACATTTTTTTTACAAAAAAAAGTCGATTTTTTGAAAAATTTCACACCGATGATCCCTTAACCCTTCGAAGCATAGCGACATACTGTGTTATGTCACCTACTTCCGCTCTGTTTTTCTTGAATAAAAAAATTTTTTAGCGCATAACGACGAATGTAAATGTACATTTAGGATTTTAGGAGATAAATTGTTACTACAATATCACTATTAAGGGCTTACGTTGCACTTAGTGGATGTTGATCATCACTACAGTACAAAAAAAAAACACGTTTTTTCGACAATAAATGTAATTGTGCCTAATCTAGCAGGTAAACCATACACAAAAAATGAATTCAGAGACGTTTTTTTGGCTCGCTGATTACGAATTCGAGCTCAAAATCCAGAAATTTAAAATGGCGAATCCAATATGGCGGACCAAAACCGGAGATTTTACTGGAATTACTAAAACATCGGAGTTGCTCGATATGTCGATTCTGTTATACTGAATTTCTAATAGAATTACGCTTTTAGCATTACCCGGAGCTAACGGCGAGGACGTGGCGAGTTTCTTTTTTAATTTTTAATTTAGAACTTTTTAAATTTATATATTTTGACTGGTTTCAAAATTAGCGACTTCAATAACCCTAAAGCACCGAGTTTCCTCGCCATCAAGAGAATTTTATGTTTCAGTTCGCCAGTTATTTTTAAATTATAAGCTCAGATTAGTATCAGTGACCAAGCCAGATTTGTGTTTCATTATCCTATATTGGAACTGCCATTTTTATTGTTCAATTTTCAACTGAGATTCGAATTCAACGACTCAAAAAACCCCTGCGTATGGAGTTTCACCTTCATCAAGCTACTTTGAGCATTTTGGTCCGTCATATTGGATCCGCCATCTTGAGTTTCCAAATTTTTAGTGCAGACTTGTAATCAGCGACCCCGAAAAGCCCCGAGCACCAACTTTTGCTTTAATCAAACAATTTTTGCATTTGTGGTGAGCCATATTGGATCCGCCATGTTGAATTTTCAAATTTTGAGTGCAGATTTGTAATCACCGACCCCGAAAACCCCCCGAGTACAAAGTTTTGAGCTGATTGCACGTAAGGAAAAAATGTATGCTTCAAAGGGTTAAAAGGAAAAAAAGCTTATTGATATTTCGTTGTGCTTCAGGATTCGGGCCCTGGATCAACGCGACATGAAGAGAGCACGTCGTGAAACGGCCCAAAACAATCTCGAGTCTTACGTGATCGATGCTAAGCAAAAGATGGAATCGGAGGAGTACGTAGCGGCGGCGACTGCCGAACAAATCGAGAGCATAATGAAAACATCCGACGAGCTTTTGGATTGGCTATACGAGGAAGGCTTCGACGCCGAGGCGGAAGTCTACGATGAAAAATTGCAAAGGATAAAGAAAATAACTGAGGGCGTTTACGAGAGAGTCTTCGAGCATCACGAGAGACCGGACGCACTCAAGGCAATGATCTCGATGATAAACGGAAGTACGACGTTCCTCAATAATATGAAAAATCTCACGAAAGCGCAAGAAATCTTCAATACCGTGGAAGTGGAATCTTTGGAAAAAATCATCAACGAGACTCAGGTAAGTTTGCGCTATTTTTTTCTTTCCGAAGATCTCAAGGTCAACTGAACAACACCCAATGGGACGACGATCTTTTTGTCTCGTAATTCGACAGCGCAGCGAATGGAAAATGCAAATCGATTTTATTGTAAAAAAAACTTCAAAGAAAGAAAGTGCCTGTATTTTAATTCTGTCTATTGAAGTTCTTTTGGATATATCGGGAGTAGAAATGAATCTCCGCCGTTTGACAAAAGATGGCCCCATCAGGAGGTTATGATTGAAATTGTCAGATGTAAAACGTCATATCGTAAGGTTGGACATCTGGCAAGACCGTAAACTTGAAATATTAACGATTTTGTATCAGCATCACATAACTGTTTTCGTGCGAAAATGTCGAGTTTTGAGCCGAATAAGCGTCATTTGCGGGAACTTTTGATTTACTTCTTTAATTTGAAGAAATGTGCAGGTGAGGCGCATCGATTGCTTGTAGAAGCATATTGTGAGGCTGCTTTAAGTGAGAGAAGTTGTCGTGAGTGGTTTGAAAAGTTTAAGAACGGTGAGTCTGACGTCGAAGACAAAGAACGTGGCGGAAGGCCGAAAGTGTACGAAGACGTCAAATTGGAAGCATTACTGGAGGGAGATTCGTGCCAAACGCAAGAAGAACTTGCACTTACATTAGGAGTGACTCAACAAGCAATTTCACATCGTTTAACCCTTAGTGTGCATCCGGTGTCAGCCTGAACCCAACATTTTTTTCTTACCTGAATAGCGTTTACGGGTAAGCGTCCCCTTAAAATAGTTGTTGCAATCTCTCATTTTCCCTCTTTCACGAAACCTGAAAAACGGCCAACTTCGTACTCGAAAATAAATATACTTTTTGGAACGGCTGCAAAGCGGACTATTTTTTTCCTTAAAACATGGACCCTTGTCTGTAAAACCCTAAAAGGTTTTCTTTCAAAACTCAAAATTGACGTTTTTACGAGAATTTTTACCGAAACAGTGCTTTTTTTTTGCGTACCATCAACTTTAAGCACGTTTTTGAACAATTATAAAAGGTTTTTTTTTTGGAAATCTAACGTCGCGGCCTTAAAGTTTGATCGATTCAGTGCAAAAAGTGACTCAACCGTTTTTTTTTTCCGAAAAGCGCATAGTTACCGAGATATTCGAGGTCAAAAATGGCCTGGGGTCAAACTGACCCCATGTGCACGAAATGATTCGCTGTGAAGGTGTGCACACTAAGGGTTAAAATCGTTGGGAATGATTGAAAAGCAAGGAAATTGGCTTTCATATGAACTGAAGCCGAGAAACGTTGAACGCCGATTTTGCACATGTGAAATGCTGCTTGCCAGGCATAAGCGAAAGGATTTTTTGCATCGTATAGTCACTGGTGATGAAAAATTGATCCACTACGATAACCCAAAGAAGAGGAAATCATGGGGACCACCTGGCCATGCTTCAACATCGACAGCCAAGCCGAATATTCATAGCAAAAAACTCATGTTGTGTATTTGGTGGGATCAGCTTGGTGTCGTGTATTATGAGTTGCTCAAACCGAACGAAACCATTACTGGGGCTCTCTACCGAACACAATTGATGAGATTGAGCCGAGCACACAAGGAAAAAAGCACCCACTATTACTCCAGACACGCCAAAATTATTCTCCTGCATTATAATGCTCGTCCACAGGTTGCGGCGCCGACCTATGATATCATGACCTTGAAATGATTTTTCACCAAAATACACGTGTAAAAACGAGAAATCGTGATGGTATTGACAATAAGAATATCCGAATAATGTAATTGAATTTTTTGTGCAGAAAATTTATTGTAACAAATGTTCGAAATGATGGCCATTGACCTCGACACATTTTTGAAGACGTCGAATGAATGATTCTCTTGACCTTCGAATAGTTTCTGGTGTGACAGCGGCGCAGGCTCTTGTAATTCGTTCTCGCATGTTCGCCGGCGTCGTCGGAACATCATGCCTTGACTGTACGAATCACTCTGCTTGACTGTACAATACCATTTTATATACGGTTATTACATGTTACTTTGGATGGATACACTTGTACTACTGATTCTAATATTGGTAGATGGTAAACATTCTTCACTCTACTACAGTTTTACTACGTTACAATGCCAGTATTCACAAAAATCAGAAACATCTCCGACTATTGACATTATTGTATCCGTTGGATAACCTGCGCCGCTATCACACCAGAAACTATTCGAAGCTCAAGAGTATCATTCATCCGACGTCTTCAGAAAAGTGTCGAGGTTAATGGCCATCGCTTCGAACATTTGTTACAATAAATTTTCTGCACAGAAAATTCAATTACATTATTCGGATATTCTTATTGTCAATACCATCACGATTTCCCGCTTTTACACGTGTATTTTGGTGAAAAATCATTTCAAGGTCATGATATCATAGGTCGTTGGATTCGTCTGAATATCAGCTACAAAGTCTTAATAAAAAAAAAAAACATGTTCCCATTTGAAAAACCATTGATGACCTTGAGAACGCAAAAACTATGACCTTGACAAAAATGAATTTTCCACCACTGTATCAGCCCTTCGAAATCAATCAAATTAACTCCTTACGTGTTTTTTCGTCACTCTAAAGGCAACGGAGATATTTGGGCTGGTTAAATGGTCCACCCTGTATATCGCGCGAACCGTGCTATAGATTGATTTTTTTTTTAAACTTGTTGACAGCTCTCGAATTTTGTGCGATTTCCGTCTATCGCAAAGTATTTGAAATTCTTATCTTATCTCATAGCGAAATGATAAAGCTCCGCGATTTTGCCACGTTATACGTACGACGTATCATCGAGACGAAGTGTGTTGAGTTTTTTCATAGTTGCATTTCAAAAAGCTCTCGAACAATTTTCCACCAATTTGAGAATAATTTGTCGAAACAAAGCGAAAGAAATTATTTGAGAATCCCGCTGATCCATAAGAATTTATTTCCAAGCGGTAAACCGCCCCCTCACCTCCCCCCCCCCCGTCTTAATGAAATCGAACGTTATCATATTGCATTATTTTTTTCTTAATTTTTATAAAAAAAAAAATAATAAAAAAAAAACTGGCAGCGGTGGGATTCGAACCCACGCCTCCGAAGAGACTGGTGCCTTAAACCAGCGCCTTAGACCGCTCGGCCACGCTACCTTGACAATGGTGAATTCCTATTCTCATTCGAGCCCGCCAGTCCCGACATTGCGCGCAATGTAGCGCGTCAATTTTCATTTTTCTCTTCAGTTGCCTTTCTCCCTCTTCAATTCTTTTAAATAAAAAATTCGAAATAATTCGTGATAATAACATTTACTTGGAACGCTCAAAGTAAAATTGCTTTGAAATAATTCGTTTCCGGAAGTAGAGATAATTTGACAAGATTCCTCATTGACGATACTGCAAAGTTTTCGGAGTTTTTTTCTTTTTAATTGCCAGACTCAAGGGGAGAAGGTAAATAATAATTAAAAAAAAAATATAAAAAAATTGGCAGCGGTGGGATTCGAACCCACGCCTCCGAAGAGACTGGTGCCTTAAACCAGCGCCTTAGACCGCTCGGCCACGCTACCGGCTTGATCGCTTCCGAATTCAAGAAGGATTGCAACAAGGAACGGTGACTTTTCCCCGGTTCTGTTCAATATATTCAACAGTGAAATTCTAAATCTCTTCAACCTTAACACAGGTATTGATACTCACTCCGGAGCGTACGCAGACGACATGGTTGTGTATGTCGCCGATAGAAAAATCCCAATAATTCAGGAAAAATTAAACACCATTGTGAACCAAATTCACTCATATTACAAAAATTGGAATCTCAAAATAAATCCGCTGAAAAGCGAAACAATATTATTCCGAAAAACAGTCAACGAAATTTCTCCTTTGACTGTCCCTCATATAAAAGATTTTCAAATCACAATTGAAGACCAAAGTACTGGGGAGATCACACCAATCCCCAACAAAGATGTCGTAAAATACCTTGGAGTACACTTTGACTACCTTCTCAGACTGAATAAACACCACTCTACACAACTAACGAAAGCAAGAAACGCTCTGAGAGCCAACCACAGAATTTTCTTCAATAGAGAATTAGAACCGAAAGCGAAAATAATCTGCTATCAACTTCTGATACGACCAATCATGGCTTATGCTGCTCCGATCTGGTGGAACGTAGGACCATCGGTTATGGAATAATATCGAAAATTTGAGAGATCCTGCCTGAAAGCCTGCCTTGGACAATATCGCACTGCGGAATCGGACTATACCAGACGCATCGATAATGAAACAACATACGACGGAGCCGACATACCACGTTTCGACATTTTTTGCCTCATGCTTACAAGAAATTACTTCAGCACTGCTTATGAAATAAATAATGACCTCATCAACCAACTACCGATAAATAATGACGCAACAATTCTCAGAATGGCAAAAAGTAATTACGCACCCCCGGAAACCTTCACAAACTTCGACAAACTGGGCTACATACAAGACGAAAACAACGTACCAATAATTTATCACATCAAAAGACATTGCGCCAAAAAAGCTATATTTACTGATCCGGATATCATTCCAAGGGAAAACTGGGTTTACTCCGCGGCATTGCCCAGAAGAGATCGAGAAAATCTCGACAGACTCAAAGAAAAATACTGGTGGCTACAAGGTGAAGCCAAACACATGGACGAATTGAGGCGAAGAGCCAGAAGGAAAAAAGAACTCCAACAACAACAACAAAGGGCAGCGAACAGAGCCCGCTATTTACAACGACTATAACATCGGCAATTAAACACGTCAGGTGCACCAGCGCCCAAACTCTGTACACATTGTAAATAATTATCCCTCCTCCTCCTCCTCCTCTCCCCTCCCTCCCCCCAGAAAAGTCCACGACAAAAATTGTAGCAATGGTTTTTTTATAAATTTTTTTTTTTTTTTTATCATAGCAAACATATACAAAAAAGAAAGGATATAATATTCAACCACAAAAACAGACCCACGATCTGAAGTTTAAAATACAAGCTATGTAAACTGATTTTTGGTTAGAAACGTCACTCGACGACAATCCAAAATTATACTGAATTCCGATACTGTTTAAGTTCTTATAAGGTGGTAGTTTATTACTTACAAATGTATACTGAGAAATAATGAAAAATAAACCACCTTTGTCAAACCAAACCAAAACCGGCTTGGTCGCTGGAGCCGACATACCACGTTTCGACATTTTTTGCCTCATGCTTACAAGATATTACTTCAGCACTGCTTATGAAATAAATAATGACCTCATCAACCAACTACCGATAAATAATGACGCAACAATTCTCAGAATGGCAAAAAGTAATTACGCACCCCCGGAAACCTTCACAAACTTCGACAAACTGGGCTACATACAAGACGAAAACAACGTACCAATAATTTATCACATCAAAAGACATTGCGCCAAAAAAGCTATATTTACTGATCCGGATATCATTCCAAGGGAAAACTGGGTTTACTCCGCGGCATTGCCCAGAAGAGATCGAGAAAATCTCGACAGACTCAAAGAAAAATACTGGTGGCTACAAGGTGAAGCCAAACACATGGACGAATTGAGGCGAAGAGCCAGAAGGAAAAAAGAACTCCAACAACAACAACAAAGGGCAGCGAACAGAGCCCGCTATTTACAACGACTATAACATCGGCAATTAAACGCGTCAGGTGCACCAGCGCCCAAACTCTGTACACATTGTAAATAATTATCCCTCCTCCTCCTCCTCCTCTCCCCTCCCTCCCCCCAGAAAAGTCCACGACAAAAATTGTAGCAATGGTTTTTTTATTAAAAAATTTCTTTTTACCATGGCACACATATACAAAAAAGAAAGGATACAATATTCAACCACAAAAACAGATCAACGATCTGAAGTTTAAAATACAAACTATGTAAACTGATTTTTGGTTAGAAACGTCACTCGACGACAATCCAAAATTATATTGAATTCCGATACTGTTTAAGTTCTTATAAGGTAGTTTATTACTTACAAATGTATACTGAGAAATAATGAAAAATAAACCACCTTTGTCAAACCAAAAAAAAAAAAAAAAAACCCGGCTTGGTCGCTAAAACTCTTGAGGCCGTTCTGTGGGTACACGTATGTACCCACAGAACATATGTAAAAAAAAGTTGCATATGTATAAAAAGTTGCACGAGGCCGAGCGTTGTCATGCAGAAGAATAATTTTGTCATGTCTTTGCTCGTATTACGGCCGTTTTTTCTCGTAATGCACGGCTCAAACGAATCAATTGTAGTCTATACCGATCGCCCGTAATGGAATCGCCAAGTTGTAGCAGCTCATTGGCTCATTTGGCTGTCCAGGGCGAGGCTTGCTCTTCGACGCTGAAATCACCGTTCTTAAAGCGTCGCAAACCATTCCCTACATGATTTATCAGTTGGAGCATCATCGCCATAAACTTCAACAAGCATTCGATGGCGCTTCGGCTGCACTTTTCTTCCAATTAAAGCAGAAAACGTAAAACTTCCCGCAAATGCTGCTTAGTTGACACAAACATTTGACATATTCAACACAGTAAAAAACAAGGTTTTTAAAATGGAACTCAAAGCGATATAAACTGAATGTTATTGACAGATGTCTAAGCTCTCTGAAACCACCGAAATCAGCTGTCACTATGAAACATTCATAACAGCCAGAGCCATCTCTTGAAAACGTACCGAATTAATTTGTACTCCCAATAAAAAAAATTTCACCACCGACAAACATGCAAAAAGGTAAATTTTTTAAATGTTTTTTTCTCTCTTCTTCAGAGCTACCACGACGAGATCGCCAAGTGGTACAAGGAGGCTGCTCTAAGTGAGCCAATCAAGTACAGAGTTCGCGATATAGCGAACAAAATGGCGGAGCTCGATCGCGAAGTCAAGTATCTCGTGAACAAGGCGAAAATATGGAAACCGAAAGTGGAAAAGGTGGCGACGAACGAGACGAAAACGACGAAAACGACGAGCACGACGACGACGGACGACGAGTCGCCGGAAGTCGAGCCGGTTTCGCCATCCGACGATGAGGCCGATCAAGCGACGGACGAGACACCGGAAGCCGCGACGATAGCCAAGGACGAGCCACGAAACGAAACGAAGAAACCTGCGACCGAGAAGGCCAGCGATGCGACGAGAACGAAAACGTCCGAGAGAGACGAGACCGACCCGTCTCACGCTGAGCTCTAAGCGTTTTTTTTTTCTTCTTCTTTTTTTACTTCTCTTCACTCCAATTTTCATTGCGAAACGACTGAACTGCAATCGAGAATTCGCTCGTGCGCGAATTGCTGTGCAACGTGAGAAGGAACGTGAGAATTTCGAGTTATCGTCATCAATTGCGATGTCATCGACAATTAGAAATAAATCAATCGGATCGAACATCGAGAGCGCGTTCAATTAAAATAATAATAATAACGAAAAGATGATAACTGAAGAAAAAGTATACAGAAGTGAAACAATTACACGCGGAGAAATTCCGAGCACGTTGCCCATCGATGTCGAAAAAATTTTCAATCTCGTACGACGCTACGCAAACTTTCTCAGCCATTTCTTCACACAACGCGACGGTTCGAGCGTCAAAATGCGCGTCTCTAAAGCGGCTAGGTCGAGAATCTCTTCGATTCGCGATTAGCTCAACCGGAAGTTCATTTTTCGACCTTCGATTGGCTCTTCGACCTTTCTTTTTCTTGAGTGATACGAATATCCAGGAGATTTAGGCCGTTTTTTGCGAGAAAAAAAACGAAAAAACTTCTCGTCCTCTACCTAGCGGCGAAATCTCGCGTGTTATTTCGATTTAACGAAGATTTTCCGAAAAAAAAACCTCCGATCATTCCGTGCCGCGAATTCAAAATTTGCCGAAAATTGAATCGTTCTAGAGGAAATCCAAAATTTGATTTTACCCATCCACCTACACCTTTCGATGATCTCGCAGTCGTTTTTTTTTCGTCAATTAAGTTGCTGGCAACTTTACGGTATTAAAGTTTTACAAAAAATTAACGAAAAACGTTGCTCGACTGTTTCTTAAAAAAAAAAAACCAAAATGATTTTAAGCGTTTGCTGGATTTTTTTCTCTCTAAGTTTGAAATGCCATTTCGCATTTTTCGGTAAATAAAAAAAATTCGGAACGTCGAAACACAGGCTCATTTTTCTTCACAATTTCCGCTTCAATTTATGCAATTTTTCAAAAGTTACGCGCAAACTAATTTTCCAAATTAAACTTGTGCACGTTCAATTTTTAATTGGCGTCGAAAAAAATATTTTTTTTTTTCTTTCTCGTTGCGAATGAGATTTTTCAATCAAATTAGTCATGAATTTTACGAGACATTCCTGTCCTTCACATCGTGAGATTTTGATGAAGCTTTTTTTTTTTTTTTTTTTTTTAAAGTCAACCTCGAAACGAAGCAGCCTTTAAAAACGTAAATTTGCAAGAGAACATTTTTTTATTCATATATATTGAAAAAAAAAAGTTCGTGAATTTATTTCGTACGGAAAGAAAAAAAGATTTTTCAATCACGCGTAGATTTTTTTTTATTAGCGCGTATCTTTTCGATATTATCATTATTATTTTCATGGAAATATATTTTTCTCAGTTTCTTCAGCGCGCACTCGAAATTCTCAAAAAAAAAAACATAACTTTTGGGCAGGAAACGCACACGCGGAGTTTTCGAGAGTTAAAAAGTAAGTTCGATCGCGAGAAAAAAAAAACACATGCATTTTCCATTCGAAAATTTCCAAAATCCGACGGAAATTCATTTTCAGTATAATCGGATGATTGTCTTTTTCATTTTCTTCGAATTCGCGACACGCTTGAGTCGCGCGCCTCAACGCCGAGCTAATTTACACACCTTTGTAGATTTTTTTATGTCGAGAGGAAGAAAGAAAAAAAAAAGAAAAGCATGCACAACGATACAGCCTATGAAGTAAAATTGTAATACAAATTTCTTCACGACTGGGGGAAAAAAAAAAACGAAGAAAAGGATTGAAGCCCGAAAATGGTGTTTCGCGACGTACAGAGAGCCAAAAAAAAAACACACAATTGGTGCGTCAATCGTCGATCGATAAGAGGTTTCGGCTTTTTTTTTCTCCAAAATATAATTTAATTTAGGAGAGAATTGGGAAATCGTGCATGGACGATTTTTTTCTTTCCGGTGAATACAAATTACGGAGCCTGAACGCACGAAATTTGTATTAAGATTTAGGAAATATAGTGAAACAATTGTACGAGGTGTGCACGATAAATATATTTATAATTATTGGATTTCTTTCGTTGTCGATTTTTACTTTTTATTTCGTCAAATTTTTCTTCTAAGGCAAAATGACACCTTTCAACGTGTAAATTCACCGTAGATAAGAAAAGAACATTTTTTTTAAATTTTTAAACCTGCCTAATTAATGAATTTTCAGTAGAGCCTTTTTTTTTGAGGAAAAGTGTAAAAAAAAATTCATTGACCTATTTTCAATAGTGGAAATCGCGGAAGTGTGTCATTTAGCCTCAAGTACGCGGCTCGTTCGTTTCTTTCGTGTGTTCGGGGCTTGCATACACCTGAGACGGCTAAAAGTAAGCTTAGGTTTAAGAATTTTTTTTGTGTATAAAACTGAATTTTATCGAACAACCATGATATACAGGGTGTCCAATAGGAAGTTGCTGAAACTAATCGGCTGTCATTTCAAAACACGTGCACAGAATCAGAAAAGCCAAATTGCTTTAAATAGAGGAAACTCTGCAGTTTTAAACGCACATAAATAAAACCCAGTCAAATATTTTTTATGTCAATTTATTACATCTTATAAAAATAACGAAAAAGTACAGTGATTAATGATAGATATTTTCGAAGTGCGAACCGTTAGATTGTGCACAAAAATCAATTCTCTTTTGACAACTGTGAAAAACTGTGTCCGACATATCGTTCGTAATGCCGCGAACCACTTTCTGGATGGCCGCGATCAGTTCTTCTACTGTGCTGGGGTTTTTAGCGTAACAATGATCTTTAATGTAACCCCACAAGAAAAAATCACAAGGGTTCAGGTCCGGTGAGTACGGAGGCCATTCTAGTCCGCCTTGAGCAAATTTAGGGTACCCCAGACCGATTACTCGAGTCCCATATACGCGATGAATAGCTTCAAACACCTCATGAGTCCGGTGCGGCGTCGCTCCATCTTGCATGAAGTAAAAAAATTTTAACCAGTCCCCTCTTTTTTGCATAAGGGAAAAATTTCGTTTCCAAAAGCTGTTTGTAACTCTCTCCTGTTACCGTAGATTCCAAGAATTGCAAATAAATTCCTTTTACTGAAATCGCTGCCCGTGCCGTTACTTTCTGTGGATGAAGGGACTTTGCTAGCGATATGTTGGGATTTTCCGTTCCCCAAAACCGGTAATTTTGCTTGTTTACGTACCCATTCATCCAAAAATGTGCTTCATCGGAATAAATAATCATTTTCTCATTAAGTAATTCGGCTTCAAACATTCCCGTAATAGTGTTACAAAATTCGATGCGTTTCGTCATAGCATGTTCAGTTAACAATTGATGAGTGCTTATTTTATACGGATGAAACTTTAAAAAATATTTCAAAATGTTGTGTAATGATGATTTGGTTATTTTTAATGCTTGAGCAGCTTTCCGAATCGAATCATTTGGATTTTGTTTGAAATAATTCTCAACTTCGTTGATCTTCTCTGGTGTAGTCACCGTAACAGATGGACCTGGCAACTCGTGTCTACGGTCCTGGAGTGTACCATACTCCACGAAGTTATCGATTATCCTACAAAAATTAACGTAAAATTACTTCAATGCAGTTTAATTTAATTGAAACACAAGTTGTGTGATAGATGAATATGAATAAATATTAAATTCTTACCTTTTCAGAGTGTTTTCGCTGGCAACTCTATGAGTTCCAAACTTAGTACGAAACCCTCTATTCTCATTACTATAAATTTTTCCCCTCGAGAAGAAGCACTCAATAAGATATACTTTTTCTTCCGTGGTGAGCTCACTCATTTTGACGCGCGCGTACTTGCTTCAACCACGGCTGGAATAAAACTGCGGGGCCTCAGGTATGCGCCTTAGAAAAAGGGACCCCTATTGAATTCATGGAGGGAAGAGACACTTATTTAGTTCTAGCAACTTCCTATTGGACACCCTGTACATTTTAAAGTATGACATTTTATCTACATTGTGTGAAAATTTGGTTAAAAAATTTCAAACTGTAAAAAAATTGCAGTCGTTTTCCTGGGACGTGTTTTTTTCTTTCACAGCGTTTCCGGTACCACAGACGTGCCTCTGCCATTTTTTATCTAAAAAAATGTTTCTTAAAGTAGATAGATAAAACAAGTACTTATCGAGCGGGAATTTAATGTGTCGAGTTGCGACTGTTTCGAATTCCTCCGTTCTAAGAATTATGAATGCGTTGGACATAATTTTTGGGACGTACACGCCAGAGTTTTCGCCCGAAAACTCCGACGAGGCACGGACAGAGAGGCAGAACCGGATGAGTCTTTCCTCGACAAGAGCAGCTCGTACAGCCCGAAAACAACAGCAAACGGAAGAAAATCAGCTTTTCGAGGAAGTTCAAGGGTCAGTGTATGGGCCTGGAATCGCTGATTGATCGGTAAGTCACTAAAATTTATAGTTTCATCGTATTGAAACTTTAAACGCGATTATCTCGAAACTACATTTTCAAAAACTGCTCACACTGCAGCTCAAAAAGTTATTGATCGATCTCGCTGAAATTTTGAGAGATTTCTGTCTATGATATTACCGGAAGGACAAACCTAAAGTTTGAAGGATATCGCCGTAGATAAATAATTTTTTTGGGGTAAAAAGTGTCGAAAATTTGAACTTTTGGTTAAAAAGCTTGCGTAATTTTCAATTTTATACTTTTTTATCATTTTATAGGTTTATCCTTCCCCTATATGTGTCATTAATCGAAAAATATTTTTATTTTCTGTTTCCGATGAGCAGTAAAAATGTGAAAAATGGAGCATTTTTTGATGGCACGGGAAAGACGCCTGGGGGAAAGGGCTATAACTTTCGTCATTTTCGTTTGTAGAAGAAAAAAAAAATGTTTTTGAGCTCTTTGAACTTATAATAAAAACACATAAAAATTAAAAAATGATGCGATTATTTCATCAGCCTCAAAAAAAAATCACAAAAAATCGCTCATTTTCGGGCGTCTGAAGGGTTTTCTTTCCCTAATGCTTTCGATTCAAAGACGCGTCTATTTATCGTCGCGGTATTCATGTATTGCTAGAAAGATGGCAAACATTTTTTGACCTAGCGAGGGTCGATATTTCAAATAAATCATTTGTTTTTTCGTATTTCTCTTGAAATTTTTCATTTTTAATTCACAAAAAAAAAAACCCGCAAACTTGGTTGCGCACCCAGTATTAAGAATTCTTGGCGCATATTTTTCATATCAATATTGAAGTCGGATTTCCCACAAATAAACAACCGCCGCCAAAAACATTCCCGGAAGCCGAGCCATAAAACACAATCGCCATTTAGCAAAATTTTTTCAAATGCAAACATTTTTTTAAAACATCTTATTTACGTAATAAATTGTACCTGTACTTTCGTAAATGTAAAATGTTTTATTTCTTAAAAAAACAAAACAAAAAATGACCGAAATTGGCTATTTTGTTTTTTCGCCGTCTACGTGTATTTTCCTCCTAAAATCTCGAGGAATTTAATCCAGCCGACATTTTCCATCACATTTTCCCTATATTCACGGTTAAAATAATCTTCCTGATATCGCAATACACCGTATCAAACATTTGGAAAGAAAAAAAAGGTTAAAAAAAAAACAGCGTAATTTCGATACAAAAATAAAAGGCGCGAGCTTTCATTTAATACGTATTGGAACGCGTGGCAAAGAATATTTAATAAAACATGAATAATTAAGGTAAAAAATTTTTATCGCGTATGAAATGTGTTATTCGAAAACGTGTCTCTTTCGTGCACGTTTACGATCGGGTCTGTCGCTCGAGTCTGAGGGACGTCGCTTCGTTCTCTCCGCACCCTCGTTCTCATCCTCGGACGAGCCGTTGTTGTCGGAATCCCGGGACGTTCCTCCTGTCACACCGTCCAACGATACGCATCTTATGCCAGACATTCCACTGGTAACAGAACGAAAAGAATGAGATTTGTGAAATTGCGAATGACACTGGGTGGATGAAATTTAGAGAATTTGACCCACTGATTCGAAGTGTTGGTTTAGGGGGGGGGGCATGTATACCTGGCGAGGTGAAAAAAGATACGTTTTGGGTTTTTTTAGCATCGGAATTATCGAAACAGGCTTTATTTTAGTTAATATTAGGTGTAGTAAAAAAGAAATCCATTATTTTTGCAATAGATGGCTTTAGTAATCTGTATCTCGCGTTGTATAAGTGCGATCGGATTACGCTGGATGGCGTTAGAAAGATAAGATTTCGTACTAAGATAAACATCTCGGACAGTTTTGTGATTGCTTGACTCAATATTTTTTGAGCGCGCGTCAAAGATGGCCACCAGCAAAGTGAAAATACGCCATATTTTACAGTTTTGTCTTCGATAAAGGCGAAAACGCAAGCCAGGCGGCTGAAAATGTGAATATCGTTTATGGTCCTGATACTGTAACAGCAAATCACGCGCAATTTTGGTTTCGTCGATTCCGTTCCGGTAATTTTCATGTCAAAGTTGCACCACGCTCTGGAAGGCCAATTGTCGAAAATGTCGATAAAATAATGGAAATCGTCGAGTCCGAGCGTCGTGTAAGCACTGTTTCGATTACCCAGGAGCTAAACATTGCACAAAAAACCGTTTGGAACCACTTGAATAAGGCTGGATACAAAAAGAAGCTCGATGTATGGGTGCCCACACGAGTTAACGCAAAAAAAAAACCTCATGAACCGAATTTCCATCTGCGAATCGCTGCTGAGTCGCAACAAAATCGACCCATTTCCGAAGCGGATGGTGACCGGTGATGAAAAGTGGGTCACTTGCGACAACGTCAAGGGAAAACGGTCGTGGTCGAATCGCGGTGAGCCGGCGCAAACGGTGGCCAAGCCAGGATTGACGGTCAGGAAGATTTTACTGTGTGTTTGGTGGGATTGCCAGGGTATCATCTACTATGAGCTGCTCCCCTACGGCCAAACTCTTAATTCGGACCTGTACTGTCAACAATTGGACCGTCCGAAGGAAGCAATCGCCCAGAAGCGGCCAGCTTTGGCTGATAGGAGAGGAATTGTGTTTCATCGGGACAACGCCAGGCCACACGCATCGATAGCGACTCGCCGGAAGCTCCGGGAGCTTGGTTGGGAGGTTCTCATGCATCCACCTTACAGTCCGGATCTGGCACCAAGTGATTACCACCTGTTCCTGTCTATGGCGAAAGATTTTGCTGGTGAAAAATTCGCCTCAAGAGAAGCTTGTGAAAATCGACTTTCCCAGTTTTTTGCCAATAGGGAACGAGGGTTTCTATGAGAAAGGCATAATGAAATTACCTTCAAAGTGGCAAAAAGTTATCGATGAAAACGGTGCATATTAGACCCAAATCGGATCATTCTAACTATGCTAAATAAAGCCATCAATTTCATGCAAAAATAATGGATTTCTTTTTACTACATCTTATATATCAAAATATCGGATATTTTTGATATTTATAATATATACCATATTTTTACAAACCCCGCAATTAAATATTCAAGATCAATATCTATGTATACAATTAATTGTTTTCAAATGTAAGTGAAGACGCGTTGTCATGACTCGTTAATTTTTATCCCCATCGTCGTATTTCAATGCGATACGCCTGAAAAGTAGAATGGCCGAAAACTTTTGCCCGCAACTGTATATCAGTGATATGCGCGTACAAAGTCGCGTGCACAGTTTCGTAAATGTAGTAAATTTACCTGTCGTATCTGTACAGCTGATAGTAAGAATTGTTCCGACTGAGTTGGCCCAACTTCGGTATAAAATTGTCGTCGTGAGTGATGACGATTAGCTGGAAATTCTTTTGAAACTTGGCCCGCCGATTGACGTAACTGCGTAAAGAGAAAAGCAAAAAAAATCGCAATCAGTCCGAGTGATCAGAACGTGTTGGTGGTCCATTAATTTTATTCTGAGGCGAGGGCGGGGGGGGGGGGTTGTTTGACCTTGCGTGCAACTACCAAAGTCGTATGAAGATCAACGCTCGGAATTTCATCGCCTAGGATCTCAACTTTAATTGGCAACAAAGATTTTGTGAAAATTCCAAAAATTGAATTATTTTTCATTAAAGATAATTCTGTACTTATGGTGAAATCTTAGGAATTGCCTGTAATTTGAGTATGGTGTAGACATGATCTTCATGGACTGATGCCCAAATTTTCAATTCGATTCACCGTTTAGTTTACGAGGTAATTGCGGTAATTATGCATAAGTGGGGCACCACCCCAATTTCGATCATTTTTTTTCGCCATCAAGTTACTGAATTCCATTATATAGTAAGGTAAACGGCCCAGTTACTGACACTGTACCAGATTGTGACACCGACGGTATAATTTTGACTGCCACAAATACAATTTTTGTCGAATAACATTCCAATTACCGACTAATTAAAGAAACTTTTTCACTTTTAATTATTGGAGAAATATACTTTTTTTGCATGAAATTCTTAGAATAGAAACTGACTAGAGAATAGTCCGACACGCGTCTGAAGGGCTCCACAGTGGCAGTGCTAGACGATACCCACTAGGCACCGACAAGCGACATATCGTGAATTTTCTTCGTCATGTAAGTATAAAAAGACATAAAAATGATGTCAACATCTTCAGCAGGAACTAGACTATTGACGAGATAAGAAATAATTTAACTTTTGGTTAGGTATTTATTTAAATTTACGGTGTCAATAAGTGCGTCACATAATTGACGTTATGCCGCTGTTGTTGGGCCTCGATTTATCACCTGTTGCGCCGAACAATTCGCGTTGCTTAGTTATTCTGATTCGCCGTGAAATAATAAATTAAAGAAAAAGATATTAGTTTTTATGAACGGAAAAAAAAAAACAGAAAAAAAAATGTACAACAATTAAACGATTATCATTTGTGGAAATCTAATATGTAAACTATTTTCTGACCTAACGCTGCTGATGTTTTTTTTTTTATTGTTTAATGTTTATAGTACATATTTTAAGGTAGTACTAGCGGATTGACTAGTCAACAGAATATCTATCAATTTTCGAATCTGAAAAATGCAAAATATAATACATTTAGGTACAATAATAAATATGATACGGAAAATAATTATTTGCGAAGTGTATGCGATAACTGTGTGCATTATATTATGAAAAGTAAAGTATTAAAATAGCAATCAGATTTGACTTGAGTTGTCTCACCGTCCGTTATTTCATAATTCTGGCAATATTCGTGGCAACGCTGTCCTCAGCCGCTTCCGATCTATGTCAAAAGTTTGTTTATGCCGTCCGAAAATCACTTGATTTATACAAAAAAAAAACTACACTTTTCAAGTCCGGCCGACTTGAAAAATATAGTTTCGAGATAAACGCGTTCAAAGTTAGTAGAAAGTCACGACATGAATCAAGAGGGCTTGCGCTAGAATTCGAAAATCGAGTACTTAGAGATTTTTCACAGCCATAATCTTTTGGAATATCATTTTATAGGTACTAAGGTACATTTTTTAACAAAAAAAAAAATCAATTTTTGTCAAATCCTGCAGTGGCCTAAGGCCTTAACACGATTTTTGTAAAGGGTCGGTTCGCCCCTTCGATCGTTTTGCGTTTTTGCTCCAAATTATATTATTTTCCAACGCGACGGCGTAAATGGTTTCATGATTAATCGATGCGTTTACCTGTGCAGAGCTTCCGCCAAGCTTTTAGCGTTATCCTCGTCTAAATTTGTGGTTGGCTCGTCCAATGCTAGAACACCGCACTTCTCGCAGAAAGTTTCAGCCAACGCCAGCCTCAATATTATCGACGCCAATACCTTTAAACGTGTAACAACAGTGATTAATAGTAGCAATAATAACGATAATTATAATTATTATCACTGTACATTTAATTTACTGTGTATTTTCAACGAAATCGTAACGAGGGAACGTCCATTAATTACGTGAGCTCCATTTAGAGATAGGGGGAGGAGGGGGGTCAATGAGAATCTCACGTCAACTTTGTAATTCAGAAAATATACAACATTTTGTAAGGTACATGGTGCAAATATGGACACTTTAACGCTTAAATCATTCCAGAAGGGAAATATATTTTAAGAAAACAAGAATAATACCATTGTAATTGCTTTATTATATTTGGTAATAATCAGACATAGGGGCTATACCAGTGTGACACTTTCAAAAAATCGATTTCTTTTTTTGCCTTTTTCGACAGTTTATACTTTCAAGAATATCCTGCAAAAATCATTTTATCTTGCAAATATCATTTTATCTTGCAAAAATCGATAGTTAAATCGTCAAACGCGTTTTTTTTCTCGAAATGAGATTTTTCAAATTTCCTGACTTGAAATTTCAACGGAGTATTCTTGAATATATTTACTCTACAATGACGTTGGATATTATTGATTGGATGAAAATTGACGATTTGGCATTGAAAAAAAAAAAAACGACCATTTTATAGGCAAGAAAACAGACGTTTTTTTTTTTTTTCATAACTACGCCATTTTGTTAGATTTTGATATTTTTCGAAAATCCTACGTCATTGTACAGGAAATACCTTCCAGTTTAACGAAATTTTCTTCCTTTTTCGGTTTCAGCTACACAATCGGCCGAAATCATGTCAGCAGTGGAGGAACTTTTTTTCTTCGGCGCCTCCGAAGGCAGCGCATAAGTCGCTTGGATCTCAATATTTTTCGATGAAAAAATTATGTAATATAGGTCAAATATAGCCAAATATATTCTTAACTTTCCGAAACATTTAATTGAGTACTTGTCTTCCAAAAAATTTCCGAAAATCACCCAAATTTTCAGCGTTCACACTGGTACAGCCCCCTTAAGGTATTACTGTATGGACCGTCGGACAAAATGTCAGTCCAAAATGGGCGAATCGTGCATTTACAAGTCTAGGATCATGTTGTACATGTTTAGCCTTACAAATAGCTAATTTAATAATAAATTAGCACTTAGAAATGTTAATTTTCCACTTTTAAGGAGGTTGGAGCGCTTCCTCGGGGTCAACAAAAAGCCTAAATTTATGTTACCCCACGGGTGTTCTGATTTATGGTAACTTATGTTGAATATACGTATTGTCGATCCCAAAGTGCCAAATTTGTGGTAAATATTTTATTGTGAGCTCCGTTCTTGTGGCAAGTTTTCCCACTCGTGTCGCAAATGACTCCAAAATTACGTCTCGTTAGAATGATTTTTCGGTCCAACACAATCTTTTAGGTCTTGCCCACGAATGGTCAATCGGATTGAAAAGAGTTTCGATACCAAAATCGATACTTATTAAGGTATTGCTGGATGGGCCGTCAGGCAAAAAGTTAAATCAAAATGGGCGAATCGTGCATTTACAAGTCTAAATCATGTTGTGCATAGCCTTACAAATAGCTAATTTAATAATAAATTAAGACTCAGAAATGTTAACTTTTCTTTGAAAAGTTTAACATTCTTCTCATACCCTTTGTCCGGCACTGCAGCGCCCTTTCATGTCCATCTCGATGCCGTGCTTTATCTGCACGAGCTTGTAATTGTACTGTCGCTTTTCGGCCGTGTTAGTCGTAGCTTCGGTGCGTATCTGTATGGAGGTTGTGTCGGTACCGGTGTATATCAAATCCCAAAGTTTCTTCATACTCTTGTTGACCGTCGACATGCGCTCCTCGTGATATTCTATCATCCCGTAGTCCAATACTTTGCAATACATCAGCAAATCTTTCACGCACAACTGGGTCGCCTGTCGCCGTCAATACGATATATTTTTACGTTATTTTCACTATGGATATATACGAATGTGTTCACGTTCTTCGCGTTAGAATTTCTTTCCTCCTGGAATAATCAGGAAAAAAAAGTCAAGGAATTTTGAAAATTCTCTGAAATTTTTTCCCCGAATTTTCTTTTTTACAAGAATTACGAAAAATGAAATCGACTTGAGAAAAGAAAAAAATGAAAAGTGTAGAAATAAATATTTTTGTATATTTTTTTAATGTTTTGACTCTGACTATGATATACGTGGAAATTATTTTCTTCTAGAAGTGAGACCTTCGTGACGGGGCCTCTTTGAAAAGTTCGATGATACTTTCATTTTACACTAGCCGGAGTTACCGCTCGCTTCGCTCGGACAAAGCTAGCCAACTCCTAGCAAATGTGAATTTACAAAATGAACCTTCAAATAAACATTCTCAAACATTCTCGAAACTTCTGAAAGAATCTATAACTTTCTGGAACATTCTAGAACATTTTAGAAACGATAATGGAGCATCCGAGAATGTTCCAGGAGATTCTGGAGATCCGTTTTCGGTTTTTAGAACATTCTAGAATGTTCCGGAACAAGAACTCCCTTCGATCGTCCAGAACCGTCTGGAACATTCTGGAACATCCTGGAAATATTCTGAAACATTCTAGAACATTCTCGAACATCCTGGAACATTCTAAAACATTATCGAACATCCTGGAAACATTCGGGAACATTTTAGAACATTCTCAAACATTCTGGAAAATTCTCGAACCTTCTGAAGAAGTCTATAACATGCTGGAACATTATACAACATTCCGGAACATCATACAACATTCCCGAACATTCTAGAACATGCTTGAACATTCTAGAACATTCTTGAACCTTCTGAAAGATTCTATAACATTCTGGAACATTCTAGAACATTCTCGAAACGATAATGGAGCATTCGAGAATGTTCCAGAAGATTATGGACACTCGTTTCCGGTTTTTAGAACATTCTAGAATGTTCTTGAACGTTTCTAAACAAAAAGTCCCTTCGATGATCCAGAACCGTCTGGAACAATCTAGAACATTCTCGAACAGCCTGGAACCATTCTGGAATATTCTAGAACATTCTGGAGCATTCTCAAACATTCTGGAAAATTCTCAAACCTTCTGAAAAATTCTAGAACATTATACAATTTTCTGGAACATTCTCGAACCTTCTGAATGATTCTATAACATTCCGTAGCATTACAGAACATTCTAGAAAGAATAATGGAACATTCGAGAATGTTCCAGAAGATTCTGGACATCCGTTTTCGGTTTGTAGAACATTCTAGAATGTTATCGAACGTTCCGAAACAAGAAGTACCTTCGATGGTCTAGAACCTTCTGGAACATTCTAGAGCAATCTCGAACATCCTGGAAACATTCTGGAATATTCTAGAACATTCTGGAGCATTCTCAAATATTCCGGAAAATTTTCGAACCTTCTGAAAAATTATATGACATTCTGGAAGATTCTAAAACATTCTCGAAAGGATAATGGTACATTCGAGAATGTCCCAGAAGATTCTGGGCATCAGGTTCCGGTTTTTAGAACATTCTAGAATGTTCACGAACCTTCCGGAACAAGAAACCCTTCGATGGTCCAGAACCGTCTGGAACATTCTAGAACGATCTCGCACATCCTGGAAACATTCTGAAATATTCTAGAACATTCCGGAGCATTTGCAAAACATTCTGGAAAATTCTCAAACATTCTGATAAATTCTATAACATTATACAACATTCTAGAACATTCTCAAACCTTCTGGAAGATTTTATAACATTCTGGAAGATTGTATAACATTCTGGAGCATTCTAGAACATTCTCGAAAGGATAATGGTACATTCGACAATGTTCCAGAAGATTCTGGACATCAGTTTCCGGTTTTTAAAACATTCTAGAATGTTCACGAACGTTCCGGAACAAGAAGTCCCTTCGATGGTCCAGAACCGTTCAGAACATTCTAGAACATTCTCGAACATCCTGGAATATTATAGAACATTCTGGAGCATTCTCAAACATTCTCGAATCTTCTGAAAGATTCTATAACATTCGGGAACATTACACAACCTTCTGGAACATTCTAAAACACTGCACTACATTCTAGAACATTCTTTCTGGAATATTCTAGAACATTACACGACATTCTAGAACATTCACTGTGGAACATTCTAAAACATTCTTTCTGGAACATTCTAGAACGTTCTTTCTGGAAAATTCTAGGACATTCTTTCTGAAACATTCTAGAACATTCTTTCTGGAACATTCTAGAACATTCTAAAACAATCTTTCTGGAGCATTCTAGAACATTATTTCTGGAATATTCTAGAACATTATTTCTGGAACATTCTAGAACATTCACTAGAATGTTCTACACTGTTCCAGAAAATTCTAGACTTCCCATGAGAAATCCATTGGGGCGATGCCCTATTTTGACACCCAGAAGTCCGAACCCAACCCCCGCAGTTCCAAACCGAAACCTTCTTCATGGATGCCACCCACCCCCGCAGCCCCTTATATGGGCTACCATACCATATAAGGGGCTGCGGGGGTGGGTTGCGGAGTTATAGCGGGACGCACGGACAAACCACGCTTACATTTGTTAAATATATTGATTTGAAACAAAAAAAAAAAGGAATTGTATATCTTACCGCCAGTTCGACGCATTTGTCCTTGTAATTTGACTGCGCGGATCGGTATTCGCTCTTTTGGAGTTCTAGGTTCAGTTGCGCGACGTTCCGTTCCAACTCTTCCTCATTGCCCTGTGCTATGTTTCTCTAAAAGTGCAAATAATTTCAATTGCTACTTGTATTACAGCAGCGAGCTGAAAACATTAGGGAGGCAACAGTCATGAGGCAACAAATGAAAATTATGTTTTCTTGCGACGTACGGGGTGGCCCATTTAGAGTGTTGAAAGTTGAGAAATTGATAAATGCCAATCGCTGAATGTCAGTAAAACTGCTGTTCATGCGTCCGGCCATGATTGCCTCTAAAAAAAACCCGAAGTCTTCCCCCGTGGAAGCCGATGAATGAGCAATACTTCGAATCAACCAGTTCGTCGATTTCTTACCGAACCCCGGCATCTTTTTCTTTCGCTCAAAAATGGGCAACATATGCAACCACTTGCATATGTTGCCTACTCGAACATCCTGGAAACATTCTGGAATATTCTAGAACATACTGGAGCATTCTCAAATATTCTGGAAAATGTTCGAACCTTCTGAAAAATTCTATGACATTCTGGAAGATTCTAAAACATTCTCGAAAGGATAATGGTACATTCGACAATGTTCCAGAAGATTCTGGACATCAGTTTCCGGTTTTTAGAACATTCTAGAATGTTCACGAACCTTCCGCAACAAGAAACCCTTCGATGGTCCAGAACCGTCTGGAACATTCTAGAACGATCTCGCACATCCTGGAAACATTCTGAAAAATTCTAGAACATTCCGGAGCATTTGCAAAACATTCTGGAAAATTCTCAAACCTTCTGAAAAATTCTAGAACATTCTGGAACATGATACAACATTCTAGAACATTCTCAAATCTTCTGGAAGATTTTATAATATTCTGGAAGATTCTATAACATTTTGGAGCATTGTAGAACATTCTCGAAAGGATAATGGTACATTCGACAATGTTCCAGAAGATTCTGGACATCAGTTTCCGGTTTTTAGAACATTCTAGAATGTTCACGAACGTTCCGGAACAAGAAGTCCCTTCGATGGTCCAGCAATTCCTTCGAGCAATCCCTTCGAGCAATACTTCGAATCAACCAGTTCGTCGGTTTGCTACCGAACCCCGGAATCTTTTTCTTTCGCTCAAAAATGGGCAACATATGCAACCACTTGGTAAAAAATTAAAAAAAAAAAAAAAAAAACCTTGAATTATCATACCTCGCGTTCAGTGACGTCCCGACGTTCGCAAAGTGTCTTACGTTCCTTCGAGACCGTGTCGTAATTCGTACCCATGAGTTTGTCCCTCAGAGCGGTGCATTCAACTTTGAGCTTTTCGGCGTCGATCTCCTTGCGCCTCATCGTAAGATTGTCCGAGAGATCTCGCTTTCTCGTGTCGTGAGCAGCGACGTCCTGTTTAACGTTCGCGAGCTCGTTCTCGCGTGCCGTTCTCTCGTTCTTGAAACGACTCGCGTGTCTCTCCGCGCTCTCGAGTTTCTCCTCGACGCTCTTCAATTGTTCGTCGATCTTGCGCGAAAGGAAGTTCTTCACTTCGTTTGCCACGGTGTTGAGCTTGTCGAGTTCCTTGCCGTGCTCGCGTAACGTGCACCTGTCGGCGTCTTGAAGCGCGCGAATCTTTTTCTACAAACGCACAATCGTGATTGGTTATTCGTCATTTTTTTTCACTCTCGTCGAAGGACACTCCGACTCGTCGTTTGAAATTTTATTGTAAACAATTGGATTATTAAGGTAGTATACTAGCGTATTGACTAGTCAACAGAATATCTATCAATTTTCGAATCTGAAAAATGCAAATTATAATACATTTAGGTACAATAATAAATATGATACGGAAAATAATTATTTGAGAAGTGTATGTGACAACTGTGTGCATTATATTATGAAAGGTAAAGTATTAAAATAGCAATCAGATTTGACTTGAGTTGTCTCACCGTCCGTTATTTCATAATTCTGGCAATATTCGTGGCAACGCTGTCCTCAGCCGCTTCCGATCAATGTCAAAAGTTTGTTTATGCCGTCCGTGTGTGTAAGCATATGTGTAGTGTTGTGTGCGCAATGTGCGTATGTAACTTCGGTCTTTACATACAATATGGAGTACAAAAAACGCCCGCGAAGATAAAAAAGAATGATAAAAACTTCATTATATAATATTCAATCCATAATTATTTATCATTGATGAGCAAATTTCTCGCGTAAAGAATCTACAACTTTTGTCGTTGCATTCAAATTGACCGGCTCGATTCGGCCTCCCGGATACGAACACAGCTGACGGCATGCGGTTTTGCCAAATCTACGCCATCTCTCCCGCTATGACAGACACGGCTAGCGAACGCAAAAATTAGTCGATTCAATCGATAATATCTGCTCGAAATATCCCGTAACCTATATTTTGTATGCAACATACGTAACCGCGACAATTTTCTTGTTATTTATCGCTTTTCGCATAGCTCATATCTATTCGCGAACTATTATTATTTTCGTCTCAAAGCTCGATCCGCACGGATTCCCCACATGGTATGGGTTTGATGCATTGATTTCGTGAATTAATTACTATTGTATCTAGCCGGTAAGGCATGCTGAGTTTTCGCGGACGTCATTCTGTATGTCTATACTACAGCATGCAAAAAAATCAATTTTTTTTCCTAATAAGGAGGTTCGTGCACATACTACCTTAAATGATTTTTTATTTGCATTGCAAAGATCATGTGTGGTTTTTGAAGGGTTACGTGGGTTTGAAAATTTCAAAAAATCCTTTTTCTTTATTTTATTATCTTTTTAAAATTTTATTTTACTTTATTGGGAGTACAGATAAGTCTCCGCCGTTTGACAACGTCGTATCGTAAGGTTGGACATCTGGCAAGACCGTAACCTTGAAAAATTAGCGATTTTTTATCAGCATCGCATAATTTTTTTCGTGCGGAAATGTCGAGTTTTGAGCCGAACAAGCGTCATTTGCGGGAACTTTTGATTTACTTCTTTAATTTGAAGAAATCTTCAGCTGAGGCGCATCGATTGCTTGGAGAAGCATATGGTGAGGCTGCTTTAAGTGAGAGAAGTTGTCGTGAGTGGTTTCAAAAGTTTAAGAACGGTGAGTTTGACGTCGAAGACAAAGAACGTAGCGGAAGGCCGAAAGTGTACGAAGACGCGGAATTGGAAGCATTATTGGAGGGAGATTCGTGCCAAACGCAAGAAGAACTTGCACTTACATTAGGAGTGACTCAACAAGCAATTTCACATCGTTTAATCCTTAGTGTGCATCCGGGGTCAGCCTGACCCCAACATTTTTTTCTTATCTGAATAGCGTTTACAGGTAAGCGTCCCCTTAAAATAGTTGTTGCAATCTCTCATTTTCCCTCTTTCACGAAACCTGAAAAACGGCCAACTTCATACTCGAAAATAAATATACTTTTTGGAACGGCTGCAAAGCGGACTATTTTTTTCCTTAAAACATGGACCCTTGTCTGTAAAACCCCTAAAAGGTTTTCTTTCAAAACTCAAAATTGAAGTTTTTACGAGAATTTTTACCGAAACAGTGCTTTTTTTTTGCGTACCATCAACTTTAAGCACGTTTTTGAACAATTATAAAAGGTTTTTTTTGGAAATCTAACGTCGCGGCGTTAAAGTTTGATCGATTCGCTGCAAAAAGTGACTCAACCGTTTTTTTCCGAAAAGCGCATAGTTACCGAGATATTCGAGGTCAAAAATGGCCTGGGGTCAAACTGACCCCATGTGCACGAAATGATTCGCTGTGAAGGTGTGCACACTAAGGGTTAAAATCGTTGGGAATGATTCAAAAGCAAGGAAATTGGCTTCCATATGAACTGAAGCCGAGAAACGTTGAACGCCGATTTTGCACATGTAAAATGCTGCTTGCCAGGCACAAGTGAAAGAGTTTTTTGTGTCGTATAGTCACTGGTGATGAAAAATGGATCCACTACGATAACCCAAAGAAGAGGAAATCATGGGGACCACCTGGCCATGCTTCAACATCGACAGCCAAGCCGAATATTCATGGAAAAAAAAACTCATGTTGTGTATTTGATGGGATCAGCTTGGTGTCGTGTATTATGAGTTGCTCAAACCGAACGAAACCATTACTGGGGCTCTCTACCGAACACAATTGATGAGATTGAGCCGAGTACTCAAGGAAAAACGCGCCCACTACTACTCCAGACACGACAAAATTATTCTCCTGCATGATAATGCTCGTCCACGTGTTGCGGCGCCGGACAAAGCCTACTTGGAAACACTCAATTGGGAAGTTTTACCCCACCCGCCGTATTCACCAGACATTGCTCCCTCTGACTATCATTTATTTCGATCGATGACGCAAGGCCTGTCTGGGCAGCACTTCACATCATATGAAGATACCAAAAATTGGGTCGATTTGTGGATAGCTTCAAAAAATGAAGCGTTCTTCCGACCCGGTATCCATATGCTGCCAGAAAGATGGTAAAAAGTAGTGGCTAGCGATGGACAATACTTCGAATAAAACAAATTACCGTTCATTCACAATAAATTTTTCGAATTATTTCAAAGAAAAGCCCTTCTGACATTCTGTTTAATCATGACAAAAGATTAATTCTAAAATCGAACTTTTTTGTTCTAAAACATTATCGAACATCCTGGAAACATTCGGGAACATTCTAAAACATTCTGGAATATTCTCGAACCTTCTGAAGAAGTCTATAACATGCTGGAACATTATACAACATTCCGGAACAGCATACAACATTTCCGAACATTCTAGAACATGCTGGAACATGCTTGAACATTCTAGAACATGCTGGAACATGCTTGAACATTCTAGAATATTCTTGAACCTTCTGAAAGATTCTATAACATTCTCAAAACGATAATGGAGCATTCGAGAATGTTCCAGAAGATTCTGGACACTCGTTTCCGGTTTTTAGAACATTCTAGAATGTTCTCGAACGTTTCTAAACAAGAAGTCCCTTCGATGATCCAGAACCGTCTGGAACAATCTAGAACATTCTCGAACAGCCTGGAAGCATTCTGGAATATTCTAGAACATTCTGGAGCATTCTCAAACATTCTGGAAAATTCTCAAACCTTCTGAAAAATTCTAGAACATTCTGAAATATTATACAACATTCTGGAACATTCTCAAATCTTCTGGAAGATTTTATAACATTCTGGAAGATTCTATAACATTCTGGAGCATTCTAGAACATTCTCGAAAGGATAATGGTACATTCGACAATGTTCCAGAAGAATCTGGACATCAGTTTCCGGTTTTTAAAACATTCTAGAATGTTCACGAACGTTCCGGAACAAGAAGTCCCTTCGATGTTCCAGAACCGTCTGGAACATTCTAGAACATTCTCGAACATCCTGGAATATTATAGAACATTCTGGAGCATTCTAAAACATTCTGGAACATTCTCGAATCTTCTGAAAGATTCTATAACATTCGAGAACATTACACAATATTCTGGAACATTCTAGAACGCTGCACAACAATCTAGAACATTCTTTCTGGAATATTCTAGAACATTACACGACATTCTAGAACATTCTAAAAATCTTTCGAATTATTTCAAAGAAAAACCCTTCTGACATTCTGTTTAATCATCACAAAAGATCAATTCTAAAATCGAATATTTTTTTTTTTTTAAAGAAATCGATTGACAACTGACCTTGGCTCGTTCCAAACTTTCATTCGCTGCCTCGCACTGTTCGCCAACTTCGATCAAACGCTCGTCAAAACTTTGTACTTTTTTCTCGATCGTCGCTTCCTTCGTACGCAACGTCTCAAGGGCCTCCTTCGCTTGCTTTATGTCCTGCAACTCTTTGTGCAGGCGCAATTGCTCCTCCAATAGTTTCGTACGGCGCTCGGTAACGCGACGCAATTCCTCGTTCCGCGAGTCCAACTCGCACTGAAGACTTTTTATCTCCCGACGCGTGTCCTTGAGCAACTGCTGCATATCGCTTTGCTCCTTTTGGGCCTCTTGTATTGTTTTGTCGCTCTTCAAACCTGCAATGTCGAGCATTCGCAACTTTTGAAGTGTTTGCATAGCACGATATTTTCATCATCAGCCTCAAAAAAAAAAAAAAAGTCACAAAAAATGACTCATTTTTGGGCTTCTGAAGGCTTTTCTCCGCTTAACGATCCTTAAGGAGGTTGGAGCGTTACGATGAATCCAACTTTCGGGCCTGAAATTTTTATATGATGTTGACGAATACGTTATGCACCCTCTGGAAAAATTTGAGCTATATTGACCGTTCAGTTTTTTCGTAATAAAATTGCAAAGTCGAGCACTTTGAGCTAGTGAAGCACGTCGTCATATCGATGGTCCCGAGCGGGTCTATCTTATCTCGCTCAGACCTTTACGCAGTAGCGTAATTGAAAGGGTCCCAGATGTACTAGCGTAATTCTCGCGTCCTCCGCGAAGTATCGTATCTCGGCAGACACTGTTCATTCTAACGCATCTCCGGCCGCGCGTGAGATCCATCGTATCTCCCGCAGCCTTAAAACGGAGTATCGTAACTCGCCGACTGCGATATGCTCTATCGTATCTCAGATGCACCAAAACGTTTCATCGTAAGTCGAAATTTGGTGATTTTTGAAAAACATCACTACTAAGTTCGTTCGAGCTTGAAGAATGCCCAGACAAAATTTTAAATCATTTTGATAATTTTTTGTGCTGTAATTAATTAAAGTAAAACAAGATATCGTATCCCCCCGCGCTCTGAAAGTTCCATTCTAGTTTCTACTCTATCGTAAGTCGTCGAAAATCTCGACGACTTACAATGGAAGAATAAGTTATGTAACGATAACAGTTATAAGTATGTTATCATTATGACGTGAATGGAAATAATATAATAATTCATTGATTTAAACAGATAATTAATTAATCATGAAATATAGAAAAATAATAATCGTAATGATATTATTAACACCTTTTGAGATTGGGCGACACAAGAATTGTATTACGGTTATCACTATATCTATTCGTTTGAAAATTGACTGAGATTTCGCGATTTTATTTGAAAGAAAAATTGATTACCAGTTACATGATATTTTATTTTTAAATTTTATTCCGAAAACTTTACATAGTATGAAACAATTTCATTAGAAAAAAATATGCATTAGGTATATCTCTACAAGCAGCTATTTTTCATACAGTTCCATACAAATTATTAGCACACATACATGTGCTAATAATTTGAATGAAAGACCTTTCGTCGAAGCATGACGGCTGTCAGGGGGAAAGCCTACCAAAGACCTTTCGACCGAAATACATGATGAACATTATGATAATAGTATATTATGTTTCTATTTTCACAACCCTTTTCATGTCTAAAAAATATTCTGCATATAATGCGCAATATTTTGACATAAATGTTGTGATGATTCAGTGACATTTTATTTTTGAGAACGCGAAACTTTCAAACCGCGTTTACTGAAAACTTGCGATTCGTAGATACGATGAAACGTTTTGGTGCATCTGAGATACGATAGAGCATATCGCAGTCGGCGAGTTACGATACTCCGTTCTAAGGCTGCGGGAGATACGATGGATCTCACGCGGGGCCGGAGATGCGTTAGAATGAACAGGGTCTGCCGAGATACGATACTTCGCGGAGGACGCGAGAGTTACGCTAGTACATCTGGGACCCTTTCAATTACGCTACTGCGTAAAGGTCTGAGCGAGATAAGATAGACCCGCTCGGGACCATCGATATGCATTAAATAAAATATTTACCACAAATTTGGCACTTTCGGATCGACAATACAAATATTCAACATAATTTACCATAAATCAGAACACCCGTGGGATAACATAAATTTAGTCTTTTTGTTGACCCCGAGGAAGCGCTCCAAACTCCTTAAATGTCATGAAACTGTCAATTTTTATGAAAATTACACACGAATAGGAAAATATTGTACTGACCAGCGTTCCGTAAACGTGCCTGCATCTCATCGATCGACGAATTGATGATCTCGTTATCGTTGGAGCAACGATCCCACAGTGCCATGTCACCGATCATACCTTTGCAAACGGACAATTTTCTTTCAGGCTCAACGAGCGAATCCTGTAGTCGCTTAACTTTTTGCCTCGCCATCGACAAATTTTTCGTGCTCTCTTCAATTTCTCGCTTCATTCTTGTCACATCGACGTTTTCGAAGTTTTCGATTTTCTCAACGATCGGCTGCAACTGCAACAACGCGTCGTATCTTTTACGTTGCGAGGCCAATTCTTTTTCGCAATTTTTCAAACGTTCCGGATGCCCGGTCATGTCTCTTCTCATCTCGGTCACGAGTTCTTCCGCGTCGCGCGAATCCTCGAAACCTCGATGACACAAAGGACAGCAAGAACTCGGCTCGGTCAATTCCTTGATGTATTCCTTGTAGGCCGCACCCTGATAAGCGTACATTCCTCTCTTGTCCTCGATGTCTTTGACCTTTTTCGAACTAAGCAACAGCGCCTCGCGATAATTCTCGTACTCGCCGCAGTGACTCGACACTTTCGCTTTGTCGCCTGTTTCAAAGAAGGAGGTTTTTTTTGTTGTTTTCATCGCTTTTCGAATCTTCGCTTAAGTATATTGATTTTTTATCACGGGATCGATGACGAGGAAAAGAAGAAAATACTTTGAATATTGCGGGATTTTTGAAACTACTTGTTTAAGGGACAACACCACTGTGACGGCTTCAAAAAATCGATTTTTTGAAAACCATGTAGAAAAATCTAAAATACATTTAAGATTAAGATGCCGTTGGACCCAGGTCGAAAAAATAATTATTTTCGGAGATATTGAATATTTTGTGAAGCGGTGCAGCGCTCCGTGACGCTCGGGGTCCCGCGCAGCCGCCTCTTCCTGAGGAAGTATTGGAGGCAATTACGCCAGTCTTCGAAAATTTGAGCAGAGACGATTTGTTGCAGCGTTGTTTGGGCGGCTTCGCGCAAAACAACAACGAAAGCTACAACAAATCAGTTTGGGCAATAGCCCCCAAGTGTCAGTCCGGGAGCAAAAAAATCGTCGATATTGCAGCTGATATCGCGGTATTATTATTCAATGATGGCCTGAGAAGCCTCATGAAAGTTTTGGAGACGTTGGGGATAACTATCGGCCCAAATTGTTTCAATTTTTGCGTTGAAACCGACGCAGCGCGGATCGAGCTGGCGGAGCGCTCGCTCACAGACGCTGCAAAAGAGGCAAGAAGAGCCTCTACAAGTTCGAGAAAAGATGCTAGGGACAATCATTTGCTTCTTGAAGGCCAGCTATATGGTGCCGGCATCGCTGATTAAAGGTAAAACATTTTTTTTCCAATTTATCGCATAAATTAACAAACCTAAAACTTTGAACGCGTTTTTCTCAAAACCACTTTTTTGAGTGCGGCACGCAGCAGAACTCGAGCAATTTTTATCCGATCGACTTCAAATTTGGACTGCATCAATAAAACTAGATTATCTAAAGAAGTACATAGGATTTTTTCGATATCTCAATAATAAAAAAAGTTATAGCCTATTTTCGACGAGAAATTTTGCTCGAAAATCGTCCTTTAATTTCAAAAGCGTGCCTATTTTTAAAAAATCAATATTTTTTCAAATCCCTGTGTACTTCTCTTCAAAATATCATATTATTAACGAAAACACTCGGTATTTTTTTTCAGATCGACTTTGAAGAGAGTTCTGCTGCGTGTCGCGAACCACTGCAGAGGCAACAGTACCTGACGCGGGAGCTTCCCCAGCGTCACCATGGGGCGTGAAAAATTTGAAAATTTTTTTTTACGTATCTCAAACAACGAACAAAACAACAAAAAAAAATTTCGAATATCTCTTTTTTTTCCCACAAAAAAAAATTCTTGAAAAATGGCAAAAAAACAGGGGGTCAAAGTGGTGTTCTGCCTTAAGGAGGGAAAAAACCCTTTACAATGTTGAAAAAATCGATTTTCACATATTTCGAAAATAACACTATTCCAAAGAATTAAAAAATCCATTTTTTTTAAATCTTATTATCTAATAGTACAAACAAACCCAAACAAACCCAAACAATCGGAGTAAAAGTCTAGGAGAGAGAGAGCCTTTGGGAATTCCACCCGTTGGAAAAGATCGACCGGGAGCGACGCAGATACCAGGTGTACATGTATGAAATGCGGATTTCAGACAACAGATGGTGCAACAATGCAGTTTGTGCTATTAAGATTTGACACTGCGCCATTTTGTTGTGTCATCAACAAGTGTCAGACGCGCACGAGTGATAAATTGGAAAAGTGTGTGCACAGTGTTGTGTTGTTGTGTTCAATATGTCGAAATTTATACCGAACAAAGAGCATTCGCGGACAGCATTAATTTTTTGTTTTCATTTGAAGAAAACTGCTGCTGAATCATACCGATTACTTCGAGAAGCCTATGGTGAACATGCTCCATCGCAAGATACGCGTGAACGATGCTATCGGCGTTTCAAAAGTGATGACTTCGATGTTGCGGACAAGGAACATGGAAAAACGCCAAAAAAATACGAAGATGTTGAATCGCAAGCTATTGTTGGTCGAAGATAATTCGCAAAGACAAAAACAACTCGCCGAGCAATTGGTCGTTAGTCAACAAGCTGTTTCCAATCGGCTACGAGAGATGGGAAAGATTCAGAAGACCGGTAGATGGGTACCACACGAGTTGAACGACAGGCAAATGGAAAAGCGCAAAAACACATGTGACATTTTGCTCGCTCGATACAAAAGGAAGTCGTTTTTCCATCGTATAGTTACAGGTGATGAAAAGTGGATTTATTTTGAGAATCCCAAGCGCAAAAAATCATGAGTAGACCCAGGCGCACCGTCAACATCGACCGCAAGACCGAATCGCTTTGGCAGAAAGACGATGCTCTGTGTTTGGTGGGACCAGAGGGGCGTGGTCTATTATGAGCTGTTAAAACCTGGGGAAACGGTTAATACTAAACGTTACCCAACAACAATTGAGCGATTTGAACCGTTCGCTGATTGAAAAAAGGCCAGAATACCGAAAGAGGCGACACAAAGTCATTTTTCTTCGTGACAATGCTCCATCGCATACGGCAAAACCGGTGTTCGCGACACGTTGGAAGCACTCAGCTGGGAAGTTCTACCCCATGCGGCTTACTCACCAGACTTGGCTTCTTCCGATTACCACTTGTTCGCATCGATGGGTCACGCACTTGCTGAGCAGCGCACTTTGGTTTGTACGAAGATGTGAAAAAATGGCTCGATGAATGGTTCGCAGCAAAAGGGGAACGATTTTTTACTGGTGTGGTATTCACAAATTGCCCGAAAGATGGGAAAAATGTATAACAAGCGATGGAGCATACTTTGAATAAAGCACTTTTTATCATTCTTCCGAATTTAACGTTTTTTTTTTTTTTTTTAGAAAAAGAATCCGCACTTCATACTTGTACACTTGGTATATCGCATTTTTCTCAAAACACTATTTTTGAAGTCGGTGCAGACACGATTTCTCGAAAACTAATGCACCGATCTTATTGAAATTTTGCACACTTCTTCAAAATAGCATTGCCTAGTGATTGAACGAAGATTTTTCTTTACGATTACAACTAATTTGACGAGGCTATACATAGTGTAAATTGTACCAAAAATTGAACTATTTTGCATACAACTTTGCCAAAAATTCAAATTTCAATTTTTTTAAAATCCTTCAATGAAATGAACATTCTAAAAAATGAAATGAAAGCTCCAAATAATGAAACAAAAATTCTAAAAATGAAATGAACATTCTAAAAAGCGAAATGAACATTCTAAAAAATGAAATAAAAATCCTAAAAATAAAATGAACATTCTAAAAATGAAATAAAAATTCTAAAAATGAAATGAACATTCCAAAAAGTGAAATAAAAATTCTAAAAATGAAATAAAAATTCTAAAAATGAAATAAAATAATTTATATATTATAACAAAAATAGAGAAAATATGCTCTTTTTTGGCTTCGAAACCCACGCAATCCCTTAACGAGAAATGAACATTCTAAAAAATGAAATGAAAGCTCCAAATAATGAAACAAAAATTCTAAAAATGAAATGAACATTCTAAAAAATGAAATAAAAATCCTAAAAATAAAATGAACATTCTAAAAAATGAAATGAACATTCTAAAAAAATGAAATAAAAGTCCTAAAAATGAAATAAAAATTCTAAAAATGAAATAAAATAATTTATATATTATAAAAAAAATACAGAAAATATGCTCTTTTTTTGCTTCGAAACCCACGCAATTCCTTAACGAGAAATGAACATTCTAAAAAATGAAATGAAAGCTCCAAATAATGAAACAAAAATTCTAAAAATGAAATGAACATTCTAAAAAATGAAATAAAAATCCTAAAAATAAAATGAACATTCTAAAAAATGAAATGACCATTCTAAAAAATGAAATAAAAATTCTAAAAATGAACATTCCAAAAAGTGAAATAAAAGTTCTAAAAATGAAATAAACATTCTAAAAATGAAATAAAATAATTTATATATTATAAAAAAATACAGAAAATATGCTCTTTTTGGGCTTCGAAACCCACGCAATCCCTTAACGAAAAAAGGAACATTCTAAAAAATGAAATGAAAGCTCCAAATAATGAAACAAAAATTCTAAAAATGAAATGAACATTCTAAAAAATGAAATAAAAATCCTAAAAATAAAATGAACATTCTAAAAAATAAAATGAACATTCTAAAAAATGAAATAAAAATTCTAAAAATGAAATGAACACTCTAAAGCGTGAAATAAAAATTCTAAAAATGGAATGAACATTCCAAAAAGTGAAATAAAAATTCTAAAAATGAAATAAAAATTCTAAAAATGAAATAAAATAATTTATATATTATAAAAAAAAATAGAGAAAATATGCTTTTTTTTGGCTTCGAAACCCACGCAATCCCTTAACGAGAACTTACTCAACGTCCCATTATTTTTTATATGAATATCAAAATCTTTGGATTTCTCCAAAAAAAAACGTACAACTGCCGCTAAAATCTTCCTGCCAAGATCCTTCGACTCGTTCTATAAATACATAATACTCACGCTGCACTTCCGCCGTCTTTTTCTCCAATTCCTCCTTCTTGTGCTTGAGAGAAGTTTCGAGTTTGGTCGCTTCGTACTGTACAGTGTCGATTTCCTTCCTGAGATTTCTTATTCGTTCGTTCTGAACAAAGAACAAAAAGGAAAGAAAAGACGTTCATGATCGCGACATTTTCTTAAGGTAGGACAAATAAAATGATCGGAAATTTGAAGACGTTAACGAATGATCGACATACCAATACAGTCTGAATTTCATTGATCGTGTCCATCATAGTTCCCGCGGGGAAGTCTCTTCTGCCTAGCAACATTTCCAACGTGTCACCGTGCTTCTCGCTCAATGATTCCATCTCTCGAACTTTTTCCGCCAACTCGGCGTTCGCCGAGTCCAATTTCATTTGCAACGAGCTTTGCTCGCGCAATAAATTTATTTCCTTGTCAATGAGATTGCATCCGCGCTCGTTCTTCTCTTCCTCCCGGGTAGCCTCGTTGAGCCTTCTCTTAAGCCTTTCGATCTCCGTACTCTCGCTGACCCGTTCGAATTGTTCGTTCGCCTCGGCCAGTCGCGTGTCCACCTCGTTCAGCTTTTGCTCCATTGCGCCAGACTGTCACGATTTGTCAAATGATTTTTTTAAAACGAAAATTTTTAATTGTATAACCAAACGTTATACCATTAAATTGTATAACCAAACGATATTATAAATGATAGACTCTCGGCTCGACTCCCAAGCGCGCTCAGGTATCAACGAGAGCCCAGTTAGGTAGTTTTTTTTGGATTTGTTTGGGTTTTCATAACCCAAAGAAACCCAAACTCGTCCGTTTGGCGATTAGCTCCAAAACATCTCCATTCTGGGTACAAAATAATCGAGGTAGCGGCATTTCTTTGCTGCTATTTTATTCAATGAAGGAAATTCAGCCCTACTCGTGGTCACGAATGAACTACAAATCGTAGTTGGCAGGCAGAGCTACGGATATGCCGAGCAAATGGATCAGATGCGCGTGGCTCGGCAAAATAGAAAAACGTTTATTAGAGACAAAAGAAGCTCGAAAAGCTCGTAAAGAGGAAATGCAAGCTTCAAATGAGTTGCACGAGGAAGAGATAGGACTGCCGTATGGTGCTGAAATCGACTCAGTCGATTCAGTATACGACTGCATACATTCGGTATATGACAAAGAATTTACTGTGTAAATTTTGAATTAAATGGTAGCATTTCGTTAAGTGTTCCGAAACTCCTTAAGGCGGACAACCACTTTAGATGCTTCAAAAAATTAATTTTTTTTTCAATTTCATTAATCGTTGGCAAAATATCTTAAGAATACAGCCTGAAAATTTCAAAACGATATTTGGATTCCTTCTAACGGTACGTATATAAATGATAAAGACTCTCCGCTCGACTCCCAAGCGCGCTTAGATATCCACGAGCGTTCAGTTACGTAGTTTCTTTTGGATTTTCAAAACCCAAACAAACCCAAACTCGACCGTTTGGCGATTAGCTCCAAAACATCTCCATTCTGGGTACAAAATAATCGAGGTAGCGGCATTTCCTTGCTGCTATTTTATTCAATGAAGGAAATTCAGTCCTACTCATGGTTACGAATGAACTACAAATCGTAGTTGGCGGGCAGAGCTACGGATATGCCGAGCAAATGGATCAGATGCGCGTGGCTCGGCAAAATAGAAAAACGTTTATTAGAGACAAAAGAAGCTCGAAAAGCTCGTAAAGAGGAAATGCAAGCTTCAAATGAGTTGCACGAGGAAGAGAAAGGACTGCCGTATGGTGCCGGAATCGCTGATTAATCGGTAAGACACTTTATCATTTGATTAAACACATTTGACTTTGAGTTCTTCGTTTGTGAAACTTTAAGGGGCCAGTCCACTTTGAAAATTTAAAAAAAAATCGATCTTTTTTTTTACTGTTTTCGAAAGTACATACATTCAGAAATATTGTGTCAAAATTTTATGGAAATCCGAGTTCTCTAAGTATTTTTGTTTTACCTAAACGTCAGGACCTCATTTCGTCTACCTGAACGTATAGCGCGCTCGGCCGATTCATACTGCTCGATAGAATGGTGCAAGTACCTCAAAGCACTCCAGCAACATTACAAACATCCTCCTGCTCTTTCTGAGGAAGTACAGGAAGTTTTAAAACCTATTTACGAGGATCTCACCAAAACAGAACTGCTCGAAAGGTGTTTAGGTGGCCATACGCAAAACAATAATGAAAGTTTTAACAAGTGCGTATGGAATATGGCACCTAAACACATGTTCAACGGCAAAAAAATCATAGACATTGCCTGCAAAGTTTCCGCGTTTGTCTTTAATGAAGGATTTCGTCCAGTGCTTAAAATAATGGAAATAATGGGCGTCAAACTCGGCCCGATCGCCATCGGATTCGCCGACAATCGCGATGACGAGCGTGTTCGCTGTGCAAACCGCCGCAGTTCTGAGTGCTCAAAAGAGACCAGAACCAAACGAAAGCAAGCAAGACTTGAAGAAATCGACGATGATGAGCAATCAGAAGGGATTTTGTACGGTGCAGGAATTGCCGATTGAGTTTAGGTAAGAGTTTTTCATAGTATAAACTTCAAACGCGTTTTTTCGCGAAACAACGTTTTCAAAATCTAGCTCCATCGTATCTCTAAAACTAATAAACCGATTCTCTTGAAATTTGTACCACATATTGTAAACATGATTCGCAACAAGATGACCCTCGATGGTTTTAAAATTTTGATTTTTACTCTTTTTTTTTGCGAAAAATTGCGAAAAAAAACGCGTTTTTTTACTTTTTTCGTTTTTCATCTGCCATTTTTTTATTTTTTGATAAAACTTTATATCCGAGGGTCATTTTGTGGCTGGTGTCGTACTGAATCTAATGGACTTTGGTTTTTTTTTTGTTTCAGACAAGCCGTTGCCGAGTTGTGATGGAGCTACCTAGCCCACCTATTTTTGAGGCGTTACGTTAAACTTTTTTTGTACTTAATAGTTTTTGTACTTAAAAATGAATTAAATTTTTTAAAAAATGTATTTCAAGACTTTATTTATCAAGCCCAACAACTTTTATATTCATATCTTTTATAAAATCCTCAAAAAAAAATCGCGAAAATAGCCTTTCGTGGTTCCAAAGTGGACTGGCCCCTTAAATGTGTTTTTCTCGAAACGACATTTTTTTTTCAATTTGCGGGAATCATAACTCAAAAACTAATTGACGGATCATCTTCAAATTTGGAACACGTTTACATAATATAATTTATTAAAACATGAACCTAAAGTTGGAAAGATTAGATTGTTTGAAACATATTTATTATTGCAAAATGCCGAGAAAAAAAATGCTAAAAATCGATCATTTTTTTTTCAAACACGTTCCAACATTCAATTCTCGATTTTTTTTTTCGAAATTTAGGTTCATATTCTTAAAAAAACATCTCAAGAATGTATAAAAATTTGTTGGATTATTTCAGATGCGAATTGCGAGCTGCACAATTCCCGCAAATCGACAACGACGACGAGGACACGCCAAGGGACAAGAGCGGATTACACCTTAATTAATGCATGAAATAACTTGAAAAAATTATCAGAGATATATGAAAATATGAATAAATTATCGTCGGAGTTGCGGAAATTTCCGGTTTTTTTTTCACAATAGAAAAAAATCTAATAAATCTAATAAAGTAGTTGCCCGCCTTAAATTATTTCTTTATACGTCTGCTTGGGTGAAACGTAAATAAAATTAATAGAGGGGGGGCTTTCTGGAGAGGGCCGTGCCCACCCCCTGGCTACGCCAATGAGTCCAAACATCGTACCTGCTTGAGCAGAGCGGTATTTGTGCGTATTTCCGCTCTGACGTTCTGCAATTCGCGTCTGCTGTTCTCCAATTGTGACTGGGTGGTTGCACGCTCCGATCGCAGGGTGTTCAATTTACGTTGATGATCCTCGATTTCTTGATCCTGCTGGATCCTCCTCGATTCTACCTCTTGCTCAAGCTGGCGCAGCTTTTGTTCCAATTTCTTCCGCAACTCCTCGGCCTCTGCGATAATTCAATCGCGTTCCGTTTCTAAATAAATCTCTTTACTTCGCCCCGATTCTTTTTTTTTAAATTATATTATATATTTATAATTAAAATAAATTAATATATTTTTTCAACCCAAAGCGATTTCTCGCCAGTTTTCATCGAGTGTTGCATAAATTAAAAGAACTCATGACAAAACGATTTGTTTTTTTTTTTTCAACGGTCTTTCCGGCTAACGTTCGGGAAAACGTTTTTTTTTTTTGGTTCTTAGAAGTCCAAAATGCCTAATTTCGTTACCATTTTCCGTCACGTCAGGATCGATCGTGTCTTTCAATCCCCAGGACGTGATCATGGCCCTCAGCGTCTCATTGCGCTGGGTAACTTTGGCCCTTTGGTCCTGCAACTGCTGCCTCAGAGTGCCAACCGCGACTCTTCTCTCCGCAATCAAATTCGACATTTTTGCCTCCTTCACCGATCTCTCTTGCAATTCTTGTTCAAGCTGAAAATAGCAAGAAAAAGCACAAGTTTCATTAATTTATCGCGCATCGTGCGAAAAAGGCGTCTTTTGTTCCTGACGAAAAATATTGGGACGCTGAATAAGTTCTCGCTGTTTTCGAACAGAAGACGTTACCAAAAGTGCGTTTTATTTTGAATAAAATAATTTATATATTAGGTGTAGTAAAAACGAAATCCATTATTTTTGCAATAGATGGCTTTAGTAATTTGTATCTCGCGTTGTATAAGTGCGATCGGATTACGCTAGACGGCGTTAGAAAGATAAGATTTCGTACTAAAATAAACATTTCAGACAGTTTTGTGATTGCTTGAGTCAATATTTGTTGAGCGCGCGTCAAAGATGGCCACCAGCAATGTGAAAATACGCCATATTTTACAGTTTTGTCTTCGATAAAGGCGAAAACGCAAGCCAGCCGGCTGAAAATGTGAATAGTGTTTATGGTCCCGATACTGCAACAGCCAATCACGCGCAATTTTGGTTTCGTCGATTCCGTTCCGGTAATTTTCATGTCAAAGTTGCACCACGCTCTGGAAGGCCAATTGTCGAAAGTGTCGATAAAATAATGGAAATCGTCGAGTCCGAGCGTCGTGTAAGCACTGTTTCGATTACCCAGGAGCTAAACATTGCACAAAAAAACCGTTTGGAACCACTCGAATAAGGCTGGATACAAAAAGAAGCTCGATGTACGGGTGCCCACACGAGTTAACGCAAAAAAAAAACCCTCATGGACCGAATTTCCATCTGCGAATCGCTGCTGAATCGCAACAAAATCGACCTATTTCTGAAGCGGGCTGGTGGCCGGTGATGAAAAGTGGATCACTTGCGACAACGTCAAGCGAAAACGGTCGTGGTCGAATCGCGGTGAGCCGGCGCAAACGGTGACCAAGCCAGGATTGACGGTCAGGAAGATTTTAACTGTGTGTTTGGTGGGATTGGCAGGGAATCATCTACTATGAGCTGCTCCCCTACGGCCAAACTCTTAATTCGGACCTGTACTGTCAACCAATTGGACCGTCCGAAGGAAGCAATCGACCAGAAGCGGCCAGCTTTGGCCAATAGGAGAGGAATTGTGTTCCATCGGGACAACGCCAGGCCACACACATCGATAGTGACTCGCCAGAAGCTTCCGGGAGCTTGGTTGGAAGGTTCTTATGCATCCACCTTGTAGTCCGGATCTGGCACCAAGTGATCACCACCTGTTCCTGTCTATGGCGAATGATTTTGCTGGTGAAAAATTCGCCTCAAGAGAAGCTTGTGAAAATCGATTGTCCCAGTTTTTTGCCAATAGGGACGAGGGTTTCTATGAGAAAGGCATAATGAAATTATCTTCAAAGTGGCAACGAGTTATCGATCAAAACGGTGCATATTAGACCCAAATCGGATCATTCTATGCTAAATAAAGCCTTCAATTTCATGCAAAAATAATGGATTTCTTTTTACTACACCTTATATATATTGTATTTTTAAACAAATAGAGAAAATATGCTTTTTAAGCTTCGAAACCCACGTAAACCATTAAGATATATTTCAAAATTATTCAATATCCTGGAGATACAAAAAAAAAAATCGAAAAAAAATAATTTTATAAAACGAACAAAACAACGCTGACAAGTCACTGAAATCCCGCGACGAAAAAGTCCATGAAAATTCGAAAGACTCAAGAACCGATAAACCAACCTGGGCGATCTGATTGTTCTTCTCGGTGAGCATCTCCTCGTAAGAGATAATCTCGTTCCTCAATTCGGCGGTGGTGCCCTTGTACAATTCCTTGATCTCGTCGCGAAGCGATTCAATTTGTCGTCGCAGTAGTTTGTACTCCATTTTCTTTTTTTCTGAAGCCGAAAGAAAGTCCAAACGTTCGAATAATTAGCTCGTTAATATTAAGAAGGTACGACTACTTCCTCTGGATCAACGAAGAGACTAAATTTATGTTATCCCATGGGGTGTTCTTTTATGTTCACTTATGTTGAATACCCGTATTGTCGATCCCAAAGTAGAAATTTGTGGTATTGGGAGTACAAATTAAGGTAGTATGTGCACGAATCTCCTTATTAGGAAAAAAAATTGATTTTTTTTGTATGCTGTAGTATAGACATACAGAATGACGTCCGCGAAAACTCAGCATGCCTTACCGGCTAGATACAATAGTAATTAATTCACGAAATCAATGCATCAAACCCATACCATATGGGGAATCCGTGCGGATCGAGCTTTGAGACGAAAATAATAGTAGTTCGCGAATAGATATGAGCTATACGAAAAGCGATAAATAACAAGAGAACTGTCGCGGTTACGTATGTTACATACAAAATATAGGTTACGGGATATTTCGAGCAGATATTATCGATTGAAACGACTAATTTTTGCGTTCGCTAGCCGTGTCTGTCATGGCGGGAGAGATGGCGTAGATTTGGCAAAACCGCATGCCGTCGGCTGTGTTCGTATCCGGGAGGCCGAATCGAGCCGGTCAATTTGAATGCAACGACAAAAGTTGTAGATTCTTTACGCGAGAAATTTGCTCATTAATGATAAATAATTGTGGATTGAATATTATATAATGAAGTTTTTATCATTCTTTTTTATCTTCGCGGGCGTTTTTTGTAATCCATATTGTATGTAAGACCGAAGTTACATACGCACATTGCACACAACACTACACAGATGCTTGCACACACGAACGGCATAAACAAACTTTTGACATTGATCGGAAGCGGCTGAGGACAGCGTTGCCACGAATATTGCCAGAATTATGAAATAGCGGAGGGTGAGACAACTCAAGTCAAATCTGATTGCTATTTTAATACTTTACTTTTCATAAGCATATAAGGATGGTAGAGAGCAAAATAAAGAAGGCAGCAAATGCAGCATGGGGCATCGCGAAAAGAGCAAGAATCGGCCGACTGACGGACAGATTGAGGATAGCGGACGCGATAGCGAGGAGCGGATTGTTGTGTGGAGTGGAAGTGTGGGGGGTGGAAAAGAAGGGAGAGAGTGGAGAGGGCCCAGGCCCGGTACACAAAAATGGCAATGGGGTTGAGGAGAAATACGCCAGAGTACATATGGAAAATGGAGGCGGGGTGCAAGGGAATCGACATAGTTATGGTAAAGCGGGCAGCAGAATACATAGGCAAGATCTTGGGAATGGAGGAAGGACGATGGCCGAAAAAAATGCCTGTTGGAGGAGGCGAGGGGGCTGATGAATGGTGATGGAAGCAAATGGGGGAAAGAAATGAAGGCGGCAATGGGCCAAGCGGGAGAGGGGCAGATAGGAGAGACGATAAGAAGAGGAAACGTGGAAGAATGGGGAATGAAGGCAGGGAGAGCGGTGCAGAAGCTGACTGACCAGGAGGTACAGAAGATGTGGGCAAAAATACACAAGTCCAAATTTTCTAAGGAGTACAGGGAGAGGAAAAAGGAGGTGGGAATGGAGGAATACTGGGACAAAGGGACAACAAGGCGGAGAAATCAGGGAAACCTGGGCAAAGATGAGGTGCGGAAGCATGGGTAGAGAGGCGGAAAAAGGGTTTAAAGAAACGGGGTGCAGAGTATGCGGGAAATCGGAGGAGACACTAGCGCACATTATGGAATGCAACGAAGCTAGGAGACAGATAGGTGCAGAAGCATTAAGAAATCTCGAGAAGTGGGAGAGACAACAAATGGAAAAACCAGATGGTGGGTGGAGGAAAGCTCTAGAGGGAAAGGAGATAGTGGAGGAAATATGCGAGATGGTAAGACAATTTGAAAAAATCACAAAAATGACACACTTTCGGGCGTCTAAAGGCTTTTTTTCCCCTTAATGATCAGATCAATTATTCAGAAATCAATTATCCGGGAGTTAAGGCCGGATCCTGAATTAGAAGGTCAAAAAAATCGATTTTTTTTTTATTTTTTAAATCTATTCCTGATGTATCTAAGAATGTCTAGACAAAGTTTTATAGCCCAATTCGAAATATTTCCAAAGATACAGCACTGAACGTAGTGGAGTGTCGAGCAGGTATACGGGCGCTCGGGCAGTTAGGGCGCCCGTTTTCTCGAGTTTTCGTTTTTACGATTTTTCTAATTTGGCGTATCTGATTACAAAAAAACTAGAAGTCCAATCGAAACAAACCAAAGCTTGTTCGCTTCAGTATCGTTTTCTTTTCTATTTGAACTAAAAACATTGTCGAAAAAAAAATTCTTAACAATTTTTTTAGCAAGTTGAAATAATTTTTTTTTTCACAAAAAGCACATTTTCTACTTCAAACCCGAAAAAACATTGAAATTTCAAAAATTTTTTCGTTTTTTTTTAGTTCATATAGAAGAAAAATATGTCACAATTAAAATGGTTTTTGGTTTTTTTGTTTCAGATGAAAATTACGAGCTCCATTTGTCACGCCGCATGGAAACAGCAGTGGCACGAATGTGCATGAAAATCGGTTGCCTGTTGATATTTTTCTTTAAAAAAAATTGTTTTCTTATGTTCAGACATGTAATAAAATAATCTGAAAATTTCGCTAAACTTGCTTTTTTTTTTACCCGAAAAAAATTTCTCAAAATATCGATTTTTCGAACCGGCTAATTCAGGATCCCGCCTTAATTATCCGATTGACAACTCGGAATTTCAACGACCCAATTAATTATTCCGAAAATCAACGACCTAATAAATTCAGTGCACAATTAGCGTATTAATAATTCGGGATTTGATTATACAACTAATAAATTCAGAGATCAATGAAACCGAATGATAAAAAAAAAACGCTCACCCTCCTCAATTTGCCATTTACAGTATTCCGTTTCGATTTCCTTGAGCTCGCCGAGTCGCTCATTTATCGGTTTCAATTTGTTCGTCAAGTCATTTATTTTCTGCTGCGCCTCATTCCTCCTTGTCTCGTAATCCTTGAGCTTGTTCCGCTTCGACTTGACCTCGTCGACGACCATCAAAAGGCCCCGTTGCTCAGCCTGAAGTATCTTCAAACTCGTCCGTTTATCCTTCACAATGGCTCTTATTGTGTCGAGGGCCTTGTTGTATCTCGTAGTGTCGAATATCTCGTCGAAGCGTTCCTTCAAATTTTTTCCCGCCTCGAACGGCCAATTAGCGTCGTCCTGATGGCAGAACAGCACGTAATTCAATATCGCTTTTGACACTCCCATCGATGACAACATTTCGATGTCGACCGCTGCGCATGTCCCGTTCAAGCCCGATTTCTGTAACAATCGTCGAGGAAACTTCGTTAATCCTTTACATTACCACAATAATATTGGGAGTACAAATTAATTCGGTCCGTTTTCTTTTTTTTTTTTTGTGGTAAAAAATCCATTTATTTCAAAATAAAACATACAGGCTTCAAAAAATCGATTTTTCGTTTTTGTCTTAAATCTATTCCAAAACTATCCAAGAATATGTGTTCAAAATTTTAGAGGCCAATTCGACATATTTTCGAAGCTAGATCAGTTTTAGTGGCCGAGCGTCGAGCAGGTGCGAATGCTCGGGCAGACTTTACAGCCCGTTTTCTCGAGTTTTCATTTTCACAAGTTTTGGAAAACGGTGCCGGCGATAGTAAAAACAATATATGTCCGATCGAAAAAAACCAAAGTGATCTAGCTTCAGTATTGAATTATCTTCTATTTGAACTAAAAAAGTTAGACAAAAGTACTATTTAAATTACTTGTTTTGCAACTTAAAGTGAATTTTTTTTCTTCAAAAAAGTGAATTTTTTTTTCAAACTTCGAAAAAATTTGGAATTTCGTCATTTCTTCGGTATTTTTTTAGTTCATATAGAAAAGGAACTTATAAAAACTAAAAAAAAATTTGGTTCCACTGTTTCAGATGCATCGCACGACCTCCATCACCGGCACCGATTTACGAGTGCACACTCCAGGCGCCCCAGAAAAATCGTTACAACTTTGGCAAATTTCAATAATTTGTAATAATAAAAATTGTTTTTTAAAGCTTGAATATAATATACTATCGTCTCAAAATTTCGTTTACCGCAATCATTTCCTTCCCTTTCAAAAAAATTGTTGAAAAAACGCTTTTTTTTCGGCTCCTAAAGCAGACTACTGCCTTAATCAAAGTATTGTCCATCGCTATGTGATAGAAGAACGTGCTATCCCAAATTGTGATAGAAGAACGTGCTATCTCAAATTATGAGAGAAGAACGTGCTATCTCAAATTATGAGATAAGAACGTGCTATCTCAAATTATGAGAGAAGAACGTGCTATCTCAAATTGTGATTGAAGAACGTGCTATCTAAAATTGTGATAGAAGAACGTGCTATCTCATATTATGAGAGAAGAACGTGCTATCTCAAATTGTGATAGAAGAACGTGCTATCTAAAATTGTGATAGAAGAACGTGCTATCTCGAATTGTGATAGAAGAACGTGCTATATCTCGATCAGTCAACATATTTTCATTGATACAGCACTGGTATTTGGGGCACCTCAGTATACAGAGCACTTTTTCTGTTAGGTTATTTAATTTTCTAATATGATTTAGCTCGATAATAGAAAAAAAATTAAGATATGTTTGAATAAACAACTTTATTTTAATCATCAATATAAATAAATATATTGATGATTAAACAAAAAGCTGCTTAGTTAACACAAACATTTCGACATATTCAACACAGTAAAAAACAAGGTTTTTAATGGAACTCAAAGCGATATAAACTGAATGTTATTGACAGATGTTTAACTTCGGTGAAACCACCGAAATCAGCTGTCACTATGAATCATTCATAACAGCCAGAGCCATCTCTTGAAAACGGACCGAATTAATTTGTACTCCCAATAACAATCGAATATTATTACTATCGATTATTGACGCATATTTTACGTTTATTTAGTATTTCTACGAAAATTTACTAAAATTTTACTAAACTCACTAAAATTTTACTAAATTTATTAAAAATTTATGAAATTTACTAAAAATTTACTAAATTTTACTAAATTTACTAAAATTTTACTAAATTTACTAAAATTTTACTAAAATTACAAAAAATTTCTAAAATTGCTAAAATTTTACTAAATTTACAAAATTTTTACTAAAATTACTAAAAAAATTTACTAAAATTTTACTAAATTTACTAAAATTGTACTAAATGTACTGAAATTTTACTAAACGTACTAAAATTTTACTAAATATACTAAAATTTTACAAAATTTACTGAAATTTTACTAAAATTTATTTAGTATTTATGACTAAAAATACCCTACGTTTCGTAGTACTTGACACAACTGTACCCACCAATCTGACACATTGTACCCCACCCGTGGGGTACAATGAGCCAATCAGCCATTTTTTTTTTTTTCGATCCCATCAATACGTTATTTTTAATCTTGCAAAAAACATGGTAGCTTTATTGTACGCCCAAAGGTCTATAAAAATCGGTTATGACCGTTTTTTTTTTTCTAATCAGACTGCTTTGGTAAGAGTAAAAAATTCGTTAGAAAAAAAAAAATGGCACACTGTGCCCCACCTTGGCCTACGCTAGTACACAGATAGAGCAACCAACCTCTCCGGTCTTCTTGTCCACTCGCGATATCGCGCTGTCGAGGGTCTTGCACTTGATGTCGTTTTGCTTGACGCGTTCGGCCTCCAGTATTCTGCTTACGGTGACTCGATCGCCCCGGATATCCGTTACTTCAAGCTTGACGTTGGCACGCACCGTGCCCTGTTCGGCCAATAATTACGAGTTAGCGAGGAATTTGACGAAAACACAAGCCAAATTTAATTTTTTGAAAATTCTACAACTGTAGAAGTTTCGAAAAATTGATTTTTTTCTTTATTGGCTTAAGATACGCTTTAAACCATTTAGAATAAGGAAAAAAAAGTTTGGAGTTTTTTGGAAAAAAGTTTGGAGCTTAGAAGTCTAAGGCTACAAATAAAAGGTAAAAAAGTTTTCATCAAGTCTTGTTGTCACCCAACAAGACTTGATGAACATTTTTTTTTCTTACCATTTATTTGTAGCTTTAGGCTTGTACTAAGTTATTGGGAGTAGAAATAAGTCTCCGCCGTTTGACAAAAGATGGCCCCACCAGGAGGCTGTGGTTGAAAGTGTCAGATGTAAAACGTCATATCGTAAGGTTGGACATCTGGCAAGACCATCACCTTGAAATATTAGCGATTTTGTATCGGCATCACATAATTTTTTTTCGTGCGAAAATGTCGAGTTTTCAGCCGAATAAGCGTAATTTGCGGTAACTTTTGATTTACTTCTTTAAGGCAGAACACCACTGTGACCCCCTGTTTTTTTTGCCATTTTTCAAGAATTTTTTTTTGTGGGAAAAAAAAGAGATATTCGAAATTTTTTTTTTTGTTTTGTTCGTTGTTTATTGAAGATACATAAAAAAAAAATTTCAAATTTTTCACGCCCCATGGTGACGCTGGGGAAGCTCCCGCGTCAGGTACTGTTGCCTCTGCAGTGGTTCGCGGCACGCAGCAGAACTCTCTTCAAAGTCGATCTGAAAAAAAATACCGAGTGTTTTCGTTAATAATATGATATTTTGAAGAGAAGTACACAGGGATTTGAAAAAATATTGATTTTTAAAAAATAGGCACGCTTTTGAAATTAAAGGACGATTTTCGAGCAAAATTTCTCGTCGAAAATAGGCTATAACTTTTTTTATTATTGAGATATCGAAAAAAATCCTATGTACTTCTTTAGATAATCCAGTTTTATTGATGCAGTCCAAATTTGAAGTCGATCGGATAAAAATTGCTCGAGTTCTGCTGCGTGCCGCACTCAAAAAAGTGGTTTTGAGAAAAACGCGTTCAAAGTTTTAGGTTTGTTAATTTATGCGATAAATTGGAAAAAAAAATTTGTTACCTTTAATCAGCGATGCCGGCACCATATAGCTGGCCTTCAAGAAGCAAATGATTGTCCCTAGCATCTTTTCTCGAACTTGTAGAGGCTCTTCTTGCCTCTTTTGCAGCGTCTGTGAGCGAGCGCTCCGCCAGCTCGATCCGCGCTGCGTCGGTTTCAACGCAAAAATTGAAACAATTTGGGCCGATAGTTATCCCCAACGTCTCCAAAACTTTCATGAGGCTTCTCAGGCCATCATTGAATAATAATACCGCGATATCAGCTGCAATATCGACGATTTTTTTGCTCCCGGACTGACACTTGGGGGCTATTGCCCAAACTGATTTGTTGTAGCTTTCGTTGTTGTTTTGCGTGAAGCCGCCCAAACAACGCTGCAGCAAATCGTCTCTGCTCAAATTTTCGAAGACTGGCGTAATTGCCTCGAATACTTCCTCAGGAAGAGGCGGCTGCGCGGGACCCCGAGCGTCACGGAGCGCTGCACCGCTCCACAAAATATTCAATATCTCGGAAAATAATTATTTTTTCGACCTGGGTCCAACGGCATCTTAATCTTAAATGTATTTTAGATTTTTCTAGATGGTTTTCAAAAAATCGATTTTTTGAAGCCGTCACAGTGGTGTTGTCCCTTAAAATAACTGTTATAAAGACGATACTTTTTTATAGACATTTTTGAAAGGCATAATATAATAAAATGCACAGTAAAATTTCGCTGTTATTATATATTTTTTAAATTTATTTTTTGCGTATTTTGTTAAACATGAAAATTTATTAGAAAATATGGTAAAATTTTTTCTATCTGAAGAAGAAATTTTATTTTATTTTCGTGAAAATCTGTGTTTTACTCAGTAATAATAAGCGAAGTTTCAGGATTGTCATCTGGTTACCGTTACTGCACGGTAATTTTTAACATTTAATTCTCTCCGTGCACGTATCGTATTTATTGGCCCAATTTTTCGTTAACTCCACGCGTAAAAAAATATTCATTTTTTACGCGTAAACATATCGGCGAAAAAAATTGTTAAAAATATTTAAAAAAACACACACACACATACGCACAGTTTCAAACAAAATTTGCCTCAGTCAAAGGAGAAAACGTCATCGCGTTTCGACTCACCGCAGCCAATTTCTTCAACGTTGGATCGTGAACGAAAGCCTTTCCGCTGTTAGCGCCTGGCGGATATTCTCCGCTAAGGGCGTAACGCAGACACTCGATGATCGTCGTTTTGCCAGTACCATTGGGTCCAAGTATCAATGTCAATGGACGCGAGAATCTTATTGGCGTAGATTCGCGCACGTCGTCGAAATTCCTGATTCCCTTTATCGACAATTTGTTAATTTTCGACATTTTGCCGAGGTTCGACGAAACCGCAACAAGCTGCAAAGAAAACTTAACGATAAAATACCGTAAATATCTCAATCTTGAAAAAAAAAAAAAAAAAAAAAAACACAATCTCACTTCGAACAATATTACGAGGAATAAGAAAAATTGTTGCCAAATTCGAGCTCTCGGGATCAATTATTTTTCGATCATTATAATCGAGATGAGTTGGATAATTTTTTTTAGCGGTCACCCATCCAAGTATCGTGCCAGGCTTATACGTGGATGGGTGGCCGCTATTATGCCTTAAGGCGGGTAACCATTTTACATGCCCTCAAAAAATCAATTTTTTTTTATTTCAGCATTGAAGGAAATACCGCCGCTGTACGAGGCAGCGACGCGACAAAGTGATTTTGCGGCGTGACGACCCTCGGCCGCGTGTTGCAAACAGAGTTGTGAATAATGCATTATTTTGATAATGCATTACTGTATACATTACAAATTACAAAAGTAATATGTAATGGATATATGTTCCATTACAAATTACAAAAGTAATGTGTAATGGATATACGTTCCATTAAAAATTACAAAAGTAATGTGTAATGGACATATGTTCCATTACAAATGACAAAAGTAATGTATAATGGATGTGTGTTCCATTACAAATAAGAAAAGTAATGTGCAATGAATGCATGTTCCGTTACAAATTACAAAAAGTAATGTGTAATGGTTGCATGATCCATTACAAATTTCAAAAAGTAATGCGTAATGGACGCATGTTCAATTACAAATTGAAAAAGTAACGTATGATTAATGAGTGCTTCATTACAAAATACAATTACAATAAGGTAATTCGTAGTGGAGAATATTCCATCACAAATGGAGAATATTCCATCGCAAGAAAAACGAATTTACTTAAAACAAATTTCAATGAGCGAAATAAAATAATCAGATAGCAATGTGCAAATTTCTAATGTGAGCACGGCAATTTTTCTATTTGTAATGGAATATTCTCCACTACAAATTACTTTTTATCAATTGTAGTTTGTAATGGAACATGCATCCATTACAAATTACTTTTTGAAATTTGTAATGGAACGTGCATCCATTACTCATTACTTTTTGACATTTGTAATGGATCATGCAACCATTAGACATTACTTTTTGAAATTTGTAATGGATCATGCAACCATTGCACATTACTTTTTGAAATTTGTAATGGATCATGCAACCATTACACACTACTTTTCTCATTTGTAATGGAACACACATACGTTACGCATTACTTTTGTAATTTGTAATGGAGAACTTATCCAATACACATTATTTAAAGTGATGAGTGAATGCATTATTTTAAAATTACTATTGCACGCCATTGCATGCCATTGCCCTCCATTGGCACGCCATTGCACGCCATTAGCACGCCATTGGCATGCCGTTGGCAAGCCATTGCACGCCATTGCACGCCATTGCACGCCATTAGCACGCCATTGGCATGCCATTGCACGCCATTGGCGTGCATAGCCCGGTATACAAGACGCGTATTCTAATCAGAGTTGTGAATAATGCATTATTTTGATAATGCATTACTGTATACATTACAAATTACAAAAGTAATGTGTAATGGACATATGTTCCATTACAAATGACAAAAGTAATGTATAATGGATGTGTGTTCCATTACAAATAAGAAAAGTAATGTGCAATGAATGCATGTTCCATTACAAATTGAAAAAGTAATGTATGATTAATGAGTGCTTCATTACAAAATACAATTACAATAAGGTAATTCGTAGTGGAGAATATTCCATCGCAAGAAAAACGAATTTACTTAAAACAAATTTCAATGAGCGAAATAAAATAATCAGATAGCAATGTGCAAATTTCTAATGTGAGCACGGCAATTTTTCTATTTGTAATGGAATATTCTCCACTACAAATTACTTTTTATCAATTGTAGTTTGTAATGGAACATGCGTCCATTACAAATTACTTTTTGAAATTTGTAATGGAACGTGCATCCATTACTCATTACTTTTTGACATTTGTAATGGATCATGCAACCATTAGACATTACTTTTTGAAATTTGTAATGGATCATGCAACCATTGCACATTACTTTTTGAAATTTGTAATGGATCATGCAACCATTACACACTACTTTTCTCATTTGTAATGGAACACACATACGTTACGCATTACTTTTGTAATTTGTAATGGAGAACTTATTCAATACACATTATTTAAAGTAATGAGTAATGCATTATTTTTAAATTACTATTTTCACAACTCTGGTTGCAAAAGCGGTGGAAAACCTACTTGGAAATGCTTAAGGCCTTATATACGCGAAAAATTTCAAAATTTTTCATTTTTTTTTAAATTTTTGATTTCATTAGCTCTACAGAATTGGAAAATTCCAAAAATTATTAAAGTTACAGCATTTAGAGCGCGTAATAGATACCGCGCGTCGCGCCCGACCGCCAACTTCAAAGCCGTTTTTCCACGATTCACGTTTTTCGAAGCTTGTGAAAGTTGTAACTCTTGAACAAAGCTTCAGATCGCTTTGAAATTTTAACAACATATTCTTAGTATCATCACCTATCGTGTGAACCACAGAAACAAAAATTTCAATGACACAAAAAAATATAAAAAATAAACCGACAGAAAATTGAGTAAAATTTTAAGTTTCGAATTTTTATTATAATAATTTTTTTTTAAATAATATTGTTGGTTCACACTGAAGATACATTCATTATGCAATTATAAATATGTTCATTTTTTTTTTTCAGACACCCACATCGATGCCCATAACTTTCACCATCAACGCGCGCGCAAAAAAAAAAATACATTGCTTTATTATATTATATCTCAGCCATTTGTTAATATTTCGGATTTTTTTCTTTTTTTACATATACTTAAGAGGCCAGTCCACTTTGGAGCCACGAAAAAAACGCTATTTTCGCAATTTTTTTTTTTGAGGATTTTATAAAACATATGATAAAAGTTGTTGGGCTTGATAAATAAAGTCTTGAAATACATTAAAAAAACAAAAATTTTAATTCATTTTTATTAATTTTTAAGTACAAAAACTATAGTTTAACACCGACAGTGGTGGGCGCGCGGTCGGTGTGCAGGCTCGGCGGTCACTGAAGTTAAGCAGCATTGGAGGCTGTTAATACTTGGAGCGGTGACCACTTGCCCGTGCACTGGTTTGCGCGTCAACCTCTGAGAGGGAGGGAGACAAACTGCCTCTGAGAGGGAGGCAGTTTGTCTGAGTTTCTGATGGTAATACAACTGAAACTCAGCCAAACATAGCCGCCTGTATCGGCCCAGGTTTTCCGCAGTTTCCCTGGGCCCTCGTGCAAATGCGATACAGTAGTGCGTTAGGAAAGAGTGGCTGCAGTCAACATTCTGGGCGGGGGGGGGGGGGACTCTGGAAGGAATGTAGGGACCTCTGGAAGGATTGTGAATGTCGCAAGGAATGGAAGGAATGTAGGGACCTCTGGAAGGATTGTGAATGTCGCAAGGAATGGAAGGAATAAAGGAGTAGATGGTAAAAGGGAAAGGACCCCGTACCTCTGAGGAATACATATAAAAAACTATGGTTCAACGTAACGCCTCAAAAATAGATGGGCTAGGTAGCTCCGTCGCAACTCGGCAACGGCTTGTCTGAAACAAAAAAAAATCAAAGTCCATTAGATTCAGTACGACACCGGCTACAAAATGACCCTCGGATATAAAGTTTTATAAAAAAATAAAAAAATGGCAGATGAAAAACGACAGTAAAAAAACGCGTTTTTTCACAGTTTTTCCCAAAAAAACAAGAGTAAAAATCAAAATTTTAAAACCATCGAGGGTCGTCTTGTTGCGAATCGTGTTTACGATACGTGGTTGAAATTTCAAGAGAATCGGTTTATTAGTCATAGCGATACGACGGAGCTAGATTTTGAAAACGTTGTTTCGAGAAAAAACGCGTTTGAAGTTTATGAAAAAAACTCTTACCTAAACAATCGGCAATTCCTGCGCCGTACAAAATCCCTTCCGACTGCTCATCGTCGTCGATATCTTCGAGTCTTGCTTGCTTTCGTTTGGTTCTGGTCTCTTTCGAGCGCTCAGAACTGCGGCGGTTCGCAGAGCGAACGCGCTCGTCGTCGCGATTGTCGGCGAATCCGATGGCGATCGGGCCGAGTTTGACGCTCATTATTTCCATTATTTTAAGGCAGAACACCACTGTGACCCCCTGTTTTTTTGCCATTTTTCAAGAATTTTTTTTTGTGGGAAAAAAAAAGAGATATTGGAAAAAAAATTTTTTGTTTTGTTCGTTGTTTATTGAAGATACATAAAAAAAAAATTTCAAATTTTTCACGCCCCATGGTGACGCTGGGGAAGCTCCCGCGTCAGGTACTGTTGCCTCTGCAGTGGTTCGCGGCACGCAGCAGAACTCTCTTCAAAGTCGATCTGAAAAAAAATACCGAGTGTTTTCGTTAATAATATGATATTTTGAAGAGAAGTACACAGGGATTTGAAAAAAATATTGATTTTTAAAAAATAGGCACGCTTTTGAAATTAAAGGACGATTTTCGAGCAAAATTTCTCGTCGAAAATAGGCTATAACTTTTTTTATTATTGAGATATCGAAAAAATCCTATGTACTTCTTTAGATAATCTAGTTTTATTGATGCAGTCCAAATTTGAAGTCGATCGGATAAAAATTGCTCTAGTTCTGCTGCGTGCCGCACTCAAAAAAGTGGTTTTGAGAAAAACGCGTTCAAAGTTTTAGGTTTGTTAATTTATGCCATAAATTGGAAAAAAAATTTGTTACCTTTAATCAGCGATGCCGGCACCATATAGCTGGCCTTCAAGAAGCAAATGATTGTCCCTAGCATCTTTTCTCGAACTTGTAGAGGCTCTTCTTGCCTCTTTTGCAGCGTCTTTGAGCGAGCGCTCCGCCAGCTCGATCCGCGCTGCGTCGGTTTCGACGCAAAAATTGAAACAATTTGGGCCGACAGTTATCCCCAACGTCTCCAAAACTTTCATGAGGCTTCTCAGGCCATCATTGAATAATAATACCGCGATATCAGCTGCAATATCGACGATTTTTTTGCTCCCGGACTGACGCTTGGGGGCTATTGCCCAAACTGATTTGTTGTAGCTTTCGTTGTTGTTTTGCGCGAAGCCGCCCAAACAACGCTGCAGCAAATCGTCTCTGCTCAAATTTTTGAAGACTGGCGTAATTGCCGGGACCCCGAGCGTCACGGAGCGCTGCGCCGCTCCACAAAATATTCAATATCTCCGATAATAATTATTTTTTCGACCCGGGTCCAACGGCATCTTAATCTTAAATGTATTTTAGATTTTTCTAGATGGTTTTCAAAAAATCGATTTTATGAAGCCGTCACAGTGGTGTTGTCCCTTAAGCACTGGACGAAATTCTTCGTTAAAGACACGCGCGGAAACTTTGCAGGCAATGTCTACGATTTTTTTGCCGTTTAACGCGCGTTTAGGTGCCATATTCCGTACGCAGTTGTTAAAACTTTCATTATTGTTTCGCGTACGGCCACCTAAACACACCTTTCGAGCAATTCGGCTTTGGTGAGTTCCTCGTAAATAGGTTTTAAAACTTTCTGTACTTCCTCGGAAAGAGCAGGAGTACGTTTGTAACGTCGCCGAAGTGCTTTGAGCTACTTGCACCATTCTAACGATCAGTATGGGTCGGCCGAGCGCGCTATGCGCTCAGGAATAGACGAAACGAGGTCCTGACGTTCAGGTAATGAAAAAAAATACTTCGAGAGGTCGGATTTTCATAAAATTTTCACACAATATTTCTCAATGTACGTATTTTCGAAAACAGTAAAAAAAAAAATCGATTTTTTTGAAATTTTTCAAAGTTCACCGGCCCCTTAACCATGTGCACAAATGATCTGTAAAAAACAATGTCATATGCGTAATTTGTTTTTTTTTTTTCAACCGCGTCTAGAAAAGTAACTTCGAAAATCGGCGAAATCGCGCGGATAAGGCCTTAATTATTTTTTTATGCGCGTCATTATTAATAAACTTTATTTATTAGTAATAAATATTTATTAATAATGAAATCAATATTTATTGGTTTTTTATATTTTTTATCAATAAGTAAACAAAAATAAAATATTATTAATAGTCTTTGTTAATAATTATTGTTAATAAACAATGCCGTGACAAATGAAAATAACACAAACTTACGTCTTGAACCGCAATAAACACATGCGAGCCTTCGCACCCCGCACTTTTTTTCACTCCTGCCAATGAAAAAGACGAAAACTTTTCGCAAACATTTATTTCAGGTTTTTATTATGAATTTTATGTTTGTTTGGGTTTGTGCATCGATACAGGCAATCGTTGCTTCAAAACGTAGCTAAATTGACGTTTATTGATAAACACTTATTTATTGGGAAGCGACGGAAGGTTTAACGGAGATACGCGAGAACCAGCGAGAACACTCGAGTTTCAGGGGACACGTACGAACTTGTTTCGTTCTTCTCCTTTTCTTTCTTATCTGAATTTTGTTGGACGCGAACTTCAGAGACGTGTATTATTTCGGTCTGTGGATATATCCGCGTCACGTCGGCCAATCTACGCGCCGATTTATCGTTGCGGGAACGTTGAAGTTTACGGGGCAAATCGTTGAGTCGAGGATTCCATAAAGGTAAGAGATTGGAGATTTCCGTGAGAACAGAATTGGCGGGTAATTGAATCCTCGAATCACTAACAGATGGCGATCGTGTCGCCGAGTTGTGGCGTGCCGATCGCACCGCCATTTTACATACGTCACGTCGACCAATAAGAACGCTTCATTTCTGAACCAATCAGCGAGCTCTCTTACCTTTCGGCGTTTCTCCTAGTTCCCTAGAACGACGGTCTTACATACAGGTCTGGAAACTCCGTCGGTTGGGGGGGGATCGCTTACTGACGAAAATTCTTTAAGGCACTGGCCGCTAGGAGCGCTGCTATCTTAAAAGAGTTGGGGGCGAAGTGCGGTACGGGGGCAGACGGAGGTATTGAAAAAAGACAGAGCTAATCGCCGCAATACTCTGCATCTGCCTGTCTCCGTAACACATCATTACAATTATTGGTTCTGCAGTATATATATATATATATATATATATATATATATATATATATATTGGTGGTATATCTATCAATATAGCTAATTATAATGAATAAAATTAAGCGGTGAACCAACCCAACAAGCCGCCAAATCTAATTAAACCCCAAGCGTGGCTATAACTTAAATATTAGAAAACTGTCTTATTCATGTAAAGATAATCGTAGTCGCACGGATAGGGTGCTGAGCTACCGTTTTGAAGGAGCCGAGTTCGATCCCCGAAGAGTGGGCTTTTTTTTTTGCATTTGCATAGGTTTCTGGTTATGTATTAATTATTTATACACATTGTATTGTTTTTGTATGTCATTATTTTCTTTCTCTCAAATAAAAATTCTAATTAATTTTTAAATAAATGTTTTTATTTTTTTATCGGTTTTTTGGTCGTTGGTAAAGGTTTCGAACTATGGGTAAATAACAAAATGATGAAATCATTTATACGACGTCGCATTTTATTATTACAACACGCGAAATAACGAGTGCTTCGATAATTCAATTCTGCTTCCAGTTTTGCACCCCGGCACAACACAGATTCTCGGCATTTTTTCACTTTCGATAAGTCAATAGCACAGGAAATCCACTAATGAGTCGCTTTTGTTTACAAAATTATTTTTGGTGGTTATGTTCAACTGGGGGCAAGATTTCAGCGCCGCGTAGTGTCAATTCTCAACGAATATTTTCGTCCGTAAGCGGCCTACCCCCACCATGCGAATTCTGGCAGAGTTTCCAGACCTGTATGTGAGACCGTGCCTAGAACGAAGGAGGAAGACACTCTACCCTGAAGCTCCACGACGTGCACGTGCTTAAGCGAAAAGACTGACCGCGATACGCGGACTTGTACTCCATTTTGGAGATAGGAATAAAAGTTATATTTTTGTTGACCGTTATTTTAACAAGCGTTATCTTTCTTTTTATTCCAAAAACATTCCCTGCGGTTGGCAATTCCCCCGCAGAGAGCGGAGAATTTCGGAATCGGTAATGAGCTGGCAGATAAAACGGCCAAAGAGGCCCTCTACTATGGGGCGGGATACTCAGCTTGGTCAATCGATAGCGGATTTCACTAGTCTATGGAAATCTAAGCTAGAAATAAGGTTTCATGAATGGTGCTTAGAAGGTAGCAGGGATAAACCTCCGTTAAGTTGGCCCCCCGATATGATCATAAATAATTTTAATTAATGTTAATCGTTTGAGAATCGTTTGAGAGAGTTTGAGAGAAAAGAAAAATCGTTTGAGAGTTAATAGTTTTTCCAAAAAAAAAAAACAATTTAAATTTTCGCGTGAAGTTAGCCCCCAGATTTTTTAAATCCGTAAAAAACGACGTTTCGCAATTTTTTTTTTATCGTTTGAGGATCGTTTGAGAGGATTCGAGAGTTCAAAAAAATCGTTTGAGAGTTCATATTTTATTGAATATAAGATTTTTTCCAAAAACGCAACCAACCGCAGGGCCGTGTCACGCATATGGGGTGCACCCTACTCATCATTCGCAAACCGAGAATATGAAAACTTGCCTAAAGTACCTAAAATGTAGCATAAATGATAGAGAATCTTTAGAGAGGGTTTGAGAGTTCGATAAAATCGTTTGAGAGTTCATATTTTATGAAATATAAGAATTTTTCCAAAAACGCGACCAACCGCATGGCCGTGTCACGCATGGGGCGCACCCTGCTCATCATTCGCAAGCGCAGAGAATATGAAAACTTGCCTAAAGTGCCTAAAAATATAGCACAAATGATAGAGAATCGTTAGAGAGGGTTTGAGAGTTCGATAAATCGTTTAAGAGTTCATATTTTATTAAATATAGGGTGCACCCCATGCGTGACACGGCCCTGCGGTTGGTTGCGTTTTTGGAAAAATTCTTATATTTAATAAAATATGAACTCTCAAACGATTTTTTTGAACTCTCAAACCCTCTCAAACGATTCTCAAACGATTAAAAAAAAAAAAATGCGTAAGGTCGTTTTTTACGGATTTAAAAAATCTGGGGGCTAACTTCACGCGAAAATTTAAATTGTTTTTTTTTTTCGGAAAAACTATTAACTCTCAAACGATTTTTCTTTTCTCTCAAAGTCTCTCAAACGATTCTCAAACGATTAACATTAATTAAAATTATTTATGATCATATCGGGGGGGGCTAACTTAACGGAGGTCAGGGATAAGGGAGTTTTTTATTTTAACAACTTTTATAATCGTGGTCGTCGGCCCTGGTTTTATAATAGCATGCTCACGAGAAGGACCATTGTTTCCATCAGTCCCTTGAGAAGTAATCATACCTCTTTGAGATCCAGTCTCAGCCGTTTCAAGATAGTTCCCTCAGCAAGATGCGATTGCGGCAATGCCGATGAAACCCCCAACCACGTTCTTTGGGAGTGCGGCTTGTATAATCGCGGAAAGATCAGAAATGTTGAAAAATTGGAAAAAAGTATCTGGTTTCTTACCGTGCACCGTCGAGTCCCTTCTACAATCCATGGAGCCAAGTTCCTTACAAGCCATCGGGAAGTTTTTTGCAAAGATCAACATCTTAGTGTAATATTGTTATTGTTCTGCGAGTTGCCGGGTTTTGTTAACTGCCTCTCGCAGTTCCGTTAGAGTTTATCAACAAGTTTGTAAGTTTAAAAGAGTCTTTTATACTATATAATATTTATTTTCATAAATGGAAATGTAAGTCTAGAGTTAAGATAGCGTTTAAGTCATAGGATCTCACTTATACTACTGTGCCTCGTTGGTCATTCTCATAGAGTGACATGTATGTGCGTTTCGCAAGCGACCAGTTATTTTTGTACCAGTGGCTAGATGGGACATGTGTCCTAAGGCCTCTATTACTTTTCTGTATCTAACGTTGTGTACGTTGGACACTCTTAATAAAAAAAAAAAAAAAGAATTTCGGAAGCTCTGAAAAGCCCACATGGTGAGCAGCTGTTGGGGCATGGAGATTAGAGTAAAGGAGCCCGAACGCAATGCTGGCGAAATGGTTGTGAAAGTGATGAACGATCCGCGGTTTGTACCCGCCTGGCGGCGCTACCACTGCGGGCTCCGTCCGCGCGGTGATTTTGAATCGTCGATCCGCAATTTGTCGTATATTTGTTTCTTATTAGCGCTGCTTGTAATACTTAAGAGTAATATTGATATGGCTATGTTTAAATTATGAAATGATAATATTTCAGTAATTTTTTTACTTGGAGGTGATCTTTACTGTAAATGTTTTATTTTTATACGGTGACATGTACAATAAAACAGCCATAATGTAAACATCCACATGGACATTTCATAACCACCTTCTCGTATTTTGAAGTTCAGTTCTTATCTTTATTGGATGGTCTTTTTCTGTTTTGATTTTATAAATGTTTTTAATACAGAAATGTCACTCAACGGTGCGTAACAGCGTAAACTGTATGTAACTGACATATATGTAATACTCACATATATAGTAACTGACAGTAATACGTCACTGTATGTATGTCACAAACACTGATAAGCCGGTCCTCACGCACGTATCCTATGCGCCTATCCTATCCGCCACCTATCCTATTCCGTACCAGGCGCTGGTATCGCTTGCGGATGTTTTTCGAACTACAAGATCTGTCATCACTTTCACGATCCACTTTTCGACGATTCCGCCATATGCGTTCGGGCTCCTTTACTCTAGTCTCGCTGTGTTGGGGAATGGACTGTTTTTTTTTTGGGTGGGGGAGGGATTTTTTTTTCTTTGGATGTTTGTGTGGTCCAGCCCCCTGGCACTGCTAGCTCAATAAACTTAGCCGCTGACTATGCAAATATCGAATTCTTTCCTATGCCAATCGATTGTTAGTCATTTGTTACTGTTTGTTAGACGAAATCCAACGTTTGTTAGAAGTAATTTATTTAATAATACGAAAAACAAATTTCATGTCAAAGTTAACCGCAAGAAAATGGTCTTGTAATATCGAACTTTTCTTCTTAACCAATCGATTGTTAGTGGTTTGTTAGTTATTGTTGGTCGATTTTTATAGTTTGTTAGAGCTTAATTTTTATTTAATCGTTGAAAAACTTTTCGACTCCTGAGGCACGATGCAAGCGTCGTGAAGTTGGCAGCATGGCCGCGAGGGCCGGGTACGGCTTTGCCCACCTACTCCTCAAGTTCAGCAAAATAATGATTCTACTTATGCTACTCGATTATTAGTCGTTTGTTAGTGATTGTTAGGCGATTTTTATCGTTTGTTAGAACTTCATTTTTATTTAATCGTGGAAAAACTTTTCCGGTATACGAGACGCGTAGTCGAATACGCGTCTTGCATAGGCCGGTATACAAGACGCGGATTCCGAGCCGTCTTGCATAGGCCGGTATACAAGACGCGGATTCCGAGCCGTCGATTGCATAGGCCGTCTTGCATAGGCCGGTATAGAAGACGCGTATTCGAATACGCGTCTTGTATAACGGCCTATGCAAGACGCGTATTCGAATACGCGTCTTCTATACCGGCCTATGCAAGACGCGCATTCGAATACGCGTATTGTATACCGGCCTATGCAAGACGCGTATTCTAATACGCGTCTTGTATACCGGCCTATGCAAGACGCGTATTCTAATACGCGTCTTGTATACCGGGGTATGCAAGACGCGTATTCAAATACGCGTCTTGTATATCGGGATATACAAGACGCGTATTCAAATACGCGTCTTGTATACCGGGCTATGCAAGACGCGTATTAGAATACGCCTCTTGTATACCGAGTTATGCAAGACGCGTATTAGAATACGCCTCTTGTATACCGAGGTATGCAAGAGGCGTATTAGAATACGCGTCTTGTATACCGGGGTATAAAAGACGCGTATTCTAATACGCGTCTTGTATACCGGCCTATGCAAGACGCGTATTCGAATACGCGTCTTGTATACCGGCCTATGCAAGACGCCTATTCGAATACGCGCAATGGCATGCAATGGCATGGCTGGCTGGTTGGCTGGCTGGCTGGCTAGTTGGCTGGCTGGCTGGCTGGCTGGCTGGCCGGCTAGCTGGCTGGCTGGCTGGATGGCTGGCATGCCATTGCATGTCATTGCATCCCATTGCAACCCATTGCATGCCCTTGCATGCCATTGCATCCCATTGCATGCCATTGCATGCCATTGCATCCCATTGCATGCCATTGCATGACATTGCATGACATTGCATGCCATTGCATCCCATTGCATCCCATTGCATGCCATTGCATGCCATTACATGCCATTGCATCCTATTACATCCCATTGCATGCAATTGCATGTCATTGCATGCCATTGCATGCCATTGGCATGCAAGACGCCTATTCGAATACGCGTCTTGTATACCGGGCTATGCAAGACGCGTATTAGAATACGCCTCTTGTATACCGAGTTATGCAAGACGCGTATTAGAATACGCCTCTTGTATACCGAGGTATGCAAGACGCGTATTAGAATACGCGTCTTGTATACCGGAGTATAAAAGACGCGTATTCTAATACGCGTCTTGTATACCGGCCTATGCAAGACGCGTATTCGAATACGCGTCTTGTATACCGGCCTATGCAAGACGCCTATTCGAATACGCGCAATGACATGCAATGGCATGGCTGGCTGGTTGGCTGGCTGGCTGGCTAGTTGGCTGGCTGGCTGGCTAGATGGCTGGCATGCCATTGCACGTCATTGCATCCCATTGCAACCCATTGCATGCCATTGCATGACATTGCATGCCATTGCATGCCATTGCATCCCATTGCATGCCATTGCATCCCATTGCATCCCATTGCATGCCATTGCATGACATTGCATGACATTACATGCCATTGCATCCCATTGCATGCCATTGCATGCCATTACATGCCATTGCATCCTATTGCATCCCATTGCATGCAATTGCATGTCATTGCATGCCATTGCATGCCATTGCATGCCATTGCATGCCATTGGCATGCAAGACGCCTATTCGAATACGCGTCTTGTATACCGGGCTATGCAAGACGCGTATTAGAATACGCCTCTTGTATACCGAGTTATGCAAGACGCGTATTAGAATACGACTCTTGTATACCGAGGTATGCAAGACGCGTATTAGAATACGCGTCTTGTATACCGGGGTATAAAAGACGCGTATTCTAATACGCGTCTTGTATACCGGCCTATGCAAGACGCGTATTCGAATACGCGTCTTGTATACCAGCCTATGCAAGACGCCTATTCGAATACGCGCAATGGCATGCAATGGCACGGCTGGCTGGTTGGCTGGCTGGCTGGCTAGTTGGCTGGCTGGCTGGCTGGCTGGTTGGCTGGCTGGCTGGCTAGTTGGCTGGCTGGCTGGCTGGCTGGCGGGCTAGCTGGCTGGCTGGCTGGATGGCTGGCATGCCATTGCACGTCATTGCATCCCATTGCAACCCATTGCATGCCATTGCATGACATTGCATGCCATTGCATCTCATTGCATGCCATTGCATCCCATTGCATCCCATTGCATGCCATTGCATGACATTGCATGACATTGCATGCCATTGCATCCCATTGCATCCCATTGCATGCCATTGCATGCCATTACATGCCATTGCATCCTATTGCATCCCATTGCATGTCATTGCATGCCATTGCATGCCATTGGCATGCAAGACGCCTATTCGAATACGCGTCTTGTATACCGGGCTATGCAAGACGCGTATTAGAATATGCCTCTTGTATACCGAGTTATGCAAGACGCGTATTAGAATACGCCTCTTGTATACCGAGGTATGCAAGACGCGTATTAGAATACGCGTCTTGTATACCGGGGTATAAAAGACGCGTATTCTAATACGCGTCTTGTATACCGGCCTATGCAAGACGCGTATTCGAATACGCGTCTTGTATACCGGCCTATGCAAGACGCCTATTCGAATACGCGCAATGACATGCAATGGCATGGCTGGCTGGTTGGCTGGCTGGCTGGCTAGTTGGCTGGCTGGCTGGCTGGATGGCTGGCATGCCATTGCACGTCATTGCATCCCATTGCAACCCATTGCATGCCATTGCATGACATTGCATGCCATTGCATCTCATTGCATGCCATTGCATCCCATTGCATCCCATTGCATGCCATTGCATGACATTGCATGACATTGCGTGCCATTGCATCCCATTGCATCCCATTGCATGCCATTGCATGCCATTGCATGCCATTGCATCTCATTGCATGCCATTGCATCCCATTGCATCCCATTGCATGACATTGCATGACATTGCATGCCATTGCATCCCATTGCATCCCATTGCATGCCATTACATGCCATTGCATCCTATTGCATCCCATTGCATGCAATTGCATGTCATTGCATGCCATTGCATGCCATTGGCATGCAAGACGCCTATTCGAATACGCGTCTTGTATACCGGGCTATGCAAGACGCGTATTAGAATACGCCTCTTGTATACCGAGTTATGCAAGACGCGTATTAGAATACGCCTCTTGTATACCGAGGTATGCAAGACGCGTATTAGAATACGCGTCTTGTATACCGGGGTATAAAAGACGCGTATTCTAATACGCGTCTTGTATACCGGCCTATGCAAGACGCGTATTCGAATACGCGTTTTGTATACCGGCCTATGCAAGACGCCTATTCGAATACGCGCAATGGCATGCAATGGCATGGCTGGCTGGTTGGCTGGCTGGCTGGCTAGTTGGCTGGCTGGCTGGCTGGCTGGCTGGCTGGCCGGCTAGCTGGCTGGCTGGCTGGATGGCTGGCATGCCATTGCACGTCATTGCATCCCATTGCAACCCATTGCATGCCATTGCATGCCATTGCATGCCATTGCATCCCATTGCATGCCATTGCATGCCATTGCATCCCATTGCGTCCCATTGCATGCCATTGCATGACATTGCATGCCATTGCATCCCATTGCATCCCATTGCATGCCATTGTATGCCATTACATGCCATTGCATCCTATTGCATCCCATTGCATGCCATTGCATCCTATTGCATCCCATTGCATGCAATTGCATGTCATTGCATGCCATTGCATGCCATTGGCATGCAAGACGCCTATTCGAATACGCGTCTTGTATACCGGGCTATGCAAGACGCGTATTAGAATACGCCTCTTGTATACCGAGTTATGCAAGACGCGTATTAGAATACGCCTCTTGTATACCGAGGTATGCAAGACGCGTATTAGAATACGCGTCTTGTATACCGGGGTATAAAAGACGCGTATTCTAATACGCGTCTTGTATACCGGCCTATGCAAGACGCGTATTCGAATACGCGTCTTGTATACCGGCCTATGCAAGACGCCTATTCGAATACGCGCAATGACATGCAATGGCATGGCTGGCTGGTTGGCTAGCTGGCTGGCTAGTTGGCTGGCTGGCTGGCTGGATGGCTGGCATGCCATTGCACGTCATTGCATCCCATTGCATGCCATTGCACGTCATTGCATCCCATTGCATGCCATTGCATGACATTGCATGCCATTGCATCCCATTGCATGCCATTGCATCCCATTGCATCCCATTGCATGCCATTGCATGACATTGCATGACATTGCATGCCATTGCATCCCATTGTATCCCATTGCATGCCAGTGCATGCCATTACATGCCATTGCATCCTATTGCATCCCATTGCATGCCATTGCATGCCATTGCATGCCATTGGCATGCAAGACGCCTATTCGAATACGCGTCTTGTATACCGGGCTATGCAAGACGCGTATTAGAATACGCCTCTTGTATACCGAGTTATGCAAGACGCGTATTAGAATACGCCTCTTGTATACCGAGGTATGCAAGACGCGTATTAGAATACGCGTCTTGTATACCGGGGTATAAAAGACGCGTATTCTAATACGCGTCTTGTATACCGGCCTATGCAAGACGCGTATTCGAATACGCGTCTTGTATACCAGCCTATGCAAGACGCCTATTCGAATACGCGCAATGGCATGCAATGGCATGGCTGGCTGGTTGGCTGGCTGGCTGGCTAGTTGGCTGGCTGGCTGGCTGGCTGGCTGGCCGGCTAGCTGGCTGGCTGGCTGGATGGCTGGCATGCCATTGCACGTCATTGCATCCCATTGCAACCCATTGCATGCCATTGCATGCCATTGCATGCCATTGCATCCCATTGCATCCCATTGCATCCCATTGCATGCCATTGTATGCCATTACATGCCATTGCATCCTATTGCATCCCATTGCATCCTATTGCATCCCATTGCATGTCATTGCATGCCATTGCATGCCATTGGCATGCAAGACGCCTATTCGAATACGCGTCTTGTATACCGGGCTATGCAAGACGCGTATTAGAATACGCGTCTTGTATACCGAGTTTTGCAAGACGCGTATTAGAATACGCCTCTTGTATACCGAGGTATGCAAGACGCGTATTAGAATACGCGTCCTGTATACCGGGGTATAAAAGACGCGTATTCTAATACGCGTCTTGTATACCGGCCTATGCAAGACGCGTATTCGAATACGCGTCTTGTATACCGGCCTATGCAAGACGCCTATTCGAATACGCGCAATGACATGCAATGGCATGGCTGGCTGGTTGGCTGGCTGGCTGGCTAGTTGGCTGGCTGGCTGGCTGGATGGCTGGCATGCCATTGCACGTCATTGCATCCCATTGCAACCCATTGCATGCCATTGCATGACATTGCATGCCATTGCATGCCATTGCATCTCATTGCATGCCATTGCATCCCATTGCATCCCATTGCATGCCATTGCATGACATTGCATGACATTGCATGCCATTGCATCCCATTGCATCCCATTGCATGCCATTGCATGCCATTACATGCCATTGCATCCTATTGCATGCAATTGCATGTCATTGCATGCCATTGCATGCCATTGGCATGCAAGACGCCTATTCGAATACGCGTCTTGTATATCGGGCTATGCAAGACGCGTATTAGAATACGCCTCTTGTATACCGAGTTATGCAAGACGCGTATTAGAATACGCCTCTTGTATACCGAGGTATGCAAGACGCGTATTAGAATACGCGTCTTGTATACCGGGGTATAAAAGACGCGTATTCTAATACGCGTCTTGTATACCGGCCTATGCAAGACGCGTATTCGAATACGCGTCTTGTATACCGGCCTATGCAAGACGCCTATTCGAATACGCGCAATGGCATGCAATGGCATGGCTGGCTGGTTGGCTGGCTGGCTGGCTAGTTGGCTGGCTGGCTGGCTGGCTGGCTGGCCGGCTAGCTGGCTGGCTGGCTGGATGGCTGGCATGCCATTGCACGTCATTGCATCCCATTGCAACCCATTGCATGCCATTGCATGCCATTGCATGCCATTGGCATGCAAGACGCCTATTCGAATACGCGTCTTGTATACCGGGCTATGCAAGACGCGTATTAGAATACGCCTCTTGTATACCGAGTTATGCAAGACGCGTATTAGAATACGACTCTTGTATACCGAGGTATGCAAGACGCGTATTAGAATACGCGTCTTGTATACCGGGGTATAAAAGACGCGTATTCTAATACACGTCTTGTATACCGGCCTATGCAAGACGCGTATTCGAATACGCGTCTTGTATACCGGCCTATGCAAGACGCCTATTCGAATACGCGCAATGGCATGCAATGGCATGGCTGGCTGGTTGGCTGGCTGGCCGGCTAGTTGGCTGGCTGGCTGGCTGGCTGGCTGGCTGGCCGGCTAGCTGTCTGGCTGGCTGGATGGCTGGCATGCCATTGCACGTCATTGCATCCCATTGCAACCCATTGCATGCCATTGCATGCCATTGCATGCCATTGCATGCCATTGGCATGCAAGACGCCTATTCGAATACGCGTCTTGTATACCGGGCTATGCAAGACGCGTATTAGAATACGCCTCTTGTATACCGAGTTTTGCAAGACGCGTATTAGAATACGCGTCCTGTATACCGGGGTATAAAAGACGCGTATTCTAATACGCGTCTCGTATACCGGCCTATGCAAGACGCGTATTCGAATACGCGTCTTGTATACCGGCCTATGCAAGACGCCTATTCGAATACGCGCAATGACATGCAATGGCATGGCTGGCTGGTTGGCTGGCTGGCTGGCTAGTTGGCTGGCTGGCTGGCTGGATGGCTGGCATGCCATTGCACGTCATTGCATCCCATTGCAACCCATTGCATGCCATTGCATGACATTGCATGCCATTGCATGCCATTGCATCTCATTGCATGCCATTGCATCCCATTGCATCCCATTGCATGCCATTGCATGACATTGCATGACATTGCATGCCATTGCATCCCATTGCATCCCATTGCATGCCATTGCATGCCATTACATGCCATTGCATGCCATTGCATGCCATTGCATGCCATTGCATGCCATTGCATGCCATTGGCATGCAAGACGCCTATTCGAATACGCGTCTTGTATACCGGGCTATGCAAGACGCGTATTAGAATACGCCTCTTGTATACCGAGTTATGCAAGACGCGTATTAGAATACGACTCTTGTATACCGAGGTATGCAAGACGCGTATTAGAATACGCGTCTTGTATACCGGGGTATAAAAGACGCGTATTCTAATACGCGTCTTGTATACCGGCCTATGCAAGACGTGTATTCGAATACGCGTCTTGTATACCGGCCTATGCAAGACGCCTATTCGAATACGCGCAATGACATGCAATGGCATGGCTGGCTGGTTGGCTGGCTGGCTGGCTAGTTGGCTGGCTGGCTGGCTGGATGGCTGGCATGCCATTGCACGTCATTGCATCCCATTGCATGCCATTGCACGTCATTGCATCCCATTGCATGCCATTGCATGACATTGCATGCCATTGCATCCCATTGCATGCCATTGCATCCCATTGCATCCCATTGCATGCCATTGCATGACATTGCATGACATTGCATGCCATTGCATCCCATTGTATCCCATTGCATGCCAGTGCATGCCATTACATGCCATTGCATCCTATTGCATCCCATTGCATGCCATTGCATGCCATTGCATGCCACTGGCATGCAAGACGCCTATTCGAATACGCGTCTTGTATACCGGGCTAGGCAAGACGCGTATTAGAATACGCCTCTTGTATACCGAGTTATGCAAGACGCGTATTAGAATACGCCTCTTGTATACCGAGGTATGCAAGACGCGTATTAGAATACGCGTCTTGTATACCGGGGTATAAAAGACGCGTATTCTAATACGCGTCTTGTATACCGGCCTATGCAAGACGCGTATTCGAATACGCGTCTTGTATACCGGCCTATGCAAGACGCCTATTCGAATACGCGCAATGGCATGCAATGGCATGGCTGGCTGGTTGGCTGGCTGGCTGGCTAGTTGGCTGGCTGGCTGGCTGGCTGGCTGGCCGGCTAGCTGGCTGGCTGGCTGGATGGCTGGCATGCCATTGCACGTCATTGCATCCCATTGCAACCCATTGCATGCCATTGCATGCCATTGCATCCCATTGCATCCCATTGCATGCCATTGTATGCCATTACATGCCATTGCATCCTATTGCATCCCATTGCATGCCATTGCATCCTATTGCATCCCATTGCATGCAATTGCATGTCATTGCATGCCATTGCATGCCATTGGCATGCAAGACGCCTATTCGAATACGCGTCTTGTATACCGGGCTATGCAAGACGCGTATTAGAATACGCCTCTTGTATACCGAGTTTTGCAAGACGCGTATTAGAATACGCGTCCTGTATACCGGGGTATAAAAGACGCGTATTCTAATACGCGTCTCGTATACCGGCCTATGCAAGACGCGTATTCGAATACGCGTCTTGTATACCGGCCTATGCAAGACGCCTATTCGAATACGCGCAATGACATGCAATGGCATGGCTGGCTGGTTGGCTGGCTGGCTGGCTAGTTGGCTGGCTGGCTGGCTGGATGGCTGGCATGCCATTGCACGTCATTGCATCCCATTGCAACCCATTGCATGCCATTGCATGACATTGCATGCCATTGCATGCCATTGCATCTCATTGCATGCCATTGCATCCCATTGCATCCCATTGCATGCCATTGCATGACATTGCATGACATTGCATGCCATTGCATCCCATTGCATCCCATTGCATGCCATTGCATGCCATTACATGCCATTGCATGCCATTGCATGCCATTGCATGCCATTGCATGCCATTGCATGCCATTGCATGCCATTGGCATGCAAGACGCCTATTCGAATACGCGTCTTGTATACCGGGCTATGCAAGACGCGTATTAGAATACGCCTCTTGTATACCGAGTTATGCAAGACGCGTATTAGAATACGACTCTTGTATACCGAGGTATGCAAGACGCGTATTAGAATACGCGTCTTGTATACCGGGGTATAAAAGACGCGTATTCTAATACACGTCTTGTATACCGGCCTATGCAAGACGCGTATTCGAATACGCGTCTTGTATACCGGCCTATGCAAGACGGCTATTCGAATACGCGCAATGGCATGCAATGGCATGGCTGGCTGGTTGGCTGGCTGGCCGGCTAGTTGGCTGGCTGGCTGGCTGGCTGGCTGGCTGGCTGGCCGGCTAGCTGGCTGGCTGGCTGGATGGCTGGCATGCCATTGCACGTCATTGCATCCCATTGCAACCCATTGCATGCCATTGCATCCCATTGCATCCCATTGCATGCCATTGCATCCCATTGCATCCCATTGCATGACATTGCATGACATTGCATGCCATTGCATCCCATTGGATCCCATTGCATGCCATTGCATGCCATTACATGCCATTGCATCCTATTGCATCCCATTGCATGCAATTGCATGTCATTGCATGCCATTGCATGCCATTGGCATGCAAGACGCCTATTCGAATACGCGTCTTGTAGACCGGGCTATGCAAGACGCGTATTAGAATACGCCTCTTGTATACCGAGTTATGCAAGACGCGTATTAGAATACGCCTCTTGTATACCGAGGTATGCAAGACGCGTATTAGAATACGCGTCTTGTATACCGGGGTATAAAAGACGCATATTCTAATACGCGTCTTGTATACCGGCCTATGCAAGACGCGTATTCGAATACGCGTCTTGTATACCGGCCTATGCAAGACGCCTATTCGAATACGCGCAATGACATGCAATGGCATGGCTGGCTGGTTGGCTGGCTGGCTGGCTAGTTGGCTGGCTGGCTGGCTGGATGGCTGGCATGCCATTGCACGTCATTGCATCCCATTGCAACCCATTGCATGCCATTGCATGACATTGCATGCCATTGCATGCCATTGCATCTCATTGCATGCCATTGCATCCCATTGCATCCCATTGCATGCCATTGCATGACATTGCATGACATTGCATGCCATTGCATCCCATTGCATGCCATTGCATGCCATTACATGCCATTGCATCCTATTGCATCCCATTGCATGCAATTGCATGTCATTGCATGCCATTGCATGCCATTGGCATGCAAGACGCCTATTCGAATACGCGTCTTGTATACCGGGCTATGCAAGACGCGTATTAGAATACGCCTCTTGTATACCGAGTTTTGCAAGACGCGTATTAGAATACGCCTCTTGTATACCGAGGTATGCAAGACGCGTATTAGAATACGCGTCCTGTATACCGGGGTATAAAAGACGCGTATTCTAATACGCGTCTTGTATACCGGCCTATGCAAGACGCGTATTCGAATACGCGTCTTGTATACCGGCCTATGCAAGACGCCTATTCGAATACGCGCAATGACATGCAATGGCATGGCTGGCTGGTTGGCTGGCTGGCTGGCTAGTTGGCTGGCTGGCTGGCTGGATGGCTGGCATGCCATTGCACGTCATTGCATCCCATTGCAACGCATTGCATGCCATTGCATGACATTGCATGCCATTGCATGCCATTGCATCCCATTGCATCCCATTGCATGACATTGCATGACATTGCATGCCATTGCATCCCATTGGATCCCATTGCATCCCATTGCATGCCATTGCATCCCATTGCATCCCATTGCATGACATTGCATGACATTGCATGCCATTGCATCCCATTGGATCCCATTGCATGCCATTGCATGCCATTACATGCCATTGCATCCTATTGCATCCCATTGCATGCAATCGCATGTCATTGCATGCCATTGCATGCCATTGGCATGCAAGACGCCTATTCGAATACGCGTCTTGTAGACCGGGCTATGCAAGACGCGTATTAGAATACGCCTCTTGTATACCGAGTTATGCAAGACGCGTATTAGAATACGCTTCTTGTATACCGAGGTATGCAAGACGCGTATTAGAATACGCGTCTTGTATACCGGGGTATAAAAGACGCGTATTCTAATACGCGTCTTGTATACCGGCCTATGCAAGACGCGTATTCGAATACGCGTCTTGTATACCGGCCTATGCAAGGCGCCTATTCGAATACGCGCAATGACATGCAATGGCATAGCTGGCTGGTTGGCTGGCTGGCTGGCTAGTTGGCTGGCTGGCTGGCTGGATGGCTGGCATGCCATTGCACGTCATTGCATCCCATTGCAACCCATTGCATGCCATTGCATGACATTGCATGCCATTGCATGCCATTGCATCTCATTGCATGCCATTGCATCCCATTGCATCCCATTGCATGCCATTGCATGACATTGCATGACATTGCATGCCATTGTATCCCATTGCATGCCATTGCATGCCATTACATGCCATTGCATCCTATTGCATCCCATTGCATGCAATTGCATGTCATTGCATGCCATTGCATGCCATTGGCATGCAAGACGCCTATTCGAATACGCGTCTTGTATACCGGGCTATGCAAGACGCGTATTAGAATACGCCTCTTGTATACCGAGTTTTGCAAGACGCGTATTAGAATACGCCTCTTGTATACCGAGGTATGCAAGACGCGTATTAGAATACGCGTCTTGTATACCGGGGTATAAAAGACGCGTATTCTAATACACGTCTTGTATACCGGCCTATGCAAGACGCGTATTCGAATACGCGTCTTGTATACCGGCCTATGCAAGACGCCTATTCGAATACGCGCAATGACATGCAATGGCATGGCTGGCTGGTTGGCTGGCTGGCTGGCTAGTTGGCTGGCTGGCTGGCTGGATGGCTGGCATGCCATTGCACGTCATTGCATCCCATTGCATGCCATTGCACGTCATTGCATCCCATTGCATGCCATTGCATGACATTGCATGCCATTGCATCCCATTGCATGCCATTGCATCCCATTGCATCCCATTGCATGCCATTGCATGCCATTGCATGACAGTGCATGACATTGCATGCCATTGCATCCCATTGTATCCCATTGCATGCCAGTGCATGCCATTACATGCCATTGCATCCTATTGCATCCCATTGCATGCCATTGCATGCCATTGCATGCCACTGGCATGCAAGACGCCTATTCGAATACGCGTCTTGTATACCGGGCTAGGCAAGACGCGTATTAGAATACGCCTCTTGTATACCGAGTTATGCAAGACGCGTATTAGAATACGCCTCTTGTATACCGAGGTATGCAAGACGCGTATTAGAATACGCGTCTTGTATACCGGGGTATAAAAGACGCGTATTCTAATACGCGTCTTGTATACCGGCCTATGCAAGACGCGTATTCGAATACGCGTCTTGTATACCGGCCTATGCAAGACGCCTATTCGAATATGCGCAATGGCATGCAATGGCATGGCTGGCTGGTTGGCTGGCTGGCTGGCTAGTTGGCTGGCTGGCTGGCTGGCTGGCTGGCCGGCTAGCTGGCTGGCTGGCTGGATGGCTGGCATGCCATTGCACGTCATTGCATCCCATTGCAACCCATTGCATGCCATTGCATGCCATTGCATGCCATTGCATGCCATTGCATGCCATTGGCATGCAAGACGCCTATTCGAATACGCGTCTTTTATACCGGGCTATGCAAGACGCGTATTAGAATACGCCTCTTGTATACCGAGTTATGCAAGACGCGTATTAGAATACGACTCTTGTATACCGAGGTATGCAAGACGCGTATTAGAATACGCGTCTTGTATACCGGGGTATAAAAGACGCGTATTCTAATACACGTCTTGTATACCGGCCTATGCAAGACGCGTATTCGAATACGCGTCTTGTATACCGGCCTATGCAAGACGCCTATTCGAATACGCGCAATGGCATGCAATGGCATGGCTGGCTGGTTGGCTGGCTGGCCGGCTAGTTGGCTGGCTGGCTGGCTGGCTGGCTGGCTGGCCGGCTAGCTGGCTGGCTGGCTGGATGGCTGGCATGCCATTGCACGTCATTGCATCCCATTGCAACCCATTGCATGCCATTGCATGCCATTGCATGCCATTGCATGCCATTGCATCCCATTGCATGCCATTGCATGCCATTGCATCCCATTGCGTCCCATTGCATGCCATTGCATGACATTGCATGCCATTGCATCCCATTGCATCCCATTGCATGCCATTGTATGCCATTACATGCCATTGCATCCTATTGCATCCCATTGCATCCTATTGCATCCCATTGCATGCAATTGCATGTCATTGCATGCCATTGCATGCCATTGGCATGCAAGACGCCTATTCGAATACGCGTCTTGTATACCGGGCTATGCAAGACGCGTATTAGAATACGCCTCTTGTATACCGAGTTATGCAAGACGCGTATTAGAATACGCCTCTTGTATACCGAGGTATGCAAGACGCGTATTAGAATACGCGTCTTGTATACCGGGGTATAAAAGACGCGTATTCTAATACGCGTCTTGTATACCGGCCTATGCAAGACGCCTATTCGAATACGCGCAATGACATGCAATGGCATGGCTGGCTGGTTGGCTGGCTGGCTGGCTAGTTGGCTGGCTGGCTGGCTGGATGGCTGGCATGCCATTGCACGTCATTGCATCCCATTGCATGCCATTGCACGTCATTGCATCCCATTGCATGCCATTGCATGACATTGCATGCCATTGCATCCCATTGCATGCCATTGCATCCCATTGCATCCCATTGCATGCCATTGCATGACATTGCATGACATTGCATGCCATTGCATCCCATTGTATCCCATTGCATGCCAGTGCATGCCATTACATGCCATTGCATCCTATTGCATCCCATTGCATGCCATTGCATGCCATTGCATGCCACTGGCATGCAAGACGCCTATTCGAATACGCGTCTTGTATACCGGGCTAGGCAAGACGCGTATTAGAATACGCCTCTTGTATACCGAGTTATGCAAGACGCGTATTAGAATACGCCTCTTGTATACCGAGTTATGCAAGACGCGTATTAGAATACGCTTCTTGTATACCGAGGTATGCAAGACGCGTATTAGAATACGCGTCTTGTATACCGGGGTATAAAAGACGCGTATTCTAATACGCGTCTTGTATACCGGCCTATGCAAGACGCGTATTCGAATACGCGTCTTGTATACCGGCCTATGCAAGGCGCCTATTCGAATACGCGCAATGACATGCAATGGCATAGCTGGCTGGTTGGCTGGCTGGCTGGCTAGTTGGCTGGCTGGCTGGCTGGATGGCTGGCATGCCATTGCACGTCATTGCATCCCATTGCAACCCATTGCATGCCATTGCATGACATTGCATGCCATTGCATGCCATTGCATCTCATTGCATGCCATTGCATCCCATTGCATCCCATTGCATGCCATTGCATGACATTGCATGACATTGCATGCCATTGTATCCCATTGCATGCCATTGCATGCCATTACATGCCATTGCATCCTATTGCATCCCATTGCATGCAATTGCATGTCATTGCATGCCATTGCATGCCATTGGCATGCAAGACGCCTATTCGAATACGCGTCTTGTATACCGGGCTATGCAAGACGCGTATTAGAATACGCCTCTTGTATACCGAGTTTTGCAAGACGCGTATTAGAATACGCCTCTTGTATACCGAGGTATGCAAGACGCGTATTAGAATACGCGTCTTGTATACCGGGGTATAAAAGACGCGTATTCTAATACACGTCTTGTATACCGGCCTATGCAAGACGCGTATTCGAATACGCGTCTTGTATACCGGCCTATGCAAGACGCCTATTCGAATACGCGCAATGACATGCAATGGCATGGCTGGCTGGTTGGCTGGCTGGCTGGCTAGTTGGCTGGCTGGCTGGCTGGATGGCTGGCATGCCATTGCACGTCATTGCATCCCATTGCATGCCATTGCACGTCATTGCATCCCATTGCATGCCATTGCATGACATTGCATGCCATTGCATCCCATTGCATGCCATTGCATCCCATTGCATCCCATTGCATGCCATTGCATGCCATTGCATGACAGTGCATGACATTGCATGCCATTGCATCCCATTGTATCCCATTGCATGCCAGTGCATGCCATTACATGCCATTGCATCCTATTGCATCCCATTGCATGCCATTGCATGCCATTGCATGCCACTGGCATGCAAGACGCCTATTCGAATACGCGTCTTGTATACCGGGCTAGGCAAGACGCGTATTAGAATACGCCTCTTGTATACCGAGTTATGCAAGACGCGTATTAGAATACGCCTCTTGTATACCGAGGTATGCAAGACGCGTATTAGAATACGCGTCTTGTATACCGGGGTATAAAAGACGCGTATTCTAATACGCGTCTTGTATACCGGCCTATGCAAGACGCGTATTCGAATACGCGTCTTGTATACCGGCCTATGCAAGACGCCTATTCGAATATGCGCAATGGCATGCAATGGCATGGCTGGCTGGTTGGCTGGCTGGCTGGCTAGTTGGCTGGCTGGCTGGCTGGCTGGCTGGCCGGCTAGCTGGCTGGCTGGCTGGATGGCTGGCATGCCATTGCACGTCATTGCATCCCATTGCAACCCATTGCATGCCATTGCATGCCATTGCATGCCATTGCATGCCATTGGCATGCAAGACGCCTATTCGAATACGCGTCTTGTATACCGGGCTATGCAAGACGCGTATTAGAATACGCCTCTTGTATACCGAGTTATGCAAGACGCGTATTAGAATACGACTCTTGTATACCGAGGTATGCAAGACGCGTATTAGAATACGCGTCTTGTATACCGGGGTATAAAAGACGCGTATTCTAATACACGTCTTGTATACCGGCCTATGCAAGACGCGTATTCGAATACGCGTCTTGTATACCGGCCTATGCAAGACGCCTATTCGAATACGCGCAATGGCATGCAATGGCATGGCTGGCTGGTTGGCTGGCTGGCCGGCTAGTTGGCTGGCTGGCTGGCTGGCTGGCTGGCTGGCCGGCTAGCTGGCTGGCTGGCTGGATGGCTGGCATGCCATTGCACGTCATTGCATCCCATTGCAACGCATTGCATGCCATTGCATGCCATTGCATGCCATTGCATGCCATTGCATCCCATTGCATGCCATTGCATGCCATTGCATCCCATTGCGTCCCATTGCATGCCATTGCATGACATTGCATGCCATTGCATCCCATTGCATCCCATTGCATGCCATTGTATGCCATTACATGCCATTGCATCCTATTGCATCCCATTGAATCCTATTGCATCCCATTGCATGCAATTGCATGTCATTGCATGCCATTGCATGCCATTGGCATGCAAGACGCCTATTCGAATACGCGTCTTGTATACCGGGCTATGCAAGACGCGTATTAGAATACGCCTCTTGTATACCGAGTTATGCAAGACGCGTATTAGAATACGCCTCTTGTATACCGAGGTATGCAAGACGCGTATTAGAATACGCGTCTTGTATACCGGGGTATAAAAGACGCGTATTCTAATACGCGTCTTGTATACCGGCCTATGCAAGACGCCTATTCGAATACGCGCAATGACATGCAATGGCATGGCTGGCTGGTTGGCTGGCTGGCTGGCTAGTTGGCTGGCTGGCTGGCTGGATGGCTGGCATGCCATTGCACGTCATTGCATCCCATTGCATGCCATTGCACGTCATTGCATCCCATTGCATGCCATTGCATGACATTGCATGCCATTGCATCCCATTGCATCCCATTGCATGCCATTGCATCCCATTGCATCCCATTGCATGCCATTGCATGACATTGCATGACATTGCATGCCATTGCATCCCATTGTATCCCATTGCATGCCAGTGCATGCCATTACATGCCATTGCATCCTATTGCATCCCATTGCATGCCATTGCATGCCATTGCATGCCACTGGCATGCAAGACGCCTATTCGAATACGCGTCTTGTATACCGGGCTAGGCAAGACGCGTATTAGAATACGCCTCTTGTATACCGAGTTATGCAAGACGCGTATTAGAATACGCCTCTTGTATACCGAGGTATGCAAGACGCGTATTAGAATACGCGTCTTGTATACCGGGGTATAAAAGACGCGTATTCTAATACGCGTCTTGTATACCGGCCTATGCAAGACGCGTATTCGAATACGCGTCTTGTATACCGGCCTATGCAAGACGCCTATTCGAATAGGCGCAATGGCATGCAATGGCATGGCTGGCTGGTTGGCTGGCTGGCTGGCTAGTTGGCTGGCTGGCTGGCTGGCTGGCTGGCCGGCTAGCTGGCTGGCTGGCTGGATGGCTGGCATGCCATTGCACGTCATTGCATCCCATTGCAACCCATTGCATGCCATTGCATGCCATTGCATCCCATTGCATCCCATTGCATGCCATTGTATGCCATTACATGCCATTGCATCCTATTGCATCCCATTGCATGCCATTGCATCCTATTGCATCCCATTGCATGCAACTGCATGTCATTGCATGCCATTGCATGCCATTGGCATGCAAGACGCCTATTCGAATACGCGTCTTGTATACCGGGCTATGCAAGACGCGTATTAGAATACGCCTCTTGTATACCGAGTTTTGCAAGACGCGTATTAGAATACGCGTCCTGTATACCGGGGTATAAAAGACGCGTATTCTAATACGCGTCTCGTATACCGGCCTATGCAAGACGCGTATTCGAATACGCGTCTTGTATACCGGCCTATGCAAGACGCCTATTCGAATACGCGCAATGACATGCAATGGCATGGCTGGCTGGTTGGCTGGCTGGCTGGCTAGTTGGCTGGCTGGCTGGCTGGATGGCTGGCATGCCATTGCACGTCATTGCATCCCATTGCAACCCATTGCATGCCATTGCATGACATTGCATGCCATTGCATCTCATTGCATGCCATTGCATCCCATTGCATCCCATTGCATGCCATTGCATGACATTGCATGACATTGCATGCCATTGCATCCCATTGCATCCCATTGCATGCCATTGCATGCCATTACATGCCATTGCATGCCATTGCATGCCATTGCATGCCATTGCATGCCATTGCATGCCATTGGCATGCAAGACGCCTATTCGAATACGCGTCTTGTATACCGGGCTATGCAAGACGCGTATTAGAATACGCCTCTTGTATACCGAGTTATGCAAGACGCGTATTAGAATACGACTCTTGTATACCGAGGTATGCAAGACGCGTATTAGAATACGCGTCTTGTATACCGGGGTATAAAAGACGCGTATTCTAATACGCGTCTTGTATACCGGCCTATGCAAGACGTGTATTCGAATACGCGTCTTGTATACCGGCCTATGCAAGACGCCTATTCGAATACGCGCAATGACATGCAATGGCATGGCTGGCTGGTTGGCTGGCTGGCTGGCTAGTTGGCTGGCTGGATGGCTGGCATGCCATTGCACGTCATTGCATCCCATTGCATGCCATTGCACGTCATTGCATCCCATTGCATGCCATTGCATGACATTGCATGCCATTGCATCCCATTGCATGCCATTGCATCCCATTGCATCCCATTGCATGCCATTGCATGACATTGCATGACATTGCATGCCATTGCATCCCATTGTATCCCATTGCATGCCAGTGCATGCCATTACATGCCATTGCATCCTATTGCATCCCATTGCATGCCATTGCATGCCATTGCATGCCACTGGCATGCAAGACGCCTATTCGAATACGCGTCTTGTATACCGGGCTAGGCAAGACGCGTATTAGAATACGCCTCTTGTATACCGAGTTATGCAAGACGCGTATTAGAATACGCCTCTTGTATACCGAGGTATGCAAGACGCGTATTAGAATACGCGTCTTGTATACCGGGGTATAAAAGACGCGTATTCTAATACGCGTCTTGTATACCGGCCTATGCAAGACGCGTATTCGAATACGCGTCTTGTATACCGGCCTATGCAAGACGCCTATTCGAATACGCGCAATGGCATGCAATGGCATGGCTGGCTGGTTGGCTGGCTGGCTGGCTAGTTGGCTGGCTGGCTGGCTGGCTGGCTGGCCGGCTAGCTGGCTGGCTGGCTGGATGGCTGGCATGCCATTGCACGTCATTGCATCCCATTGCAACCCATTGCATGCCATTGCATGCCATTGCATCCCATTGCATCCCATTGCATGCCATTGTATGCCATTACATGCCATTGCATCCTATTGCATCCCATTGCATGCCATTGCATCCTATTGCATCCCATTGCATGCAATTGCATGTCATTGCATGCCATTGCATGCCATTGGCATGCAAGACGCCTATTCGAATACGCGTCTTGTATACCGGGCTATGCAAGACGCGTATTAGAATACGCCTCTTGTATACCGAGTTTTGCAAGACGCGTATTAGAATACGCGTCCTGTATACCGGGGTATAAAAGACGCGTATTCTAATACGCGGCTCGTATACCGGCCTATGCAAGACGCGTATTCGAATACGCGTCTTGTATACCGGCCTATGCAAGACGCCTATTCGAATACGCGCAATGACATGCAATGGCATGGCTGGCTGGTTGGCTGGCTGGCTGGCTAGTTGGCTGGCTGGCTGGCTGGATGGCTGGCATGCCATTGCACGTCATTGCATCCCATTGCAACCCATTGCATGCCATTGCATGACATTGCATGCCATTGCATGCCATTGCATCTCATTGCATGCCATTGCATCCCATTGCATCCCATTGCATGCCATTGCATGACATTGCATGACATTGCATGCCATTGCATCCCATTGCATCCCATTGCATGCCATTGCATGCCATTACATGCCATTGCATGCCATTGCATGCCATTGCATGCCATTGCATGCCATTGGCATGCAAGACGCCTATTCGAATACGCGTCTTGTATACCGGGCTATGCAAGACGCGTATTAGAATACGCCTCTTGTATACCGAGTTATGCAAGACGCGTATTAGAATACGACTCTTGTATACCGAGGTATGCAAGACGCGTATTAGAATACGCGTCTTGTATACCGGGGTATAAAAGACGCGTATTCTAATACACGTCTTGTATACCGGCCTATGCAAGACGCGTATTCGAATACGCGTCTTGTATACCGGCCTATGCAAGACGCCTATTCGAATACGCGCAATGGCATGCAATGGCATGGCTGGCTGGTTGGCTGGCTGGCCGGCTAGTTGGCTGGCTGGCTGGCTGGCTGGCTGGCTGGCTGGCTGGCCGGCTAGCTGGCTGGCTGGCTGGATGGCTGGCATGCCATTGCACGTCATTGCATCCCATTGCAACCCATTGCATGCCATTGCATCCCATTGCATCCCATTGCATGCCATTGCATCCCATTGCATCCCATTGCATGACATTGCATGACATTGCATGCCATTGCATCCCATTGGATCCCATTGCATGCCATTGCATGCCATTACATGCCATTGCATCCTATTGCATCCCATTGCATGCAATTGCATGTCATTGCATGCCATTGCATGCCATTGGCATGCAAGACGCCTATTCGAATACGCGTCTTGTAGACCGGGCTATGCAAGACGCGTATTAGAATACGCCTCTTGTATACCGAGTTATGCAAGACGCGTATTAGAATACGCTTCTTGTATACCGAGGTATGCAAGACGCGTATTAGAATACGCGTCTTGTATACCGGGGTATAAAAGACGCGTATTCTAATACGCGTCTTGTATACCGGCCTATGCAAGACGCGTATTCGAATACGCGTCTTGTATACCGGCCTATGCAAGGCGCCTATTCGAATACGCGCAATGACATGCAATGGCATAGCTGGCTGGTTGGCTGGCTGGCTGGCTAGTTGGCTGGCTGGCTGGCTGGATGGCTGGCATGCCATTGCACGTCATTGCATCCCATTGCAACCCATTGCATGCCATTGCATGACATTGCATGCCATTGCATGCCATTGCATCTCATTGCATGCCATTGCATCCCATTGCATCCCATTGCATGCCATTGCATGACATTGCATGACATTGCATGCCATTGTATCCCATTGCATGCCATTGCATGCCATTACATGCCATTGCATCCTATTGCATCCCATTGCATGCAATTGCATGTCATTGCATGCCATTGCATGCCATTGGCATGCAAGACGCCTATTCGAATACGCGTCTTGTATACCGGGCTATGCAAGACGCGTATTAGAATACGCCTCTTGTATACCGAGTTTTGCAAGACGCGTATTAGAATACGCCTCTTGTATACCGAGGTATGCAAGACGCGTATTAGAATACGCGTCTTGTATACCGGGGTATAAAAGACGCGTATTCTAATACGCGTCTTGTATACCGGCCTATGCAAGACGCGTATTCGAATACGCGTCTTGTATACCGGCCTATGCAAGACGCCTATTCGAATACGCGCAATGACATGCAATGGCATGGCTGGCTGGTTGGCTGGCTGGCTGGCTAGTTGGCTGGCTGGCTGGCTGGATGGCTGGCATGCCATTGCACGTCATTGCATCCCATTGCATGCCATTGCACGTCATTGCATCCCATTGCATGCCATTGCATGACATTGCATGCCATTGCATCCCATTGCATGCCATTGCGTCCCATTGCATCCCATTGCATGCCATTGCATGACATTGCATGACATTGCATGCCATTGCATCCCATTGTATCCCATTGCATGCCAGTGCATGCCATTACATGCCATTGCATCCTATTGCATCCCATTGCATGCCATTGCATGCCATTGCATGCCACTGGCATGCAAGACGCCTATTCGAATACGCGTCTTGTATACCGGGCTAGGCAAGACGCGTATTAGAATACGCCTCTTGTATACCGAGTTATGCAAGACGCGTATTAGAATACGCCTCTTGTATACCGAGGTATGCAAGACGCGTATTAGAATACGCGTCTTGTATACCGGGGTATAAAAGACGCGTATTCTAATACGCGTCTTGTATACCGGCCTATGCAAGACGCGTATTCGAATACGCGTCTTGTATACCGGCCTATGCAAGACGCCTATTCGAATACGCGCAATGGCATGCAATGGCATGGCTGGCTGGTTGGCTGGCTGGCTGGCTAGTTGGCTGGCTGGCTGGCTGGCTGGCTGGCCGGCTAGCTGGCTGGCTGGCTGGATGGCTGGCATGCCATTGCACGTCATTGCATCCCATTGCAACCCATTGCATGCCATTGCATGCCATTGCATCCCATTGCATCCCATTGCATGCCGTTGTATGCCATTACATGCCATTGCATCCTATTGCATCCCATTGCATGCCATTGCATCCTATTGCATCCCATTGCATGCAACTGCATGTCATTGCATGCCATTGCATGCCATTGGCATGCAAGACGCCTATTCGAATACGCGTCTTGTATACCGGGCTATGCAAGACGCGTATTAGAATACGCCTCTTGTATACCGAGTTTTGCAAGACGCGTATTAGAATACGCGTCCTGTATACCGGGGTATAAAAGACGCGTATTCTAATACGCGTCTCGTATACCGGCCTATGCAAGACGCGTATTCGAATACGCGTCTTGTATACCGGCCTATGCAAGACGCCTATTCGAATACGCGCAATGACATGCAATGGCATGGCTGGCTGGTTGGCTGGCTGGCTGGCTAGTTGGCTGGCTGGCTGGCTGGATGGCTGGCATGCCATTGCACGTCATTGCATCCCATTGCAACCCATTGCATGCCATTGCATGACATTGCATGCCATTGCATGCCATTGCATCTCATTGCATGCCATTGCATCCCATTGCATCCCATTGCATGCCATTGCATGACATTGCATGACATTGCATGCCATTGCATCCCATTGCATCCCATTGCATGCCATTGCATGCCATTACATGCCATTGCATGCCATTGCATGCCATTGCATGCCATTGCATGCCATTGGCATGCAAGACGCCTATTCGAATACGCGTCTTGTATACCGGGCTATGCAAGACGCGTATTAGAATACGCCTCTTGTATACCGAGTTATGCAAGACGCGTATTAGAATACGACTCTTGTATACCGAGGTATGCAAGACGCGTATTAGAATACGCGTCTTGTATACCGGGGTATAAAAGACGCGTATTCTAATACGCGTCTTGTATACCGGCCTATGCAAGACGTGTATTCGAATACGCGTCTTGTATACCGGCCTATGCAAGACGCCTATTCGAATACGCGCAATGACATGCAATGGCATGGCTGGCTGGTTGGCTGGCTGGCTGGCTAGTTGGCTGGCTGGCTGGCTGGATGGCTGGCATGCCATTGCACGTCATTGCATCCCATTGCATGCCATTGCACGTCATTGCATCCCATTGCATGCCATTGCATGACATTGCATGCCATTGCATCCCATTGCATGCCATTGCACCCCATTGCATCCCATTGCATGCCATTGCATGACATTGCATGACATTGCATGCCATTGCATCCCATTGTATCCCATTGCATGCCAGTGCATGCCATTACATGCCATTGCATCCTATTGCATCCCATTGCATGCCATTGCATGCCATTGCATGCCACTGGCATGCAAGACGCCTATTCGAATACGCGTCTTGTATACCGGGCTAGGCAAGACGCGTATTAGAATACGCCTCTTGTATACCGAGTTATGCAAGACGCGTATTAGAATACGCCTCTTGTATACCGAGGTATGCAAGACGCGTATTAGAATACGCGTCTTGTATACCGGGGTATAAAAGACGCGTATTCTAATACGCGTCTTGTATACCGGCCTATGCAAGACGCGTATTCGAATACGCGTCTTGTATACCGGCCTATGCAAGACGCCTATTCGAATACGCGCAATGGCATGCAATGGCATGGCTGGCTGGTTGGCTGGCTGGCTGGCTAGTTGGCTGGCTGGCTGGCTGGCTGGCTGGCCGGCTAGCTGGCTGGCTGGCTGGATGGCTGGCATGCCATTGCACGTCATTGCATCCCATTGCAACCCATTGCATGCCATTGCATGCCATTGCATCCCATTGCATCCCATTGCATGCCATTGTATGCCATTACATGCCATTGCATCCTATTGCATCCCATTGCATGCCATTGCATCCTATTGCATCCCATTGCATGCAATTGCATGTCATTGCATGCCATTGCATGCCATTGGCATGCAAGACGCCTATTCGAATACGCGTCTTGTATACCGGGCTATGCAAGACGCGTATTAGAATACGCCTCTTGTATACCGAGTTTTGCAAGACGCGTATTAGAATACGCGTCCTGTATACCGGGGTATAAAAGACGCGTATTCTAATACGCGTCTCGTATACCGGCCTATGCAAGACGCGTATTCGAATACGCGTCTTGTATACCGGCCTATGCAAGACGCCTATTCGAATACGCGCAATGACATGCAATGGCATGGCTGGCTGGTTGGCTGGCTGGCTGGCTAGTTGGCTGGCTGGCTGGCTGGATGGCTGGCATGCCATTGCACGTCATTGCATCCCATTGCAACCCATTGCATGCCATTGCATGACATTGCATGCCATTGCATGCCATTGCATCTCATTGCATGCCATTGCATCCCATTGCATCCCATTGCATGCCATTGCATGACATTGCATGACATTGCATGCCATTGCATCCCATTGCATCCCATTGCATGCCATTGCATGCCATTACATGCCATTGCATGCCATTGCATGCCATTGCATGCCATTGCATGCCATTGCATGCCATTGGCATGCAAGACGCCTATTCGAATACGCGTCTTGTATACCGGGCTATGCAAGACGCGTATTAGAATACGCCTCTTGTATACCGAGTTATGCAAGACGCGTATTAGAATACGACTCTTGTATACCGAGGTATGCAAGACGCGTATTAGAATACGCGTCTTGTATACCGGGGTATAAAAGACGCGTATTCTAATACACGTCTTGTATACCGGCCTATGCAAGACGCGTATTCGAATACGCGTCTTGTATACCGGCCTATGCAAGACGCCTATTCGAATACGCGCAATGGCATGCAATGGCATGGCTGGCTGGTTGGCTGGCTGGCCGGCTAGTTGGCTGGCTGGCTGGCTGGCTGGCTGGCTGGCTGGCCGGCTAGCTGGCTGGCTGGCTGGATGGCTGGCATGCCATTGCACGTCATTGCATCCCATTGCAACCCATTGCATGCCATTGGCATGCAAGACGCCTATTCGAATACGCGTCTTGTAGACCGGGCTATGCAAGACGCGTATTAGAATACGCCTCTTGTATACCGAGTTATGCAAGACGCGTATTAGAATACGCCTCTTGTATACCGAGGTATGCAAGACGCGTATTAGAATACGCGTCTTGTATACCGGGGTATAAAAGACGCATATTCTAATACGCGTCTTGTATACCGGCCTATGCAAGACGCGTATTCGAATACGCGTCTTGTATACCGGCCTATGCAAGACGCCTATTCGAATACGCGCAATGACATGCAATGGCATGGCTGGCTGGTTGGCTGGCTGGCTGGCTAGTTGGCTGGCTGGCTGGCTGGATGGCTGGCATGCCATTGCACGTCATTGCATCCCATTGCAACCCATTGCATGCCATTGCATGACATTGCATGCCATTGCATGCCATTGCATCTCATTGCATGCCATTGCATCCCATTGCATCCCATTGCATGCCATTGCATGACATTGCATGACATTGCATGCCATTGCATCCCATTGCATGCCATTGCATGCCATTACATGCCATTGCATCCTATTGCATCCCATTGCATGCAATTGCATGTCATTGCATGCCATTGCATGCCATTGGCATGCAAGACGCCTATTCGAATACGCGTCTTGTATACCGGGCTATGCAAGACGCGTATTAGAATACGCCTCTTGTATACCGAGTTTTGCAAGACGCGTATTAGAATACGCCTCTTGTATACCGAGGTATGCAAGACGCGTATTAGAATACGCGTCCTGTATACCGGGGTATAAAAGACGCGTATTCTAATACGCGTCTTGTATACCGGCCTATGCAAGACGCGTATTCGAATACGCGTCTTGTATACCGGCCTATGCAAGACGCCTATTCGAATACGCGCAATGACATGCAATGGCATGGCTGGCTGGTTGGCTGGCTGGCTGGCTAGTTGGCTGGCTGGCTGGCTGGATGGCTGGCATGCCATTGCACGTCATTGCATCCCATTGCAACGCATTGCATGCCATTGCATGACATTGCATGCCATTGCATGCCATTGCATGCCATTGGCATGCAAGACGCCTATTCGAATACGCGTCTTGTATACCGGGCTATGCAAGACGCGTATTAGAATACGCCTCTTGTATACCGAGTTATGCAAGACGCGTATTAGAATACGACTCTTGTATACCGAGGTATGCAAGACGCGTATTAGAATACGCGTCTTGTATACCGGGGTATAAAAGACGCGTATTCTAATACACGTCTTGTATACCGGCCTATGCAAGACGCGTATTCGAATACGCGTCTTGTATACCGGCCTATGCAAGACGCCTATTCGAATACGCGCAATGGCATGCAATGGCATGGCTGGCTGGTTGGCTGGCTGGCCGGCTAGTTGGCTGGCTGGCTGGCTGGCTGGCTGGCTGGCTGGCTGGCTGGCCGGCTAGCTGGCTGGCTGGCTGGATGGCTGGCATGCCATTGCACGTCATTGCATCCCATTGCAACCCATTGCATGCCATTGCATCCCATTGCATCCCATTGCATGCCATTGCATCCCATTGCATCCCATTGCATGACATTGCATGACATTGCATGCCATTGCATCCCATTGGATCCCATTGCATGCCATTGCATGCCATTACATGCCATTGCATCCTATTGCATCCCATTGCATGCAATTGCATGTCATTGCATGCCATTGCATGCCATTGGCATGCAAGACGCCTATTCGAATACGCGTCTTGTAGACCGGGCTATGCAAGACGCGTATTAGAATACGCCTCTTGTATACCGAGTTATGCAAGACGCGTATTAGAATACGCTTCTTGTATACCGACGTATGCAAGACGCGTATTAGAATACGCGTCTTGTATACCGGGGTATAAAAGACGCGTATTCTAATACGCGTCTTGTATACCGGCCTATGCAAGACGCGTATTCGAATACGCGTCTTGTATACCGGCCTATGCAAGGCGCCTATTCGAATACGCGCAATGACATGCAATGGCATAGCTGGCTGGTTGGCTGGCTGGCTGGCTAGTTGGCTGGCTGGCTGGCTGGATGGCTGGCATGCCATTGCACGTCATTGCATCCCATTGCAACCCATTGCATGCCATTGCATGACATTGCATGCCATTGCATGCCATTGCATCTCATTGCATGCCATTGCATCCCATTGCATCCCATTGCATGCCATTGCATGACATTGCATGACATTGCATGCCATTGTATCCCATTGCATGCCATTGCATGCCATTACATGCCATTGCATCCTATTGCATCCCATTGCATGCAATTGCATGTCATTGCATGCCATTGCATGCCATTGGCATGCAAGACGCCTATTCGAATACGCGTCTTGTATACCGGGCTATGCAAGACGCGTATTAGAATACGCCTCTTGTATACCGAGTTTTGCAAGACGCGTATTAGAATACGCCTCTTGTATACCGAGGTATGCAAGACGCGTATTAGAATACGCGTCTTGTATACCGGGGTATAAAAGACGCGTATTCTAATACACGTCTTGTATACCGGCCTATGCAAGACGCGTATTCGAATACGCGTCTTGTATACCGGCCTATGCAAGACGCCTATTCGAATACGCGCAATGACATGCAATGGCATGGCTGGCTGGTTGGCTGGCTGGCTGGCTAGTTGGCTGGCTGGCTGGCTGGATGGCTGGCATGCCATTGCACGTCATTGCATCCCATTGCATGCCATTGCACGTCATTGCATCCCATTGCATGCCATTGCATGACATTGCATGCCATTGCATCCCATTGCATGCCATTGCATCCCATTGCATCCCATTGCATGCCATTGCATGCCATTGCATGACAGTGCATGACATTGCATGCCATTGCATCCCATTGTATCCCATTGCATGCCAGTGCATGCCATTACATGCCATTGCATCCTATTGCATCCCATTGCATGCCATTGCATGCCATTGCATGCCACTGGCATGCAAGACGCCTATTCGAATACGCGTCTTGTATACCGGGCTAGGCAAGACGCGTATTAGAATACGCCTCTTGTATACCGAGTTATGCAAGACGCGTATTAGAATACGCCTCTTGTATACCGAGGTATGCAAGACGCGTATTAGAATACGCGTCTTGTATACCGGGGTATAAAAGACGCGTATTCTAATACGCGTCTTGTATACCGGCCTATGCAAGACGCGTATTCGAATACGCGTCTTGTATACCGGCCTATGCAAGACGCCTATTCGAATACGCGCAATGGCATGCAATGGCATGGCTGGCTGGTTGGCTGGCTGGCTGGCTAGTTGGCTGGCTGGCTGGCTGGCTGGCTGGCCGGCTAGCTGGCTGGCTGGCTGGATGGCTGGCATGCCATTGCACGTCATTGCATCCCATTGCAACCCATTGCATGCCATTGCATGCCATTGCATCCCATTGCATCCCATTGCATGCCATTGTATGCCATTACATGCCATTGCATCCTATTGCATCCCATTGCATGCCATTGCATCCTATTGCATCCCATTGCATGCAATTGCATGTCATTGCATGCCATTGCATGCCATTGGCATGCAAGACGCCTATTCGAATACGCGTCTTGTATACCGGGCTATGCAAGACGCGTATTAGAATACGCCTCTTGTATACCGAGTTTTGCAAGACGCGTATTAGAATACGCGTCCTGTATACCGGGGTATAAAAGACGCGTATTCTAATACGCGTCTCGTATACCGGCCTATGCAAGACGCGTATTCGAATACGCGTCTTGTATACCGGCCTATGCAAGACGCCTATTCGAATACGCGCAATGACATGCAATGGCATGGCTGGCTGGTTGGCTGGCTGGCTGGCTAGTTGGCTGGCTGGCTGGCTGGATGGCTGGCATGCCATTGCACGTCATTGCATCCCATTGCAACCCATTGCATGCCATTGCATGACATTGCATGCCATTGCATGCCATTGCATCTCATTGCATGCCATTGCATCCCATTGCATCCCATTGCATGCCATTGCATGACATTGCATGACATTGCATGCCATTGCATCCCATTGCATCCCATTGCATGCCATTGCATGCCATTACATGCCATTGCATGCCATTGCATGCCATTGCATGCCATTGCATGCCATTGCATGCCATTGGCATGCAAGACGCCTATTCGAATACGCGTCTTGTATACCGGGCTATGCAAGACGCGTATTAGAATACGCCTCTTGTATACCGAGTTATGCAAGACGCGTATTAGAATACGACTCTTGTATACCGAGGTATGCAAGACGCGTATTAGAATACGCGTCTTGTATACCGGGGTATAAAAGACGCGTATTCTAATACACGTCTTGTATACCGGCCTATGCAAGACGCGTATTCGAATACGCGTCTTGTATACCGGCCTATGCAAGACGCCTATTCGAATACGCGCAATGGCATGCAATGGCATGGCTGGCTGGTTGGCTGGCTGGCCGGCTAGTTGGCTGGCTGGCTGGCTGGCTGGCTGGCTGGCTGGCCGGCTAGCTGGCTGGCTGGCTGGATGGCTGGCATGCCATTGCACGTCATTGCATCCCATTGCAACCCATTGCATGCCATTGGCATGCAAGACGCCTATTCGAATACGCGTCTTGTAGACCGGGCTATGCAAGACGCGTATTAGAATACGCCTCTTGTATACCGAGTTATGCAAGACGCGTATTAGAATACGCCTCTTGTATACCGAGGTATGCAAGACGCGTATTAGAATACGCGTCTTGTATACCGGGGTATAAAAGACGCATATTCTAATACGCGTCTTGTATACCGGCCTATGCAAGACGCGTATTCGAATACGCGTCTTGTATACCGGCCTATGCAAGACGCCTATTCGAATACGCGCAATGACATGCAATGGCATGGCTGGCTGGTTGGCTGGCTGGCTGGCTAGTTGGCTGGCTGGCTGGCTGGATGGCTGGCATGCCATTGCACGTCATTGCATCCCATTGCAACCCATTGCATGCCATTGCATGACATTGCATGCCATTGCATGCCATTGCATCTCATTGCATGCCATTGCATCCCATTGCATCCCATTGCATGCCATTGCATGACATTGCATGACATTGCATGCCATTGCATCCCATTGCATGCCATTGCATGCCATTACATGCCATTGCATCCTATTGCATCCCATTGCATGCAATTGCATGTCATTGCATGCCATTGCATGCCATTGGCATGCAAGACGCCTATTCGAATACGCGTCTTGTATACCGGGCTATGCAAGACGCGTATTAGAATACGCCTCTTGTATACCGAGTTTTGCAAGACGCGTATTAGAATACGCCTCTTGTATACCGAGGTATGCAAGACGCGTATTAGAATACGCGTCCTGTATACCGGGGTATAAAAGACGCGTATTCTAATACGCGTCTTGTATACCGGCCTATGCAAGACGCGTATTCGAATACGCGTCTTGTATACCGGCCTATGCAAGACGCCTATTCGAATACGCGCAATGACATGCAATGGCATGGCTGGCTGGTTGGCTGGCTGGCTGGCTAGTTGGCTGGCTGGCTGGCTGGATGGCTGGCATGCCATTGCACGTCATTGCATCCCATTGCAACGCATTGCATGCCATTGCATGACATTGCATGCCATTGCATGCCATTGCATGCCATTGGCATGCAAGACGCCTATTCGAATACGCGTCTTGTATACCGGGCTATGCAAGACGCGTATTAGAATACGCCTCTTGTATACCGAGTTATGCAAGACGCGTATTAGAATACGACTCTTGTATACCGAGGTATGCAAGACGCGTATTAGAATACGCGTCTTGTATACCGGGGTATAAAAGACGCGTATTCTAATACACGTCTTGTATACCGGCCTATGCAAGACGCGTATTCGAATACGCGTCTTGTATACCGGCCTATGCAAGACGCCTATTCGAATACGCGCAATGGCATGCAATGGCATGGCTGGCTGGTTGGCTGGCTGGCCGGCTAGTTGGCTGGCTGGCTGGCTGGCTGGCTGGCTGGCTGGCTGGCCGGCTAGCTGGCTGGCTGGCTGGATGGCTGGCATGCCATTGCACGTCATTGCATCCCATTGCAACCCATTGCATGCCATTGCATCCCATTGCATCCCATTGCATGCCATTGCATCCCATTGCATCCCATTGCATGACATTGCATGACATTGCATGCCATTGCATCCCATTGGATCCCATTGCATGCCATTGCATGCCATTACATGCCATTGCATCCTATTGCATCCCATTGCATGCAATTGCATGTCATTGCATGCCATTGCATGCCATTGGCATGCAAGACGCCTATTCGAATACGCGTCTTGTAGACCGGGCTATGCAAGACGCGTATTAGAATACGCCTCTTGTATACCGAGTTATGCAAGACGCGTATTAGAATACGCTTCTTGTATACCGACGTATGCAAGACGCGTATTAGAATACGCGTCTTGTATACCGGGGTATAAAAGACGCGTATTCTAATACGCGTCTTGTATACCGGCCTATGCAAGACGCGTATTCGAATACGCGTCTTGTATACCGGCCTATGCAAGGCGCCTATTCGAATACGCGCAATGACATGCAATGGCATAGCTGGCTGGTTGGCTGGCTGGCTGGCTAGTTGGCTGGCTGGCTGGCTGGATGGCTGGCATGCCATTGCACGTCATTGCATCCCATTGCAACCCATTGCATGCCATTGCATGACATTGCATGCCATTGCATGCCATTGCATCTCATTGCATGCCATTGCATCCCATTGCATCCCATTGCATGCCATTGCATGACATTGCATGACATTGCATGCCATTGTATCCCATTGCATGCCATTGCATGCCATTACATGCCATTGCATCCTATTGCATCCCATTGCATGCAATTGCATGTCATTGCATGCCATTGCATGCCATTGGCATGCAAGACGCCTATTCGAATACGCGTCTTGTATACCGGGCTATGCAAGACGCGTATTAGAATACGCCTCTTGTATACCGAGTTTTGCAAGACGCGTATTAGAATACGCCTCTTGTATACCGAGGTATGCAAGACGCGTATTAGAATACGCGTCTTGTATACCGGGGTATAAAAGACGCGTATTCTAATACACGTCTTGTATACCGGCCTATGCAAGACGCGTATTCGAATACGCGTCTTGTATACCGGCCTATGCAAGACGCCTATTCGAATACGCGCAATGACATGCAATGGCATGGCTGGCTGGTTGGCTGGCTGGCTGGCTAGTTGGCTGGCTGGCTGGCTGGATGGCTGGCATGCCATTGCACGTCATTGCATCCCATTGCATGCCATTGCACGTCATTGCATCCCATTGCATGCCATTGCATGACATTGCATGCCATTGCATCCCATTGCATGCCATTGCATCCCATTGCATCCCATTGCATGCCATTGCATGCCATTGCATGACAGTGCATGACATTGCATGCCATTGCATCCCATTGTATCCCATTGCATGCCAGTGCATGCCATTACATGCCATTGCATCCTATTGCATCCCATTGCATGCCATTGCATGCCATTGCATGCCACTGGCATGCAAGACGCCTATTCGAATACGCGTCTTGTATACCGGGCTAGGCAAGACGCGTATTAGAATACGCCTCTTGTATACCGAGTTATGCAAGACGCGTATTAGAATACGCCTCTTGTATACCGAGGTATGCAAGACGCGTATTAGAATACGCGTCTTGTATACCGGGGTATAAAAGACGCGTATTCTAATACGCGTCTTGTATACCGGCCTATGCAAGACGCGTATTCGAATACGCGTCTTGTATACCGGCCTATGCAAGACGCCTATTCGAATACGCGCAATGGCATGCAATGGCATGGCTGGCTGGTTGGCTGGCTGGCTGGCTAGTTGCCTGGCTGGCTGGCTGGCTGGCTGGCCGGCTAGCTGGCTGGCTGGCTGGATGGCTGGCATGCCATTGCACGTCATTGCATCCCATTGCAACCCATTGCATGCCATTGCATGCCATTGCATGCCATTGCATGCCATTGGCATGCAAGACGCCTATTCGAATACGCGTCTTGTATACCGGGCTATGCAAGACGCGTATTAGAATACGCCTCTTGTATACCGAGTTATGCAAGACGCGTATTAGAATACGACTCTTGTATACCGAGGTATGCAAGACGCGTATTAGAATACGCGTCTTGTATACCGGGGTATAAAAGACGCGTATTCTAATACACGTCTTGTATACCGGCCTATGCAAGACGCGTATTCGAATACGCGTCTTGTATACCGGCCTATGCAAGACGCCTATTCGAATACGCGCAATGGCATGCAATGGCATGGCTGGCTGGTTGGCTGGCTGGCCGGCTAGTTGGCTGGCTGGCTGGCTGGCTGGCTGGCTGGCCGGCTAGCTGGCTGGCTGGCTGGATGGCTGGCATGCCATTGCACGTCATTGCATCCCATTGCAACCCATTGCATGCCATTGCATGCCATTGCATGCCATTGCATGCCATTGCATCCCATTGCATGCCATTGCATGCCATTGCATCCCATTGCGTCCCATTGCATGCCATTGCATGACATTGCATGCCATTGCATCCCATTGCATCCCATTGCATGCCATTGTATGCCATTACATGCCATTGCATCCTATTGCATCCCATTGCATCCTATTGCATCCCATTGCATGCAATTGCATGTCATTGCATGCCATTGCATGCCATTGGCATGCAAGACGCCTATTCGAATACGCGTCTTGTATACCGGGCTATGCAAGACGCGTATTAGAATACGCCTCTTGTATACCGAGTTATGCAAGACGCGTATTAGAATACGCCTCTTGTATACCGAGGTATGCAAGACGCGTATTAGAATACGCGTCTTGTATACCGGGGTATAAAAGACGCGTATTCTAATACGCGTCTTGTATACCGGCCTATGCAAGACGCGTATTCGAATACGCGTCTTGTATACCGGCCTATGCAAGACGCCTATTCGAATACGCGCAATGACATGCAATGGCATGGCTGGCTGGTTGGCTGGCTGGCTGGCTAGTTGGCTGGCTGGCTGGCTGGATGGCTGGCATGCCATTGCACGTCATTGCATCCCATTGCATGCCATTGCACGTCATTGCATCCCATTGCATGCCATTGCATGACATTGCATGCCATTGCATCCCATTGCATGCCATTGCATCCCATTGCATCCCATTGCATGCCATTGCATGACATTGCATGACATTGCATGCCATTGCATCCCATTGTATCCCATTGCATGCCAGTGCATGCCATTACATGCCATTGCATCCTATTGCATCCCATTGCATGCCATTGCATGCCATTGCATGCCACTGGCATGCAAGACGCCTATTCGAATACGCGTCTTGTATACCGGGCTAGGCAAGACGCGTATTAGAATACGCCTCTTGTATACCGAGTTATGCAAGACGCGTATTAGAATACGCCTCTTGTATACCGAGGTATGCAAGACGCGTATTAGAATACGCGTCTTGTATACCGGGGTATAAAAGATGCGTATTCTAATACGCGTCTTGTATACCGGCCTATGCAAGACGCGTATTCGAATACGCGTCTTGTATACCGGCCTATGCAAGACGCCTATTCGAATACGCGCAATGGCATGCAATGGCATGGCTGGCTGGTTGGCTGGCTGGCTGGCTAGTTGGCTGGCTGGCTGGCTGGCTGGCTGGCCGGCTAGCTGGCTGGCTGGCTGGATGGCTGGCATGCCATTGCACGTCATTGCATCCCATTGCAACCCATTGCATGCCATTGCATGCCATTGCATCCCATTGCATCCCATTGCATGCCATTGTATGCCATTACATGCCATTGCATCCTATTGCATCCCATTGCATGCCATTGCATCCTATTGCATCCCATTGCATGCAACTGCATGTCATTGCATGCCATTGCATGCCATTGGCATGCAAGACGCCTATTCGAATACGCGTCTTGTATACCGGGCTATGCAAGACGCGTATTAGAATACGCCTCTTGTATACCGAGTTTTGCAAGACGCGTATTAGAATACGCGTCCTGTATACCGGGGTATAAAAGACGCGTATTCTAATACGCGTCTCGTATACCGGCCTATGCAAGACGCGTATTCGAATACGCGTCTTGTATACCGGCCTATGCAAGACGCCTATTCGAATACGCGCAATGACATGCAATGGCATGGCTGGCTGGTTGGCTGGCTGGCTGGCTGGCTGGATGGCTGGCATGCCATTGCACGTCATTGCATCCCATTGCAACCCATTGCATGCCATTGCATGACATTGCATGCCATTGCATGCCATTGCATCTCATTGCATGCCATTGCATCCCATTGCATCCCATTGCATGCCATTGCATGACATTGCATGACATTGCATGCCATTGCATCCCATTGCATCCCATTGCATGCCATTGCATGCCATTACATGCCATTGCATGCCATTGCATGCCATTGCATGCCATTGCATGCCATTGCATGCCATTGCATGCCATTGGCATGCAAGACGCCTATTCGAATACGCGTCTTGTATACCGGGCTATGCAAGACGCGTATTAGAATACGCCTCTTGTATACCGAGTTATGCAAGACGCGTATTAGAATACGACTCTTGTATACCGAGGTATGCAAGACGCGTATTAGAATACGCGTCTTGTATACCGGGGTATAAAAGACGCGTATTCTAATACGCGTCTTGTATACCGGCCTATGCAAGACGTGTATTCGAATACGCGTCTTGTATACCGGGCTATGCAAGACGCCTATTCGAATACGCGCAATGACATGCAATGGCATGGCTGGCTGGTTGGCTGGCTGGCTGGCTAGTTGGCTGGCTGGATGGCTGGCATGCCATTGCACGTCATTGCATCCCATTGCATGCCATTGCACGTCATTGCATCCCATTGCATGCCATTGCATGACATTGCATGCCATTGCATCCCATTGCATGCCATTGCATCCCATTGCATCCCATTGCATGCCATTGCATGACATTGCATGACATTGCATGCCATTGCATCCCATTGTATCCCATTGCATGCCAGTGCATGCCATTACATGCCATTGCATCCTATTGCATCCCATTGCATGCCATTGCATGCCATTGCATGCCACTGGCATGCAAGACGCCTATTCGAATACGCGTCTTGTATACCGGGCTAGGCAAGACGCGTATTAGAATACGCCTCTTGTATACCGAGTTATGCAAGACGCGTATTAGAATACGCCTCTTGTATACCGAGGTATGCAAGACGCGTATTAGAATACGCGTCTTGTATACCGGGGTATAAAAGACGCGTATTCTAATACGCGTCTTGTATACCGGCCTATGCAAGACGCGTATTCGAATACGCGTCTTGTATACCGGCCTATGCAAGACGCCTATTCGAATACGCGCAATGGCATGCAATGGCATGGCTGGCTGGTTGGCTGGCTGGCTGGCTAGTTGGCTGGCTGGCTGGCTGGCTGGCTGGCCGGCTAGCTGGCTGGCTGGCTGGATGGCTGGCATGCCATTGCACGTCATTGCATCCCATTGCAACCCATTGCATGCCATTGCATGCCATTGCATCCCATTGCATCCCATTGCATGCCATTGTATGCCATTACATGCCATTGCATCCTATTGCATCCCATTGCATGCCATTGCATCCTATTGCATCCCATTGCATGCAAGACGCCTATTCGAATACGCGTCTTGTATACCGGGCTATGCAAGACGCGTATTAGAATACGCCTCTTGTATACCGAGTTTTGCAAGACGCGTATTAGAATACGCGTCCTGTATACCGGGGTATAAAAGACGCGTATTCTAATACGCGTCTCGTATACCGGCCTATGCAAGACGCGTATTCGAATACGCGTCTTGTATACCGGCCTATGCAAGACGCCTATTCGAATACGCGCAATGACATGCAATGGCATGGCTGGCTGGTTGGCTGGCTGGCTGGCTAGTTGGCTGGCTGGCTGGCTGGATGGCTGGCATGCCATTGCACGTCATTGCATCCCATTGCAACCCATTGCATGCCATTGCATGACATTGCATGCCATTGCATGCCATTGCATCTCATTGCATGCCATTGCATCCCATTGCATCCCATTGCATGCCATTGCATGACATTGCATGACATTGCATGCCATTGCATCCCATTGCATCCCATTGCATGCCATTGCATGCCATTACATGCCATTGCATGCCATTGCATGCCATTGCATGCCATTGCATGCCATTGCATGCCATTGGCATGCAAGACGCCTATTCGAATACGCGTCTTGTATACCGGGCTATGCAAGACGCGTATTAGAATACGCCTCTTGTATACCGAGTTATGCAAGACGCGTATTAGAATACGACTCTTGTATACCGAGGTATGCAAGACGCGTATTAGAATACGCGTCTTGTATACCGGGGTATAAAAGACGCGTATTCTAATACACGTCTTGTATACCGGCCTATGCAAGACGCGTATTCGAATACGCGCAATGACATGCAATGGCATGGCTGGCTGGTTGGCTGGCTGGCTGGCTAGTTGGCTGGCTGGCTGGCTGGATGGCTGGCATGCCATTGCACGTCATTGCATCCCATTGCATGCCATTGCACGTCATTGCATCCCATTGCATGCCATTGCATGACATTGCATGCCATTGCATCCCATTGCATGCCATTGCATCCCATTGCATCCCATTGCATGCCATTGCATGCCATTGCATGACAGTGCATGACATTGCATGCCATTGCATCCCATTGTATCCCATTGCATGCCAGTGCATGCCATTACATGCCATTGCATCCTATTGCATCCCATTGCATGCCATTGCATGCCATTGCATGCCACTGGCATGCAAGACGCCTATTCGAATACGCGTCTTGTATACCGGGCTAGGCAAGACGCGTATTAGAATACGCCTCTTGTATACCGAGTTATGCAAGACGCGTATTAGAATACGCCTCTTGTATACCGAGGTATGCAAGACGCGTATTAGAATACGCGTCTTGTATACCGGGGTATAAAAGACGCGTATTCTAATACGCGTCTTGTATACCGGCCTATGCAAGACGCGTATTCGAATACGCGTCTTGTATACCGGCCTATGCAAGACGCCTATTCGAATACGCGCAATGGCATGCAATGGCATGGCTGGCTGGTTGGCTGGCTGGCTGGCTAGTTGGCTGGCTGGCTGGCTGGCTGGCTGGCCGGCTAGCTGGCTGGCTGGCTGGATGGCTGGCATGCCATTGCACGTCATTGCATCCCATTGCAACCCATTGCATGCCATTGCATGCCATTGCATCCCATTGCATCCCATTGCATGCCATTGTATGCCATTACATGCCATTGCATCCTATTGCATCCCATTGCATGCCATTGCATCCTATTGCATCCCATTGCATGCAATTGCATGTCATTGCATGCCATTGCATGCCATTGGCATGCAAGACGCCTATTCGAATACGCGTCTTGTATACCGGGCTATGCAAGACGCGTATTAGAATACGCCTCTTGTATACCGAGTTTTGCAAGACGCGTATTAGAATACGCGTCCTGTATACCGGGGTATAAAAGACGCGTATTCTAATACGCGTCTCGTATACCGGCCTATGCAAGACGCGTATTCGAATACGCGTCTTGTATACCGGCCTATGCAAGACGCCTATTCGAATACGCGCAATGACATGCAATGGCATGGCTGGCTGGTTGGCTGGCTGGCTGGCTAGTTGGCTGGCTGGCTGGCTGGATGGCTGGCATGCCATTGCACGTCATTGCATCCCATTGCAACCCATTGCATGCCATTGCATGACATTGCATGCCATTGCATCCCATTGCATCCCATTGCATGCCATTGCATGACATTGCATGACATTGCGTGCCATTGCATCCCATTGCATCCCATTGCATGCCATTGCATGCCATTGCATGCCATTGCATCTCATTGCATGCCATTGCATCCCATTGCATCCCATTGCATGCCATTGCATGACATTGCATGACATTGCATGCCATTGCATCCCATTGCATCCCATTGCATGCCATTGCATGCCATTACATGCCATTGCATCCTATTGCATCCCATTGCATGCAATTGCATGTCATTGCATGCCATTGCATGCCATTGGCATGCAAGACGCCTATTCGAATACGCGTCTTGTATACCGGGCTATGCAAGACGCGTATTAGAATACGCCTCTTGTATACCGAGTTATGCAAGACGCGTATTAGAATACGCCTCTTGTATACCGAGGTATGCAAGACGCGTATTAGAATACGCGTCTTGTATACCGGGGTATAAAAGACGCGTATTCTAATACGCGTCTTGTATACCGGCCTATGCAAGACGCGTATTCGAATACGCGTTTTGTATACCGGCCTATGCAAGACGCCTATTCGAATACGCGCAATGGCATGCAATGGCATGGCTGGCTGGTTGGCTGGCTGGCTGGCTAGTTGGCTGGCTGGCTGGCTGGCTGGCTGGCTGGCCGGCTAGCTGGCTGGCTGGCTGGATGGCTGGCATGCCATTGCACGTCATTGCATCCCATTGCAACCCATTGCATGCCATTGCATGCCATTGCATGCCATTGCATCCCATTGCATGCCATTGCATGCCATTGCATCCCATTGCGTCCCATTGCATGCCATTGCATGACATTGCATGCCATTGCATCCCATTGCATCCCATTGCATGCCATTGTATGCCATTACATGCCATTGCATCCTATTGCATCCCATTGCATGCCATTGCATCCTATTGCATCCCATTGCATGCAATTGCATGTCATTGCATGCCATTGCATGCCATTGGCATGCAAGACGCCTATTCGAATACGCGTCTTGTATACCGGGCTATGCAAGACGCGTATTAGAATACGCCTCTTGTATACCGAGTTATGCAAGACGCGTATTAGAATACGCCTCTTGTATACCGAGGTATGCAAGACGCGTATTAGAATACGCGTCTTGTATACCGGGGTATAAAAGACGCGTATTCTAATACGCGTCTTGTATACCGGCCTATGCAAGACGCGTATTCGAATACGCGTCTTGTATACCGGCCTATGCAAGACGCCTATTCGAATACGCGCAATGACATGCAATGGCATGGCTGGCTGGTTGGCTAGCTGGCTGGCTAGTTGGCTGGCTGGCTGGCTGGATGGCTGGCATGCCATTGCACGTCATTGCATCCCATTGCATGCCATTGCACGTCATTGCATCCCATTGCATGCCATTGCATGACATTGCATGCCATTGCATCCCATTGCATGCCATTGCATCCCATTGCATCCCATTGCATGCCATTGCATGACATTGCATGACATTGCATGCCATTGCATCCCATTGTATCCCATTGCATGCCAGTGCATGCCATTACATGCCATTGCATCCTATTGCATCCCATTGCATGCCATTGCATGCCATTGCATGCCATTGGCATGCAAGACGCCTATTCGAATACGCGTCTTGTATACCGGGCTATGCAAGACGCGTATTAGAATACGCCTCTTGTATACCGAGTTATGCAAGACGCGTATTAGAATACGCCTCTTGTATACCGAGGTATGCAAGACGCGTATTAGAATACGCGTCTTGTATACCGGGGTATAAAAGACGCGTATTCTAATACGCGTCTTGTATACCGGCCTATGCAAGACGCGTATTCGAATACGCGTCTTGTATACCAGCCTATGCAAGACGCCTATTCGAATACGCGCAATGGCATGCAATGGCATGGCTGGCTGGTTGGCTGGCTGGCTGGCTAGTTGGCTGGCTGGCTGGCTGGCTGGCTGGCCGGCTAGCTGACTGGCTGGCTGGATGGCTGGCATGCCATTGCATCCCATTGCAACCCATTGCATGCCATTGCATGCCATTGCATGCCATTGCATCCCATTGCATCCCATTGCATCCCATTGCATGCCATTGTATGCCATTACATGCCATTGCATCCTATTGCATCCCATTGCATGCCATTGCATCCTATTGCATCCCATTGCATGCAATTGCATGTCATTGCATGCCATTGCATGCCATTGGCATGCAAGACGCCTATTCGAATACGCGTCTTGTATACCGGGCTATGCAAGACGCGTATTAGAATACGCGTCTTGTATACCGAGTTTTGCAAGACGCGTATTAGAATACGCCTCTTGTATACCGAGGTATGCAAGACGCGTATTAGAATACGCGTCCTGTATACCGGGGTATAAAAGACGCGTATTCTAATACGCGTCTTGTATACCGGCCTATGCAAGACGCGTATTCGAATACGCGTCTTGTATACCGGCCTATGCAAGACGCCTATTCGAATACGCGCAATGACATGCAATGGCATGGCTGGCTGGTTGGCTGGCTGGCTGGCTAGTTGGCTGGCTGGCTGGCTGGATGGCTGGCATGCCATTGCACGTCATTGCATCCCATTGCAACCCATTGCATGCCATTGCATGACATTGCATGCCATTGCATGCCATTGCATCTCATTGCATGCCATTGCATCCCATTGCATCCCATTGCATGCCATTGCATGACATTGCATGACATTGCATGCCATTGCATCCCATTGCATCCCATTGCATGCCATTGCATCCTATTGCATGCAATTGCATGTCATTGCATGCCATTGCATGCCATTGGCATGCAAGACGCCTATTCGAATACGCGTCTTGTATATCGGGCTATGCAAGACGCGTATTAGAATACGCCTCTTGTATACCGAGTTATGCAAGACGCGTATTAGAATACGCCTCTTGTATACCGAGGTATGCAAGACGCGTATTAGAATACGCGTCTTGTATACCGGGGTATAAAAGACGCGTATTCTAATACGCGTCTTGTATACCGGCCTATGCAAGACGCGTATTCGAATACGCGTCTTGTATACCGGCCTATGCAAGACGCCTATTCGAATACGCGCAATGGCATGCAATGGCATGGCTGGCTGGTTGGCTGGCTGGCTGGCTAGTTGGCTGGCTGGCTGGCTGGCTGGCTGGCCGGCTAGCTGGCTGGCTGGCTGGATGGCTGGCATGCCATTGCACGTCATTGCATCCCATTGCAACCCATTGCATGCCATTGCATGCCATTGCATGCCATTGCATGCCATTGCATGCCATTGGCATGCAAAACGCCTATTCGAATACGCGTCTTGTATACCGGGCTATGCAAGACGCGTATTAGAATACGCCTCTTGTATACCGAGTTATGCAAGACGCGTATTAGAATACGACTCTTGTATACCGAGGTATGCAAGACGCGTATTAGAATACGCGTCTTGTATACCGGGGTATAAAAGACGCGTATTCTAATACACGTCTTGTATACCGGCCTATGCAAGACGCGTATTCGAATACGCGTCTTGTATACCGGCCTATGCAAGACGCCTATTCGAATACGCGCAATGGCATGCAATGGCATGGCTGGCTGGTTGGCTGGCTGGCCGGCTAGTTGGCTGGCTGGCTGGCTGGCTGGCTGGCTGGCCGGCTAGCTGGCTGGCTGGCTGGATGGCTGGCATGCCATTGCACGTCATTGCATCCCATTGCAACCCATTGCATGCCATTGCATGCCATTGCATGCCATTGCATGCCATTGCATCCCATTGCATGCCATTGCATGCCATTGCATCCCATTGCGTCCCATTGCATGCCATTGCATGACATTGCATGCCATTGCATCCCATTGCATCCCATTGCATGCCATTGTATGCCATTACATGCCATTGCATCCTATTGCATCCCATTGCATCCTATTGCATCCCATTGCATGCAATTGCATGTCATTGCATGCCATTGCATGCCATTGGCATGCAAGACGCCTATTCGAATACGCGTCTTGTATACCGGGCTATGCAAGACGCGTATTAGAATACGCCTCTTGTATACCGAGTTATGCAAGACGCGTATTAGAATACGCCTCTTGTATACCGAGGTATGCAAGACGCGTATTAGAATACGCGTCTTGTATACCGGGGTATAAAAGACGCGTATTCTAATACGCGTCTTGTATACCGGCCTATGCAAGACGCGTATTCGAATACGCGTCTTGTATACCGGCCTATGCAAGACGCCTATTCGAATACGCGCAATGACATGCAATGGCATGGCTGGCTGGTTGGCTGGCTGGCTGGCTAGTTGGCTGGCTGGCTGGCTGGATGGCTGGCATGCCATTGCACGTCATTGCATCCCATTGCATGCCATTGCACGTCATTGCATCCCATTGCATGCCATTGCATGACATTGCATGCCATTGCATCCCATTGCATGCCATTGCATCCCATTGCATCCCATTGCATGCCATTGCATGACATTGCATGACATTGCATGCCATTGCATCCCATTGTATCCCATTGCATGCCAGTGCATGCCATTACATGCCATTGCATCCTATTGCATCCCATTGCATGCCATTGCATGCCATTGCATGCCACTGGCATGCAAGACGCCTATTCGAATACGCGTCTTGTATACCGGGCTAGGCAAGACGCGTATTAGAATACGCCTCTTGTATACCGAGTTATGCAAGACGCGTATTAGAATACGCCTCTTGTATACCGAGGTATGCAAGACGCGTATTAGAATACGCGTCTTGTATACCGGGGTATAAAAGACGCGTATTCTAATACGCGTCTTGTATACCGGCCTATGCAAGACGCGTATTCGAATACGCGTCTTGTATACCGGCCTATGCAAGACGCCTATTCGAATACGCGCAATGGCATGCAATGGCATGGCTGGCTGGTTGGCTGGCTGGCTGGCTAGTTGGCTGGCTGGCTGGCTGGCTGGCTGGCCGGCTAGCTGGCTGGCTGGCTGGATGGCTGGCATGCCATTGCACGTCATTGCATCCCATTGCAACCCATTGCATGCCATTGCATGCCATTGCATCCCATTGCATCCCATTGCATGCCATTGTATGCCATTACATGCCATTGCATCCTATTGCATCCCATTGCATGCCATTGCATCCTATTGCATCCCATTGCATGCAATTGCATGTCATTGCATGCCATTGCATGCCATTGGCATGCAAGACGCCTATTCGAATACGCGTCTTGTATACCGGGCTATGCAAGACGCGTATTAGAATACGCCTCTTGTATACCGAGTTTTGCAAGACGCGTATTAGAATACGCGTCCTGTATACCGGGGTATAAAAGACGCGTATTCTAATACGCGTCTCGTATACCGGCCTATGCAAGACGCGTATTCGAATACGCGTCTTGTATACCGGCCTATGCAAGACGCCTATTCGAATACGCGCAATGACATGCAATGGCATGGCTGGCTGGTTGGCTGGCTGGCTGGCTAGTTGGCTGGCTGGCTGGCTGGATGGCTGGCATGCCATTGCACGTCATTGCATCCCATTGCAACCCATTGCATGCCATTGCATGACATTGCATGCCATTGCATGCCATTGCATCTCATTGCATGCCATTGCATCCCATTGCATCCCATTGCATGCCATTGCATGACATTGCATGACATTGCATGCCATTGCATCCCATTGCATCCCATTGCATGCCATTGCATGCCATTACATGCCATTGCATGCCATTGCATGCCATTGCATGCCATTGCATGCCATTGCATGCCATTGGCATGCAAGACGCCTATTCGAATACGCGTCTTGTATACCGGGCTATGCAAGACGCGTATTAGAATACGCCTCTTGTATACCGAGTTATGCAAGACGCGTATTAGAATACGACTCTTGTATACCGAGGTATGCAAGACGCGTATTAGAATAGGCGTCTTGTATACCGGGGTATAAAAGACGCGTATTCTAATACACGTCTTGTATACCGGCCTATGCAAGACGCGTATTCGAATACGCGTCTTGTATACCGGCCTATGCAAGACGCCTATTCGAATACGCGCAATGGCATGCAATGGCATGGCTGGCTGGTTGGCTGGCTGGCCGGCTAGTTGGCTGGCTGGCTGGCTGGCTGGCTGGCTGGCTGGCCGGCTAGCTGGCTGGCTGGCTGGATGGCTGGCATGCCATTGCACGTCATTGCATCCCATTGCAACCCATTGCATGCCATTGCATCCCATTGCATCCCATTGCATGCCATTGCATCCCATTGCATCCCATTGCATGACATTGCATGACATTGCATGCCATTGCATCCCATTGGATCCCATTGCATGCCATTGCATGCCATTACATGCCATTGCATCCTATTGCATCCCATTGCATGCAATTGCATGTCATTGCATGCCATTGCATACCATTGGCATGCAAGAGGCCTATTCGAATACGCGTCTTGTAGACCGGGCTATGCAAGACGCGTATTAGAATACGCCTCTTGTATACCGAGTTATGCAAGACGCGTATTAGAATACGCCTCTTGTATACCGAGGTATGCAAGACGCGTATTAGAATACGCGTCTTGTATACCGGGGTATAAAAGACGCATATTCTAATACGCGTCTTGTATACCGGCCTATGCAAGACGCGTATTCGAATACGCGTCTTGTATACCGGCCTATGCAAGACGCCTATTCGAATACGCGCAATGACATGCAATGGCATGGCTGGCTGGTTGGCTGGCTGGCTGGCTAGTTGGCTGGCTGGCTGGCTGGATGGCTGGCATGCCATTGCACGTCATTGCATCCCATTGCAACCCATTGCATGCCATTGCATGACATTGCATGCCATTGCATGCCATTGCATCTCATTGCATGCCATTGCATCCCATTGCATCCCATTGCATGCCATTGCATGACATTGCATGACATTGCATGCCATTGCATCCCATTGCATGCCATTGCATGCCATTACATGCCATTGCATCCTATTGCATCCCATTGCATGCAATTGCATGTCATTGCATGCCATTGGCATGCAAGACGCCTATTCGAATACGCGTCTTGTATACCGGGCTATGCAAGACGCGTATTAGAATACGCCTCTTGTATACCGAGTTTTGCAAGACGCGTATTAGAATACGCCTCTTGTATACCGAGGTATGCAAGACGCGTATTAGAATACGCGTCCTGTATACCGGGGTATAAAAGACGCGTATTCTAATACGCGTCTTGTATACCGGCCTATGCAAGACGCGTATTCGAATACGCGTCTTGTATACCGGCCTATGCAAGACGCCTATTCGAATACGCGCAATGACATGCAATGGCATGGCTGGCTGGTTGGCTGGCTGGCTGGCTAGTTGGCTGGCTGGCTGGCTGGATGGCTGGCATGCCATTGCACGTCATTGCATCCCATTGCAACCCATTGCATGACATTGCATGCCATTGCATGCCATTGCATCTCATTGCATGCCATTGCATCCCATTGCATCCCATTGCATGCCATTGCATGACATTGCATGACATTGCATGCCATTGTATCCCATTGCATGCCATTGCATGCCATTACATGCCATTGCATCCTATTGCATCCCATTGCATGCAATTGCATGTCATTGCATGCCATTGCATGCCATTGGCATGCAAGACGCCTATTCGAATACGCGTCTTGTATACCGGGCTATGCAAGACGCGTATTAGAATACGCCTCTTGTATACCGAGTTTTGCAAGACGCGTATTAGAATACGCCTCTTGTATACCGAGGTATGCAAGACGCGTATTAGAATACGCGTCTTGTATACCGGGGTATAAAAGACGCGTATTCTAATACACGTCTTGTATACCGGCCTATGCAAGACGCCTATTCGAATACGCGCAATGACATGCAATGGCATGGCTGGCTGGTTGGCTGGCTGGCTGGCTAGTTGGCTGGCTGGCTGGCTGGATGGCTGGCATGCCATTGCACGTCATTGCATCCCATTGCATGCCATTGCACGTCATTGCATCCCATTGCATGCCATTGCATGACATTGCATGCCATTGCATCCCATTGCATGCCATTGCATCCCATTGCATCCCATTGCATGCCATTGCATGCCATTGCATGACAGTGCATGACATTGCATGCCATTGCATCCCATTGTATCCCATTGCATGCCAGTGCATGCCATTACATGCCATTGCATCCTATTGCATCCCATTGCATGCCATTGCATGCCATTGCATGCCACTGGCATGCAAGACGCCTATTCGAATACGCGTCTTGTATACCGGGCTAGGCAAGACGCGTATTAGAATACGCCTCTTGTATACCGAGTTATGCAAGACGCGTATTAGAATACGCCTCTTGTATACCGAGGTATGCAAGACGCGTATTAGAATACGCGTCTTGTATACCGGGGTATAAAAGACGCGTATTCTAATACGCGTCTTGTATACCGGCCTATGCAAGACGCGTATTCGAATACGCGTCTTGTATACCGGCCTATGCAAGACGCCTATTCGAATACGCGCAATGGCATGCAATGGCATGGCTGGCTGGTTGGCTGGCTGGCTGGCTAGTTGGCTGGCTGGCTGGCTGGCTGGCTGGCCGGCTAGCTGGCTGGCTGGCTGGATGGCTGGCATGCCATTGCACGTCATTGCATCCCATTGCAACCCATTGCATGCCATTGCGTGCCATTGCATCCCATTGCATCCCATTGTATGCCATTACATGCCATTGCATCCTATTGCATCCCATTGCATGCCATTGCATCCTATTGCATCCCATTGCATGCAATTGCATGTCATTGCATGCCATTGCATGCCATTGGCATGCAAGACGCCTATTCGAATACGCGTCTTGTATACCGGGCTATGCAAGACGCGTATTAGAATACGCCTCTTGTATACCGAGTTTTGCAAGACGCGTATTAGAATACGCGTCCTGTATACCGGGGTATAAAAGACGCGTATTCTAATACGCGTCTCGTATACCGGCCTATGCAAGACGCGTATTCGAATACGCGTCTTGTATACCGGCCTATGCAAGACGCCTATTCGAATACGCGCAATGACATGCAATGGCATGGCTGGCTGGTTGGCTGGCTGGCTGGCTAGTTGGCTGGCTGGCTGGCTGGATGGCTGGCATGCCATTGCACGTCATTGCATCCCATTGCAACCCATTGCATGCCATTGCATGACATTGCATGCCATTGCATCCCATTGCATCCCATTGCATGCCATTGCATGACATTGCATGACATTGCGTGCCATTGCATCCCATTGCATCCCATTGCATGCCATTGCATGCCATTGCATGCCATTGCATCTCATTGCATGCCATTGCATCCCATTGCATCCCATTGCATGCCATTGCATGACATTGCATGCCATTGCATCCCATTGCATCCCATTGCATGCCATTGCATGCCATTACATGCCATTGCATCCTATTGCATCCCATTGCATGCAATTGCATGTCATTGCATGCCATTGCATGCCATTGGCATGCAAGACGCCTATTCGAATACGCGTCTTGTATACCGGGCTATGCAAGACGCGTATTAGAATACGCCTCTTGTATACCGAGTTATGCAAGACGCGTATTAGAATACGCCTCTTGTATACCGAGGTATGCAAGACGCGTATTAGAATACGCGTCTTGTATACCGGGGTATAAAAGACGCGTATTCTAATACGCGTCTTGTATACCGGCCTATGCAAGACGCGTATTCGAATACGCGTTTTGTATACCGGCCTATGCAAGACGCCTATTCGAATACGCGCAATGGCATGCAATGGCATGGCTGGCTGGTTGGCTGGCTGGCTGGCTAGTTGGCTGGCTGGCTGGCTGGCTGGCTGGCTGGCCGGCTAGCTGGCTGGCTGGCTGGATGGCTGGCATGCCATTGCACGTCATTGCATCCCATTGCAACCCATTGCATGCCATTGCATGCCATTGCATGCCATTGCATCCCATTGCATGCCATTGCATGCCATTGCATCCCATTGCGTCCCATTGCATGCCATTGCATGACATTGCATGCCATTGCATCCCATTGCATCCCATTGCATGCCATTGTATGCCATTACATGCCATTGCATCCTATTGCATCCCATTGCATGCCATTGCATCCTATTGCATCCCATTGCATGCAATTGCATGTCATTGCATGCCATTGCATGCCATTGGCATGCAAGACGCCTATTCGAATACGCGTCTTGTATACCGGGCTATGCAAGACGCGTATTAGAATACGCCTCTTGTATACCGAGTTATGCAAGACGCGTATTAGAATACGCCTCTTGTATACCGAGGTATGCAAGACGCGTATTAGAATACGCGTCTTGTATACCGGGGTATAAAAGACGCGTATTCTAATACGCGTCTTGTATACCGGCCTATGCAAGACGCGTATTCGAATACGCGTCTTGTATACCGGCCTATGCAAGACGCCTATTCGAATACGCGCAATGACATGCAATGGCATGGCTGGCTGGTTGGCTAGCTGGCTGGCTAGTTGGCTGGCTGGCTGGCTGGATGGCTGGCATGCCATTGCACGTCATTGCATCCCATTGCATGCCATTGCACGTCATTGCATCCCATTGCATGCCATTGCATGACATTGCATGCCATTGCATCCCATTGCATGCCATTGCATCCCATTGCATCCCATTGCATGCCATTGCATGACATTGCATGACATTGCATGCCATTGCATCCCATTGTATCCCATTGCATGCCAGTGCATGCCATTACATGCCATTGCATCCTATTGCATCCCATTGCATGCCATTGCATGCCATTGCATGCCATTGGCATGCAAGACGCCTATTCGAATACGCGTCTTGTATACCGGGCTATGCAAGACGCGTATTAGAATACGCCTCTTGTATACCGAGTTATGCAAGACGCGTATTAGAATACGCCTCTTGTATACCGAGGTATGCAAGACGCGTATTAGAATACGCGTCTTGTATACCGGGGTATAAAAGACGCGTATTCTAATACGCGTCTTGTATACCGGCCTATGCAAGACGCGTATTCGAATACGCGTCTTGTATACCAGCCTATGCAAGACGCCTATTCGAATACGCGCAATGGCATGCAATGGCATGGCTGGCTGGTTGGCTGGCTGGCTGGCTAGTTGGCTGGCTGGCTGGCTGGCTGGCTGGCCGGCTAGCTGACTGGCTGGCTGGATGGCTGGCATGCCATTGCATCCCATTGCAACCCATTGCATGCCATTGCATGCCATTGCATGCCATTGCATCCCATTGCATCCCATTGCATCCCATTGCATGCCATTGTATGCCATTACATGCCATTGCATCCTATTGCATCCCATTGCATGCCATTGCATCCTATTGCATCCCATTGCATGCAATTGCATGTCATTGCATGCCATTGCATGCCATTGGCATGCAAGACGCCTATTCGAATACGCGTCTTGTATACCGGGCTATGCAAGACGCGTATTTGAATACGCGTCTTGTATACCGAGTTTTGCAAGACGCGTATTAGAATACGCCTCTTGTATACCGAGGTATGCAAGACGCGTATTAGAATACGCGTCCTGTATACCGGGGTATAAAAGACGCGTATTCTAATACGCGTCTTGTATACCGGCCTATGCAAGACGCGTATTCGAATACGCGCAATGGCATGCAATGGCATGGCTGGCTGGTTGGCTGGCTGGCCGGCTAGTTGGCTGGCTGGCTGGCTGGCTGGCTGGCTGGCCGGCTAGCTGGCTGGCTGGCTGGATGGCTGGCATGCCATTGCACGTCATTGCATCCCATTGCAACCCATTGCATGCCATTGCATGCCATTGCATGCCATTGCATGCCATTGCATCCCATTGCATGCCATTGCATGCCATTGCATCCCATTGCGTCCCATTGCATGCCATTGCATGACATTGCATGCCATTGCATCCCATTGCATCCCATTGCATGCCATTGTATGCCATTACATGCCATTGCATCCTATTGCATCCCATTGCATCCTATTGCATCCCATTGCATGCAATTGCATGTCATTGCATGCCATTGCATGCCATTGGCATGCAAGACGCCTATTCGAATACGCGTCTTGTATACCGGGCTATGCAAGACGCGTATTAGAATACGCCTCTTGTATACCGAGTTATGCAAGACGCGTATTAGAATACGCCTCTTGTATACCGAGGTATGCAAGACGCGTATTAGAATACGCGTCTTGTATACCGGGGTATAAAAGACGCGTATTCTAATACGCGTCTTGTATACCGGCCTATGCAAGACGCGTATTCGAATACGCGTCTTGTATACCGGCCTATGCAAGACGCCTATTCGAATACGCGCAATGACATGCAATGGCATGGCTGGCTGGTTGGCTGGCTGGCTGGCTAGTTGGCTGGCTGGCTGGCTGGATGGCTGGCATGCCATTGCACGTCATTGCATCCCATTGCATGCCATTGCACGTCATTGCATCCCATTGCATGCCATTGCATGACATTGCATGCCATTGCATCCCATTGCATGCTATTGCATCCCATTGCATCCCATTGCATGCCATTGCATGACATTGCATGACATTGCATGCCATTGCATCCCATTGTATCCCATTGCATGCCAGTGCATGCCATTACATGCCATTGCATCCTATTGCATCCCATTGCATGCCATTGCATGCCACTGGCATGCAAGACGCCTATTCGAATACGCGTCTTGTATACCGGGCTAGGCAAGACGCGTATTAGAATACGCCTCTTGTATACCGAGTTATGCAAGACGCGTATTAGAATACGCCTCTTGTATACCGAGGTATGCAAGACGCGTATTAGAATACGCGTCTTGTATACCGGGGTATAAAAGACGCGTATTCTAATACGCGTCTTGTATACCGGCCTATGCAAGACGCGTATTCGAATACGCGTCTTGTATACCGGCCTATGCAAGACGCCTATTCGAATACGCGCAATGGCATGCAATGGCATGGCTGGCTGGTTGGCTGGCTGGCTGGCTAGTTGGCTGGCTGGCTGGCTGGCTGGCTGGCCGGCTAGCTGGCTGGCTGGCTGGATGGCTGGCATGCCATTGCACGTCATTGCATCCCATTGCAACCCATTGCATGCCATTGCATGCCATTGCATCCCATTGCATCCCATTGCATGCCATTGTATGCCATTACATGCCATTGCATCCTATTGCATCCCATTGCATGCCATTGCATCCTATTGCATCCCATTGCATGCAATTGCATGTCATTGCATGCCATTGCATGCCATTGGCATGCAAGACGCCTATTCGAATACGCGTCTTGTATACCGGGCTATGCAAGACGCGTATTAGAATACGCCTCTTGTATACCGAGTTTTGCAAGACGCGTATTAGAATACGCGTCCTGTATACCGGGGTATAAAAGACGCGTATTCTAATACGCGTCTCGTATACCGGCCTATGCAAGACGCGTATTCGAATACGCGTCTTGTATACCGGCCTATGCAAGACGCCTATTCGAATACGCGCAATGACATGCAATGGCATGGCTGGCTGGTTGGCTGGCTGGCTAGTTGGCTGGCTGGCTGGCTGGATGGCTGGCATGCCATTGCACGTCATTGCATCCCATTGCAACCCATTGCATGCCATTGCATGACATTGCATGCCATTGCATGCCATTGCATCTCATTGCATGCCATTGCATCCCATTGCATCCCATTGCATGCCATTGCATGACATTGCATGACATTGCATGCCATTGCATCCCATTGCATCCCATTGCATGCCATTGCATGCCATTACATGCCATTGCATGCCATTGCATGCCATTGCATGCCATTGCATGCCATTGCATGCCATTGGCATGCAAGACGCCTATTCGAATACGCGTCTTGTATACCGGGCTATGCAAGACGCGTATTAGAATACGCCTCTTGTATACCGAGTTATGCAAGACGCGTATTAGAATACGACTCTTGTATACCGAGGTATGCAAGACGCGTATTAGAATAGGCGTCTTGTATACCGGGGTATAAAAGACGCGTATTCTAATACACGTCTTGTATACCGGCCTATGCAAGACGCGTATTCGAATACGCGTCTTGTATACCGGCCTATGCAAGACGCCTATTCGAATACGCGCAATGGCATGCAATGGCATGGCTGGCTGGTTGGCTGGCTGGCCGGCTAGTTGGCTGGCTGGCTGGCTGGCTGGCTGGCTGGCTGGCCGGCTAGCTGGCTGGCTGGCTGGATGGCTGGCATGCCATTGCACGTCATTGCATCCCATTGCAACCCATTGCATGCCATTGCATCCCATTGCATCCCATTGCATGCCATTGCATCCCATTGCATCCCATTGCATGACATTGCATGACATTGCATGCCATTGCATCCCATTGGATCCCATTGCATGCCATTGCATGCCATTACATGCCATTGCATCCTATTGCATCCCATTGCATGCAATTGCATGTCATTGCATGCCATTGCATACCATTGGCATGCAAGAGGCCTATTCGAATACGCGTCTTGTAGACCGGGCTATGCAAGACGCGTATTAGAATACGCCTCTTGTATACCGAGTTATGCAAGACGCGTATTAGAATACGCCTCTTGTATACCGAGGTATGCAAGACGCGTATTAGAATCCGCTTCTTGTATACCGGGGTATAAAAGACGCATATTCTAATACGCGTCTTGTATACCGGCCTATGCAAGACGCGTATTCGAATACGCGTCTTGTATACCGGCCTATGCAAGACGCCTATTCGAATACGCGCAATGACATGCAATGGCATGGCTGGCTGGTTGGCTGGCTGGCTGGCTAGTTGGCTGGCTGGCTGGCTGGATGGCTGGCATGCCATTGCACGTCATTGCATCCCATTGCAACCCATTGCATGCCATTGCATGACATTGCATGCCATTGCATGCCATTGCATCTCATTGCATGCCATTGCATCCCATTGCATCCCATTGCATGCCATTGCATGACATTGCATGACATTGCATGCCATTGCATCCCATTGCATGCCATTGCATGCCATTACATGCCATTGCATCCTATTGCATCCCATTGCATGCAATTGCATGTCATTGCATGCCATTGGCATGCAAGACGCCTATTCGAATACGCGTCTTGTATACCGGGCTATGCAAGACGCGTATTAGAATACGCCTCTTGTATACCGAGTTTTGCAAGACGCGTATTAGAATACGCCTCTTGTATACCGAGGTATGCAAGACGCGTATTAGAATACGCGTCCTGTATACCGGGGTATAAAAGACGCGTATTCTAATACGCGTCTTGTATACCGGCCTATGCAAGACGCGTATTCGAATACGCGTCTTGTATACCGGCCTATGCAAGACGCCTATTCGAATACGCGCAATGACATGCAATGGCATGGCTGGCTGGTTGGCTGGCTGGCTGGCTAGTTGGCTGGCTGGCTGGCTGGATGGCTGGCATGCCATTGCACGTCATTGCATCCCATTGCAACGCATTGCATGCCATTGCATGACATTGCATGCCATTGCATGCCATTGCATGCCATTGGCATGCAAGACGCCTATTCGAATACGCGTCTTGTATACCGGGCTATGCAAGACGCGTATTAGAATACGCCTCTTGTATACCGAGTTATGCAAGACGCGTATTAGAATACGACTCTTGTATACCGAGGTATGCAAGACGCGTATTAGAATACGCGTCTTGTATACCGGGGTATAAAAGACGCGTATTCTAATACACGTCTTGTATACCGGCCTATGCAAGACGCGTATTCGAATACGCGTCTTGTATACCGGCCTATGCAAGACGCCTATTCGAATACGCGCAATGGCATGCAATGGCATGGCTGGCTGGTTGGCTGGCTGGCCGGCTAGTTGGCTGGCTGGCTGGCTGGCTGGCTGGCTGGCCGGCTAGCTGGCTGGCTGGCTGGATGGCTGGCATGCCATTGCACGTCATTGCATCCCATTGCAACCCATTGCATGCCATTGCATCCCATTGCATCCCATTGCATGCCATTGCATCCCATTGCATCCCATTGCATGACATTGCATGACATTGCATGCCATTGCATCCCATTGGATCCCATTGCATGCCATTGCATGCCATTACATGCCATTGCATCCTATTGCATCCCATTGCATGCAATTGCATGTCATTGCATGCCATTGCATGCCATTGGCATGCAAGACGCCTATTCGAATACGCGTCTTGTAGACCGGGCTATGCAAGACGCGTATTAGAATACGCCTCTTGTATACCGAGTTATGCAAGACGCGTATTAGAATACGCTTCTTGTATACCGAGGTATGCAAGACGCGTATTAGAATACGCGTCTTGTATACCGGGGTATAAAAGACGCGTATTCTAATACGCGTCTTGTATACCGGCCTATGCAAGACGCGTATTCGAATACGCGTCTTGTATACCGGCCTATGCAAGGCGCCTATTCGAATACGCGCAATGACATGCAATGGCATAGCTGGCTGGTTGGCTGGCTGGCTGGCTAGTTGGCTGGCTGGCTGGCTGGATGGCTGGCATGCCATTGCACGTCATTGCATCCCATTGCAACCCATTGCATGCCATTGCATGACATTGCATGCCATTGCATGCCATTGCATCTCATTGCATGCCATTGCATCCCATTGCATCCCATTGCATGCCATTGCATGACATTGCATGACATTGCATGCCATTGTATCCCATTGCATGCCATTGCATGCCATTACATGCCATTGCATCCTATTGCATCCCATTGCATGCAATTGCATGTCATTGCATGCCATTGCATGCCATTGGCATGCAAGACGCCTATTCGAATACGCGTCTTGTATACCGGGCTATGCAAGACGCGTATTAGAATACGCCTCTTGTATACCGAGTTTTGCAAGACGCGTATTAGAATACGCCTCTTGTATACCGAGGTATGCAAGACGCGTATTAGAATACGCGTCCTGTATACCGGGGTATAAAAGACGCGTATTCTAATACGCGTCTTGTATACCGGCCTATGCAAGACGCGTATTCGAATACGCGTCTTGTATACCGGCCTATGCAAGACGCCTATTCGAATACGCGCAATGACATGCAATGGCATGGCTGGCTGGTTGGCTGGCTGGCTGGCTAGTTGGCTGGCTGGCTGGCTGGATGGCTGGCATGCCATTGCACGTCATTGCATCCCATTGCAACCCATTGCATGCCATTGCATGACATTGCATGCCATTGCATGCCATTGCATGCCATTGCATCTCATTGCATGCCATTGCATGACATTGCATGACATTGCATGCCATTGCATGCCATTGCATCCCATTGCATCCCATTGCATGCCATTGCATGCCATTGCATCCTATTGCATGCAATTGCATGTCATTGCATGCCATTGCATGCCATTGGCATGCAAGACGCCTATTCGAATACGCGTCTTGTATACCGGGCTATGCAAGACGCGTATTAGAATACGCCTCTTGTATACCGAGTTATGCAAGACGCGTATTAGAATACGCCTCTTGTATACCGAGGTATGCAAGACGCGTATTAGAATACGCGTCTTGTATACCGGGGTATAAAAGACGCGTATTCTAATACGCGTCTTGTATACCGGCCTATGCAAGACGCGTATTCGAATACGCGTCTTGTATACCGGCCTATGCAAGACGCGTATTCGAATACGCGTCTTGTATACCGGCCTATGCAAGACGCCTATTCGAATACGCGCAATGACATGCAATGGCATGGCTGGCTGGTTGGCTGGCTGGCTGGCTAGTTGGCTGGCTGGCTGGCTGGATGGCTGGCATGCCATTGCACGTCATTGCATCCCATTGCAACCCATTGCATGCCATTGCATGACATTGCATGCCATTGCATGCCATTGCATCTCATTGCATGCCATTGCATCCCATTGCATCCCATTGCATGCCATTGCATGACATTGCATGACATTGCATGCCATTGCATCCCATTGCATGCCATTGCATGCCATTACATGCCATTGCATCCTATTGCATCCCATTGCATGCAATTGCATGTCATTGCATGCCATTGGCATGCAAGACGCCTATTCGAATACGCGTCTTGTATACCGGGCTATGCAAGACGCCTATTCGAATACGCGTCTTGTATACCGGGCTATGCAAGACGCGTATTAGAATACGCCTCTTGTATACCGAGTTTTGCAAGACGCGTATTAGAATACGCCTCTTGTATACCGAGGTATGCAAGACGCGTATTAGAATACGCGTCCTGTATACCGGGGTATAAAAGACGCGTATTCTAATACGCGTCTTGTATACCGGCCTATGCAAGACGCGTATTCGAATACGCGTCTTGTATACCGGCCTATGCAAGACGCCTATTCGAATACGCGCAATGACATGCAATGGCATGGCTGGCTGGTTGGCTGGCTGGCTGGCTAGTTGGCTGGCTGGCTGGCTGGATGGCTGGCATGCCATTGCACGTCATTGCATCCCATTGCAACCCATTGCATGCCATTGCATGACATTGCATCTCATTGCATGCCATTGCATCCCATTGCATCCCATTGCATGACATTGCATGACATTGCATGCCATTGCATCCCATTGCATCCCATTGCATGCCATTACATGCCATTGCATGTCATTGCATGCCATTGCATGCCATTGGCATGCAAGACGCCTATTCGAATACGCGTCTTGTATACCGGGCTATGCAAGACGCGTATTAGAATACGCCTCTTGTATACCGAGTTATGCAAGACGCGTATTAGAATACGCCTCTTGTATACCGAGGTATGCAAGACGCGTATTAGAATACGCGTCTTGTATACCGGGGTATAAAAGACGCGTATTCTAATACGCGTCTTGTATACCGGCCTATGCAAGACGCCTATTCGAATACGCGCAATGGCATGCAATGGCATGGCTGGCTGGTTGGCTGGCTGGCTGGCTAGTTGGCTGGCTGGCTGGCTGGCTGGCTGGCTGGCTGGCCGGCTAGCTGGCTGGCTGGCTGGATGGCTGGCATGCCATTGCACGTCATTGCATCCCATTGCAACCCATTGCATGCCATTGCATGCCATTGCATCCCATTGCATGCCATTGCATGCCATTGCATGCCATTGCATCCCATTGCATGCCATTGCATGACATTGCATGACATTGCATGCCATTGCATCCCATTGCATCCCATTGCATGCCATTGCATGCCATTACATGCCATTGCATCCTATTGCATCCCATTGCATGCAATTGCATGTCATTGCATGCCATTGCATGCCATTGGCATGCAAGACGCCTATTCGAATACGCGTCTTGTATACCGGGCTATGCAAGACGCGTATTAGAATACGCCTCTTGTATACCGAGTTACGCAAGACGCGTATTAGAATACGCCTCTTGTATACCGAGGTATGCAAGACGCGTATTAGAATACGCGTCCTGTATACCGGGGTATAAAAGATGCGTATTCTAATACGCGTCTTGTATACCGGCCTATGCAAGACGCCTATTAGAATACGCGCAATGACATGCAATGGCATGGCTGGCTGGTTGGCTGGCTGGCTGGCTAGTTGGCTGGCTGGCTGGCTGGATGGCTGGCATGCCATTGCACGTCATTGCATCCCATTGCAACCCATTGCATGCCATTGCATGACATTGCATGCCATTACATGCCATTGCATCTCATTGCATGCCATTGAATCCCATTGCATCCCATTGCATGCCATTGCATGACATTGCATGACATTGCATGCCATTGCATCCCATTGCATCCCATTGCATGCCATTGCATGCCATTACATGCCATTGCATCCTATTGCATCCCATTGCATGCAATTGCATGTCATTGCATGCAAGACGCCTATTCGAATACGCGTCTTGTATACCGGGCTATGCAAGACGCGTATTAGAATACGCCTCTTGTATACCGAGTTATGCAAGACGCGTATTAGAATACGCCTCTTGTATACCGAGGTATGCAAGACGCGTATTAGAATACGCGTCTTGTATACCGGGGTATAAAAGACGCGTATTCTAATACGCGTCTTGTATACCGGCCTATGCAAGACGCGTATTCGAATACGCGTTTTGTATACCGGCCTATGCAAGACGCCTATTCGAATACGCGCAATGGCATGCAATGGCATGGCTGGCTGGTTGGCTGGCTGGCTGGCTAGTTGGCTGGCTGGCTGGCTGGCTGGCTGGCTGGCTGGCTGGCTGGCTGGCTGGCTGGCCGGCTAGCTGGCTGGCTGGCTGGATGGCTGGCATGCCATTGCACGTCATTGCATCCCATTGCATCCCATTGCATGCCATTGCATCCTATTGCATCCCATTGCATGTCATTGCATGCCGTTGCATGCCATTGGCATGCAAGACGCCTATTCGAATACGCGTCTTGTATACCGGGCTATGCAAGACGCGTATTAGAATACGCCTCTTGTATACCGAGTTATGCAAGACGCGTATTAGAATACGCCTCTTGTATACCGAGGTATGCAAGACGCGTATTAGAATACGCGTCTTGTATACCGGGGTATAAAAGACGCGTATTCTAATACGCGTCTTGTATACCGGCCTATGCAAGACGCGTATTCGAATACGCGTCTTGTATACCGGCCTATGCAAGACGCCTATTCGAATACGCGCAATGGCATGCAATGGCATGGCTGGCTGGTTGGCTGGCTGGCTGGCTAGTTGGCTGGCTGGCTGGCTGGCTGGCTGGCCGGCTAGCTGGCTGGCTGGCTGGATGGCTGGCATGCCATTGCACGTCATTGCATCCCATTGCAACCCATTGCATGCCATTGCATCCCATTGCATGCCATTGCATGCCATTGCATGCCATTGCATGCCATTGCATCCCATTGCATGCCATTGCATGCCATTGCATGCCATTGCATGCCATTGCATCCCATTGCATGCCATTGCATGACATTGCATGACATTGCATGCCATTGCATCCCATTGCATCCCATTGCATGCCATTGCATGCCATTACATGCCATTGCATCCTATTGCATCCCATTGCATGTCATTGCATGCCATTGCATGCCATTGGCATGCAAGACGCCTATTCGAATACGCGTCTTGTATACCGGGCTATGCAAGACGCGTATTAGAATACGCCTCTTGTATACCGAGTTATGCAAGACGCGTATTAGAATACGCCTCTTGTATACCGAGGTATGCAAGACGCGTATTAGAATACGCGTCTTGTATACCGGGCTATGCAAGACGCCTATTCGAATACGCGTCTTGTATACCGGGCTATGCAAGACGCGTATTAGAATACGCCTCTTGTATACCGAGTTTTGCAAGACGCGTATTAGAATACGCCTCTTGTATACCGAGGTATGCAAGACGCGTATTAGAATACGCGTCCTGTATACCGGGGTATAAAAGACGCGTATTCTAATACGCGTCTTGTATACCGGCCTATGCAAGACGCGTATTCGAATACGCGTCTTGTATACCGGCCTATGCAAGACGCCTATTCGAATACGCGCAATGGCATGCAATGGCATGGCTGGCTGGTTGGCTGGCTGGCTGGCTAGTTGGCTGGCTGGCTGGCTGGCTGGCTGGCCGGCTAGCTGGCTGGCTGGCTGGATGGCTGGCATGCCATTGCACGTCATTGCATCCCATTGCAACCCATTGCATGCCATTGCATCCCATTGCATGCCATTGCATGCCATTGCATGCCATTGCATGCCATTGCATCCCATTGCATGCCATTGCATGCCATTGCATGCCATTGCATGCCATTGCATCCCATTGCATGCCATTGCATGACATTGCATGACATTGCATGCCATTGCATCCCATTGCATCCCATTGCATGCCATTGCATGCCATTACATGCCATTGCATCCTATTGCATCCCATTGCATGTCATTGCATGCCATTGCATGCCATTGGCATGCAAGACGCCTATTCGAATACGCGTCTTGTATACCGGGCTATGCAAGACGCGTATTAGAATACGCCTCTTGTATACCGAGTTATGCAAGACGCGTATTAGAATACGCCTCTTGTATACCGAGGTATGCAAGACGCGTATTAGAATACGCGTCTTGTATACCGGGGTATAAAAGACGCGTATTCTAATACGCGTCTTGTATACCGGCCTATGCAAGACGCGTATTCGAATACGCGTCTTGTATACCGGCCTATGCAAGACGCCTATTCGAATACGTGCAATGACATGCAATGGCATGGCTGGCTGGTTGGCTGGCTGGCTGGCTAGTTGGCTGGCTGGCTGGCTGGATGGCTGGCATGCCATTGCACGTCATTGCATCCCATTGCAACCCATTGCATGCCATTGCATGACATTGCATGCCATTGCATGACATTGCATGCCATTGCATCCCATTGCATGCCATTGCATGCCATTGCATGACATTGCATGCCATTGCATGACATTGCATGCCATTGCATGCCATTACATGCCATTGCATCCTATTGCATCCCATTGCATGAAATTGCATGTCATTGCATGCCATTGCATGCCGTTGCATGCCGTTGGCATGCAAGACGCCTATTCGAATACGCGTCTTGTATACCGGGCTATGCAAGACGCGTAGTAGAATACGCGTCTTGTATAACGGGGTATACAAGACGCATATTAGCATACGCGTCTTGTATACCGGGGTATACAAGACGCGTATTAGAATACGCGTCTTGTATACCGGGCTATACAAGACGCGTATTTTAATACGCGTCTTGTATACCGGGCTAGACAAGACGCGCATTCTAATACGCGTCTTGTATACCGGGATATGCAGGACGCGTATTAGAATACGCGTCTTGTATACATATACCGGGCTATGCATTGGCACGCCATGGCACGCCATTGGCGTGCCATGGCGTGCCAATGAGGTGCAATGGCGTGCAATGGCGTGGACCAAGTGGATATTTTTTTTCGTTTTCTCGATCTGTCGTTGTTCTCGAATAAAAAAATCGTAGTGTGGTGTTACAAAGTGATAAAATAATAAACAATTTTAGTGTAGCGATAAAATAAAAAACAATTTTTGTGGTTTTTGTGCTTATATTTAAGAATGCCTGCGTGCGTGGTCCTTGGCTGCACGTCAGGTTATCAATCAAACAAGGAAAAATCGCATTTTTTCAATGTACCAAAAGATCCAGAAGCGGATGCAGCAATATTCTGCACGTCTCAACGCAGAACAAAAAAAAAAGTAATCTCGATAAGAAAAAAATTGCAAAACACTGTACAACGTGACTAGTCCATTATTAAAAAAAAAATGTTATCTGTTTATTTCGTTCAATAAATATTTTTATAATACATCATATTTCAACAAGTGTAAATATTGCATCCCTCCCCATATACACATATACCTTTAAATTTTAATCTAAATAATGAATTATCCAAACACGTCGAATGCAAATTATGCAGACGCTGCGCGACAGGAGTGGGGCTCATGCGGGCGACTACTAGCGCCGCATGGTGGGTTAGTTCACGTGGCGACAATAACGGGGACACGGTAGACCCAGCAGTGCCAGGGAGCTGCCCACTAGGCACGACAAGCGACATATCGTGAATTTTCTTCGTCATGTAAGTATAAAAAGACATAAAAATGATGTCAACATCTTCAGCAGGAACTAGACTATTGACGAGATAAGAAATAATTTAACTTCTGGTTAGGTATTTATTTAAATTTACGGTGTCAATAAGTGCGTCACATAATTGAGATTATGCCGCTGTTGTTGAGCCTCGATTTATCACCTGTTGCGCCGAACAATTCGCGTTGCTTAGTTATTCTGATTCGCCGTGAAATAATAAATTAAAGAAAAAGATATTAGTTTTTATGAACGGAAAAAAAAACAGAAAAAAATGTACAACAATTAAACGATTATCATTTGTGGAAATCTAATATGTAAACTATTTTCTAACCTAACGCTGCTGATGTGTTTTTTTATTGTTTAATGTTTATAGTACATCTTTTAACAATACATTGTGAATATCGATAGAAAGAATAAGCATTGAAGAATAATCTTTGATAACTATTTTTTGTTTGTTATTTTCTATACCTCTCATATTCTTATGTAAAGAAAATAAAATAGTCGTGCACTAATTAAATATAGTTCGTGGTTTGTACCTAACGTGTGTCCGTGATATTCCATATACTTATTGCAATTGAACCCGTTTGAATGGGGATATTCGGGAGTGTCAGAAAGTGGTCCCGCGCGGGGTTCATAAACTGCGCCACGAGTGTCTTGAATCGGTGCACGCAGGGATCACAAACTACGACATTGGTGTTTCTCCAGTGTCAGAAAGCCCGGCAGCAGAGAAGCGCTATTAAAACAATGATTTTATTAATAAATTTTAATCGTTTCACTTTTACAATAGGTGCATCTCGTTCCGAGGGCTTTAATGTACGTGTTGAAACCTTTAGTTTTCCGTTTGGCTATATCACGACTGAATAGCTCAAATCCGACGCCGCCGCTCTTAAGGGCGGGGTAAAGTATTAAAGTTTTTTTTTTTTCATTTTTTTTAAATTTTTTAAATGAATGCATAATATCTCAAGAATATTGTGTTAAAATTTCAAGTCGATCGGAGTAAAATTGACGAAGTTATGAGTATTTGAGCGTCTATTGCTCCATGCCGGGTTTTATACCTGGGCGGCGCACGACAGTAAAGAATAAAGAGTTTTGCGTAGACAAACGCAAAAAGATGCTCTCGATCATCTTGATGGAAGCCTTTTGCTCTACGGACCTGGCATCGACGACTTTGAGTGAGTATAAGAAAATTATCGAGTTTTATTTTGAATTTCTAAAAATTCAAAGATAATTGAAAAATCTGAAAAAATTCATACGTATTCAGAAAAATGAACGAATCACGAAAAAAAATTGGGTTGCGGGGAAATTTGTTGACAAATTTTTTTTTTCCATCATTTTGTTAATAACATTTTGGAATTATTATTATGCAAAATTAATCTTTTGAGTACCTTTAATATGCATGAATTTTCTCAGATTTTTATGCAATCGAGAAGTGTTCTCAAACTTATGTGCAATGAGCGCTAAGCGACCAAACTCTTCTGCGTTTTTCAAACCGTTTTTCTGAGACTTGTCATATTTGAAGTCCGTGTGCACGATAACTCAAAATCTACTGGACCAATCGCTTTGAAATTTTGCACAGTACTTCTTCACATAATTCACCAGGTATTGTCGAGAGCTTTTTTGTTTTTTTTAATAATTACCAATTTTTCAACAACAAATTAGCCGATTTTTTTTAGCGAAAATCGGGTTTTTGGCTCCCAAGTGGTACGAAAAATCGAAAAAAAAAAAAATCCTCCCGTCATTACCTCGAGAAACATCTCCTTTAACAAATGCATTTTGATTTTTTTGTTTCAGATGATTCTGTTGCGAGTTATGGTGCACACCGCAAATCAACTTTTTTTCGAGGCGCCTCCGGGGTTTAATTTTCACTCGCTCAATTTTGAATATTTTGCAATGCAAATTTAGGAGAATGTTGTTCAAATGTTACTTTATTATATGTAAATTTTTCAATTAACGAACACTATCCGTTACGCCAAAAAAAAATCTTAAAAACATGCCTTTTTTTCGCCGAATTAACTTTACCCCGCCCTTAAAGTGTCATTGTCTAGGCCGTTTACCGTACGCATTTTTTCTATACAATCGGGATTACGACGTATTGCTAGACCATAATAAATCGATAACTCGTCAGTTAGTTTGCCAGTTACCCGGTTACATTCTATTATAATATTTATATTATACAATAACAACAAACGTTTTATCGAGGAGTTTTTTTTTTATTCATTATAAAAACCTCTCGGTGAAAACTCTGTACAAAAATATCCTTAATAATACTCCTGATCAATACTTCTGATCTGATTGAAAAATAAAAATGAAGGACAACACAAAACTGTACAAATAAAAGAAACATTTATATCCATCGTCGGGTGAACAGCTTCATGTTTTTACCGCCTGTCACTTCTTAGTGCTAAAAATTTTTGGATATCCGACGGTTGTAAATAATCGACGTGCTCAATGTTCGGCAATACGTATTTCCGGAATTGATTTTGCAGGGACTGCGGCGTTCGATCGGTCAAGTACTGCAATAAATAACGAGAAGCTTCTTTCATTTTCACGAAACTTTTTTTTATTCTGATTAAATTTAAAAAAATATTATTACACTATATCTCATAAACTATTCGTTCTATGGAAAAAAGTTTCAAATAAAATTTGTAGAGAATTTCATGCTCTACAAGTTTGATCTCTACTATTTTTTTTGCATCTCCAACCATTATCAAGATATTTGACGAAAACAACAATTGGAATTGTTCAACTGACTATATCTCAAAAAATATTAACTATAGAGAAAAAAGTTTCGAATAAAAGTTATAGAAATTATAATTTTGTACAGAAAAGGTTCTTATTGATTTTATCGTACGACGCACAGTTTATGAGATATTTGCAAAAACGCGTTTTTCAAGATGATGGCTAATCCTAGCCCTCCCACCCGGACGAAAACTTGGATTTGCACTTAGGGGCCACCCCCTAACATACTCCAATTGAAAAATCGATTAGGATTTTTTTTTGCAAAACTCTATTTTTCCTGAACTATTAAAGCTCTTTCTCTTATCAAATATTCCATAGTAGGCACTCCCTGTTTTTGTCCCCATATTTAATTTATTACTACTTTGACTGTACGCTTTGAAAAATCTCTCAAAATTAGGCTTTTTTTTTCAAAGAGCTGGAGTAGCTTTAGCACTTAAGGCCTTATATACGCGAAAAATTTCAAAATTTTTCATTTTTTAATTTATTTTTCATTCCATTAGCCTGAACGGTTAGGAATATTTGAAGCTTTACAGAATTGAAAAATTCCAAAAATTGTTAAAGTTACAGCATTTAGAGCATAATAATATTTTTCCACGATTCACTTTTTTTGAACCTTGTGAAAGTTCTAACTCTTGAACGAAGCTTCAGATCGCTTTGAAATTTTTACAACATATTCTTAGTATCATCACCTATCGTGTGAACCACAGAAACAAAAGTTTCAATGACACAACAAAAATATAAAAAATAAACCGACAGAAAATTGAGTAAAATTTTAAGTTTCGAATTTTTATTATAATAATTTTTTTTAAATAATATTGTTGGTTCACACTGAAGATACATTCATTATGCAATTATAAATATGTTCATTTTTTTTTTTTCAGACAGCCACATCGATGCCGAGAACTTTCACCATCAACGGGCGCGCAAAAAAAAATACATTGCTTTATTATATCTCCGCCATTTGTTAATGTTTCTGATTTTTTTTTTTACACATACTTAACCATGTGCACAAATGATCTGTAAAAAAAATGTTGTCAATATATGCGTCATTTTTTTTTTAACCGCGTCTAGAAAAGTACCTTCGTAAATCGGCGAAATCGCGTATACAAGGCCTTAAGATAAAGAAACGCAGGTATAGGGAGAAAATACTCACGCCGTCCGTGATCATTTGTGTCCATACAACGAGGCCCTTTGCTCTGCCGATACAATGATTTTTTGCCAAATATTGCAACATTATTTTCCTCTCGGAAGGTGTAAACGGTATTCGACTGCAAGACAAAATCGGGTTTCGTTAAAACATATATCACACGTGGTCAGATCGTATCTACGAAAAAACCGTTTTATTTTTACTTAATTTACACCTAAGAATCGAGGCATTTTTATTTTTAGGTATTTCCCATAATAAAGTTGAGCAAAAAGGTAGACTTTTGCTTAAAATTGCTTTTTAAAACGCTATTATTATGCGAAGTTTCCAAAAGTTATGACAAATGGGTAATTGTTTGTCGATGCTTAGGTACCAAAGTATTGATTTGAGTTATTTGGTTTTTTTGTTTGTCGTAAAAACGTACAAGAGGGAAGAAGTCAGCGAAATATCATTCTTTGTTTCTCGAAGCTGTGACTACTTGGCGCTGTTGTAAAGTAGTGTCACGGGCGCGGGTAATGAACATAATCTTTTATTCTTGTGATTACCTCGTGCTTGAGCGATTAACTGCGTACTGTTAGTTCTATTTTCGTTACTATTTGTATTTGTGCTCGTGAATGTGTTGAACAATTCGATGGTCCCGAGCGGGTCTATCTTATCTCGCTCAGACCTTTACGCAGTAGCGTAATTGAAAGGGTCCCAGATGTACTAGCGTAATTCTCGCGTCCTCCGCGAAGTATCGTATCTCGGCAGACACTGTTCATTCTAACGCATCTCCGGCCGCGCGTGAGATCCATCGTATCTCCCGCAGCCTTAGAACGGAGTATCGTAACTCGCCGACTGCGATATGCTCTATCGTATCTCAGATGCACCAAAACGTTTCATCGTAAGTCGAAATTTGGTGATTTTTGAAAAACATCACTACTAAGTTCGTTCGAGCTTGAAGAATGCCCAGACAAAATTTTAAATCATTTTGATAATTTTTTGTGCTGTAATTAATTAAAGTAAAACAAGATATCGTATCCCCCCGCGCTCTGAAAGTTCCATTCTAGTTTCTACTCTATCGTAAGTCGTCGAAAATCTCGACGACTTACAATGAAAGAATAAGTTATGTAACGATAACAGTTTTAAGTATGTTATTATTATGACGTGAATGGAAATAATATAATAATTCATTGATTTAAACAGATAATTAATTAATCATGAAATATAGAAAAATAATAATCGTAATGATATTATTAACACCTTTTGAGATTGGGCGACACAAGAATTGTATTACGGTTATCACTATATCTATTCGTTTGAAAATTGACTGAGATTTCGCGATTTTATTTGAAACAAAAATTGATTACCAGTTACAAGATATTTTATTTTTAAATTTTATTCCGAAAACTTTACATAGTATGAAACAATTTCATTAGAAAAAAATATGCATTAGGTATATCTCTACAAGCAGCTATTTTTCACACAGTTCCATACAAATTATTAGCACACATACATGTGCTAATAATTTGAATGAAAGACCTTTCGTCGAAGCATGACGGCTGTCAGGGGGAAAGCCTACCAAAGACCTTCCGACCGAAATATATGATGAATATTATGATAATAGTATATTATGTTTCTATTTTCACAACCCTTTTCATGTCTAAAAAATATTCTGCATATAATGCGCAATATTTAGACATAAATGTTGTGATGATTCAGTGAAATTTTATTTTTGAGAACGCGAAACTTTCAAACCGCGTTTACTGAAAACTTGCGATTCGTAGATACGATGAAACGTTTTGGTGCATCTGAGATACGATAGAGCATATCGCAGTCGGCGAGTTACGATACTCCGTTCTAAGGCTGCGGGAGATACGATGGATCTCACGCGCGGCCGGAGATGCGTTAGAATGAACAGGGTCTGCCGAGATACGATACTTCGCGGAGGACGCGAGAATTACGCTAGTACATCTGGGACCCTTTCAATTACGCTACTGCGTAAAGGTCTGAGCGAGATAAGATAGACCCGCTCGGGACCATCGAATTGTGGAAACCGTGAACATTAGTAAGGCCGAATTTTGTCGAATTTTGAGCCGAATAAGCGTCATTTGCGGGCACTTTTGATTTACTTCTTTAATTTGAAGAAATCTGCAGCTGAGGCGCATCGATTGCTCGTGGAAGCATATGGCGAGGCTGCTTCAAGTGAGAGAAGTTGTCGTGAGTGGTTTCAAAAGTTTAAGAACGGTGAGTTTGACGTCGAAGACAAAGAACGTAGCGGAAGGCCGAAAGTGTACGAAGACGCGGAATTGGAAGCATTATTGGAGGGAGTTTCGTGCGAAACGCAAGAAGAACTTGCACTTACATTACGAGTGACTCAACAAGCAATTTCACATCGTTTAACCCTTAGTGTGCATCCGGGGTCAGCCTGACCCCAACATTTTTTTCTTATCTGAATAGCGTTTACAGCGTAAGCGTCCCCTTAAAATAGTTGTTGCAATCTCTCATTTTCCCTCTTTCACGAAACCTGAAAAACGGCCAACTTCATACTCGAAAATAAATATACTTTTTGGAACGGCTGCAGAGCGGACTATTTTTTCCTTAAAACATGGACCCTCGTCTGTAAAATCCTAAGAGGTTTTCTTTCAAAACTCAAAATTGAAGTTTTTACGAGAATTTTCACCGAAACAGTGCTTTTTTTTTTTGCGTACCGTCAACTTTAAGCACGTTTTTGAACAATTATAAAAGGTTTTTTTTTTGGAAATCTAACTTCGCGGCGTTAAAGTTTGATCGATTCACTGCAAAAAGTGACTCAACCGTTTTTTTTTCCGAAAAGCGCATAGCTACCGAGATATTCGAGGTCAAAAATGGCCTGGGCTCAAATTGACCCCATGTGCACGAAATGATTCGCTGTGAGGGTGTGCACACTAAGGGTTAAAATCGTTGGGAATGATTCAAAAGCAAGGAAATTGGGTTCCATGTGAACTAAAGCCGAGAAACGTTGAACGCCGATTTTGCACATGTGAAATGCAGCTTGCCAGGCATAAGCGAAAGGGTTTTTTGCATCGTATAGTTCACTGGTGATGAAAAATGGATCCACTACGATAACCCAAAGAAGAGGAAATCATGGGGACCACCTGGCCATGCTTCAACATCGACAGCCAAGCCGAATATTCATGGAAAAAGAACTCGTGTTGCGTATTTGGTGGGATCAGCTTGGTGTCGTGTATTATGAGTTGCTCAAACCGAACGAAACCATTACTGGGGCTCTCTACCGAACACAATTGATGAGATTGAGCCGAGCACTCAAGGAAAAACGCGCCCACTATTACTCCAGACACGACAAAATTATTCTCCTGCATGATAATGCTCGTCCACGTGTTGCGGACAAAACCTACTTGGAAACACTCAATTGGGAAGTTTTACCCCACCCGCCGTATTCACCAGACATTGCTCCCTCTGACTATCATTTCTTTCGATCGATGACGCACGGCTTGTCTAAGCAGCACTTCACATCATACGAAGATACCAAAAATAGGGACGATTTGTGGATAGCCTCAAAAGATGAAGCGTTCTTCCGACGCGGTGTCCATATGCTGCCAGAAAAATGGCAAAAAGTAGTGGCTAGCGATTGACAATATTTTGAATAAAACTTGAAGTACCGTTCTTTCACAATAAAGGCCCAATTTTTTATAAAAAAAAAAACGGCGGAGACTTATTTTTACTCACAATACTAATAAGATTAGAGCGAACGACGGACTTACGTTTTCACACCCGTGTACTGAGCGTCCGTTTGACTCTTGAGCTTGGCTCGCCACTCTTGGCCCCGGGAAGTTCTGAAAATACGAATTGTTTATTGTCGAGTACGATGAGCAGTGCGTTGTGGCAAATCTTTGAATGCTTTTTTTTCCCTCAAAAAAGAAGAAAGAAAAACTCATTATTGGAATTACGGCTTGCGTAATTCCAATAATGAACGAATTTAAGGTATTACTGGATGAACAGTCGGACAAAAAGTTAGTTCGAAATGGGCGAATCGTTGATTTACAAGTCTAGATCATGTCGTACATGTTTAGCCTTACGAATAGCTAATTTAATAATAAATCAACACCGGACGCGCTAGCGAGGAGCGGATTGTTGTATGGAGTGGAAGTGTGGGGGGTGGAAAAGAAGGGAGAGAGTGGAGAGGGCCCAGGCCCGGTACACAAAAATGACAATGGGGTTGAGGAGAAATACGCCAGAGTACATATGGAAAATGGAGGCGGGGTGCAAGGGAATCGACATAGTTATGGTAAAGCGGGCAGCAGAATACATAGGCAAGATCTTGGGAATGGAGGAAGGACGATGACCGAAAAAATGCCTGTTGGAGGAGGCGAGGGGGCTGATGAATGGTGATGGAAGCAAATGGGGGAAAGAAATGAAGGCGGCAATGGGCCAAGCGGGAGAGGGGCAGATAGGGTAGACGATAAGAAGAGGAAACGTGGAAGAATGGGGAATGAAGGCAGGGAGAGCGGTGCAGAAGCTGACTGATCAGGAGGTACAGAAGATGTGGACAAAAATACACAAGTCCAAATTTTGTAAGGAGTACAGGGAGAGGAAAAAGGAGGTGGGAATGGAGGAATACTGGGACAAAGGGACAACAAGGCGGAGAAATCAGGGAAACTTGGGCAAAGATGAGGTGCGGAAGCATGGGAAGAGAGGCGGAAAAAGGGTTTAAAGAAACGGGGTGCAGAGTATGCGGGAAATCGGAGGAGACACTAGCGCACATTATGGAATGCAACGAAGCTAGGAGACATAGATAGATGCAGAAGCATTAAGAAATCTCGAGAAGTGGGAGAGACAACAAATGGAAAAACCAGACGGTGGGTGGAGGAAGGCTCTAGAGGGAAAGGAGATAGTGGAGGAAATATGCGAAACGGTAAGACAATTTGAAAAAATCGCGAAGAAAAAGGAGACGGAGAAGTAGGGCAACGTAAACGAGAGAACTTCGAAAAGAAGAATACCAAGAAGCATAAGCAATACGAATGTAAATAGAGCCGGAAGGAGGGAGACAAAGTGCGCAGGAAAAATGTATATTAAGTTAAGTGAAGCTGTATGTAAAGACGGGAGAGATTGTAAAAACACGCAAGGGTGTACACGGAATAAAGTTTACTATTTTGGATTTAACGCCGGATCCTGAATTAGAAGGTACAAAAAATCGATTTTTTTTTTATTGTTTAAATCTATTCCTGATGTATCTAAGAATGTCTAGACAAAGTTTTATAGCCCAATTCGAAATATTTCCAAAGATACAGCACTGAACGTAGTGGAGTGTCGAGCAGGTATACGGGCGCTCGGGCAGTTAGGGCGCCCGTTTTCTCGAGTTTTCGTTTTTACGATTTTTCTAATTTGGCGTACCTGATTACAAAAAAAACTAGAAGTCCAATCGAAACAAACCAAAGCTTGTTCGCTTCAGTGTCGTTTTCTTTTCTATTTGAACTAAAAACATTGTCGAAAAAAAAATTCTTAACAATTTTTTTAGCAAGTTGAAATAATTTTTTTTTTCACAAAAAGCACATTTTCTACTTCAAACCCGAAAAAACATTGAAATTTCAAAATTTTTTTCGTTTTTTTTTAGTTCATATAGAAGAAAAATATGTCACAATTAAAATGGTTTTTGGTTTTTTTGTTTCAGATGAAAATTACGAGCTCCATTTGTCACGCCGCATGGAAACAGCAGTGTCACGAATGTGCATAAAAATCGGTTGCCTGTTGATATTTTTCTTTAAAAAAAAATTGTTTTCTTATGTTCAGACATGTAATAAAATAATCTGAAAATTTCGCTAAACTTGCTTTTTTTTTTACCCCGAAAAAAATTCCTCAAAATATCGATTTTTCGAACCGGCTAATTCAGGATCCCGCCTTAATAAATCAACACTTAGGAATGTTAAGTTTCCACTTTTAATAACTGAAGTCAAATTCGACGATATTGTCGGGAGCTTGACTGAGATTTTGTCAGTGACTGTACATCCGTTTCAACTGTCCAGCAACAAAAATTTATCCATTTTTTAAATTCAATTAATACGTTCAGATATTGCAGTTAATTTTCGACGGCCAAAAAATGGCCGAAAAATGGCCACGTTCAAAAGTGCATACCGGGGTGAAAAAAAAAATCGTAAAGAATTTTCGAAAAAAAAAGCAAAATAAAGGTAAATCTGTCCTCTTTGAAAGGCCACTTGGGAAATTGAATTATCTTTATTTTTGAGTCCGCTATCTAACTTTTAGTGCGGTAAGAAATTACGACTGGTGTATCGAAACTTTTGGCCGCTAGTGTATAAGCTCATCTAAAACTCAAAGGCTCGTAAATGAATTCGTTCTCCTGTTTCTAGTCTTCTTAAAAATAACGCTTACTTCTTAACTACGTTGCCTTCGGCTTTTGTTTCCTCGTCCTCGCCATTGATCGAGTGCGTGAGAAACGAATGATGAGCAATGTTCCTCACGAGACATTCGCCCTCGATTGCTTCTCCGTTGTTCGGGACTTGGCGTTTTCGCGCCTTCCGAACGCCGCTTGGACCCGCTCTTTTCGCGTTGGCGCGTGGACGCGGCGAAAGACCGTCGGGCGTGCTATCGGAAATGATTTCTGGCTCGCTCAACGTTGTCGTAACGTTGGCGCTTGTATTCACGATCGACGTGATTGTCGTTTCTGCGGCCGAATCGGACGTATCACCGGCATCCGCTTGCATCGAGACCCGAAATTTTGGCAATTTACGACGAGCCTTCGTTGACTTTGGCTTTTTTTTCAACGCTATACGTTCCTCGCCGTTCGTTACTTCGTTATTTTCGACTGGATCAACGTCATTTTCGGCCGACGACGAGGCGGACATCTCCAGCTCGAGAAACGCGCTGAGTACCGGCTGCGATTCGTCTATCGACTCGTGCTCGATTGAAACTGTTTGATCGTCAGACGTATCGGAATCGCCCGTCGGCCTCTTCGCGTTGTACACCATTCGCAAACCTCCGTTCTCTTGTTCCCAAACATCGTTACGACGTTGGAGCACTGGATTTCTGCAAATTCAGAGCTTTGGGAATTCGACGACTGCTGTGGTCCGAATATATTGGGAGTACAAATTAATTCGGTTCGTTTTCAAGAGACGGCTCTGTTATGAATGTTTCACAGTGACAGCTGATTTCGATGGTTTCCGAGAGGTTAGACATCTGTCAATAACATTCAGTTTATATCGCTTTGAGTTCCATTAAGGCAGTAGTCTGCTTTACAGGCTTCAAAAAATCGATTTTTCGTTTTTGTCTTAAATCTATTCCAAAACTATCCAAGAATATGTGTTCAAAATTTTAGAGGCCAATTCGACATATTTTCGAAGCTAGATCAGTTTTAGTGGCCGAGCGTCGAGCAGGTGCGAATGCTCGGGCAGAACTTTACAGCCCGTTTTCTCGAGTTTTCATTTTCACAAGTTTTGGAAAACGGTGCCGGCGATAGTAAAAACAATATATGTCCGATCGAAAAAAACCAAAGTGATCTAGCTTCAGTATTGAATTATCTTCTATTTGAACTAAAAAAGTTGGACAAAAGTACTATTTAAATTACTTGTTTTGCAACTTAAAGTGAATTTTTTTTTTCAAAAAAGTGAATTTTTTTTTCAAACTTCGAAAAAATTTGGAATTTCGTCATTTCTTCGGTATTTTTTTAGTTCATATAGAAAAGGAACTTATAAAAACTAAAAAAAAATTTGGTTCCACTGTTTCAGATGCATCGCACGACCTCCATCACCGGCACCGATTTACGAGTGCACACTCCAGGCGCCCCAGAAAAATCGGTACAACTTTGGCAAATTTCAATAATTTGTAATAATAAAAATTGTTTTTTAAAGCTTGAATATAATATACTATCGTCTCAAAATTTCGTTTACCGCAATCATTTCCTTCCCTTTCAAAAAAATTGTTGAAAAAACGCTTTTTTTTCGGCTCCTAAAGCAGACTACTGCCTTAAAAACCTTGTTTTTTTTACTGTGTTGAATATGTCGAAATTTTGTGTTAACTAAGCAGCATTTGCGGGAAGTTTTACGTTTTCTGCTTTAATTGGAAGAAAAGTGCAGCTGAAGCGCATCGAATGCTTGTTGAAGTTTACGGTGATGATGCTCCGACTGATAAATCATGTAGGGAATGGTTTGCGACGCTTTAAGAACGGTGATGTTCAGCGTTGAAGAGCAAGCCTCGCCCTGGACAGCCAAATGAGCCAATGAGCTGCTACAACCTGGCGATTCCGTTACGGGCGATCGGTATAGACTACAATTGATTCGTTTGAGCCGTGCATTACGAGAAGAAAAACGGCCGGAATACGAGCAAAGACATGAGAAAATTATTCTTCTGGCATGACAACGCTCGGCCTCGTGTCGCAAAAGTCGTAAAGAAAATCTTTGGAAACGCTCAAATGGGATATTTTACCGCACCCGCCGTATTCTCCGGACATTGCTCCTTCTGATTACTGGTTGTTCCGACGGATGCAGCAGGATTTAGCAGATCATCGGTTCACTTCTTTCGCAGAAATCGAAAATTGGCTGAAAACTTGGATCGCCTCAAAAGACGTGACTTTTTGTTCGAGATGGAATTCGAAAATTGGCTGAGAGGTGGGAAAAAGTAGTAGCCAGCGATGGACAATACTTTGATTAAGGGGCCAGTCGACTTTGAAAATATCAAAAAATCGATTTTTTTTATACTGTTTTCGAAAGTACATACATTCAGAAATATTGTGTCAATATTGTGTCAATATTGCCGATTGAGTTTAGGTAAGAGTTTTTCATAATATAAACTTCAAACGCGTTTTTCTCGAAACAACGTTTTCAAAATCTAGCTCCATCGTATCTCTAAAACTAATAAACCGATTCTCTTGAAATTTGAACCACATATTGTAAACATGATTCGCAACAAGATGACCCTCGATGGTTTTAAAAATTTTGATTTTTACTCTTTTTTTTTGTTGCGAAAAACTGCGAAAAAAACGCGTTTTTTTTTACTTTTTTCGTTTTTCATCTGCAATTTTTTTATTTTTTGATAAAACTTTATATCCGAGGGTCATTTTGTAGCTGGTGTCATACTGAATCTAATGGACTTTGATTTTTTTGTTTCAGACAAGCCGTTGCCGAGTTCTGATGGAGCTACCTAGCCCACCTATTTTTGAGGCGTTACGTTAAACTATAGTTTTTGTACTTAAAAATGAATAAAAATGAATAAATGTTATTTATTTATTTATCAAGCCCAACAACTTTTATATTCATATCTTTTATAAAATCCTCAAAAAAAAAATCGCGAAAATAGCCTTTTTTTCGTGGCTCCAAAGTGGACTGGCCCCTTAAACGCGATTATCGCGAAACTACATTTTCAAAAACTGCTCACACTGTAGCTCAAAAAGTTATGGATCGATCTCGCTGAAATTTGGAGAGATTTCTGTCTATGATATTACCGGAAGGATAAACCTGAAGTTTGAAAGATGTCGCGTAGATAAATAATTTTTTTGGGGTAAAAACTGTCGAAAAAATCGTCGAAAATGTGAACTTTTGGTTAAAAAGCCTGGGTTAATTTCTATTTTATACTTTTTTTATAATTTTATAGGTTTATCCTTCCCCTACATGTGTCAGTAATCGAAAAATATTTTTGTTTTCTGTTTCAGATGAACAGTAAGAATGTGAAAAATGGAGCACCTTTCGATGCCACAAGAAAGACGCCTGGGGAAAAGGCTATAACGTCGCAATTTTCTTTTGTAAAAAAAAAAGTTTTTGAGCTCTTAAACGTATAATGAAATGACATTAAAATTTAAAAATGATGCGATTATTTCATCACCATCAAAAAAATTTACAAAAAATGGCTCATTTTCGGGCGTCTAAAGGGTTTTCTCCCCTTAAAGAAAAAAAAACAGCTCACAGAATTAATAGACGTCCCCGGAGGAGACATTTTAACTGGCTACGACATTTTAAAGGCGAAAATAGCCTTTTTTTTCGTGGCTCCAAAGTGGACTGGCCCCTTAATCTATTCATACCTTTTATTTTGAAATAAATGGATTTTTTACCACAAAAAAAAACGGACCGAATTAATTTGTACACCCAATATTAAAAAAAAAAAAAATAGAGAAAATATGCTTTTTTTGGCCTTCGAAATCCACATAACCCCTTAACATAAATCAGAACACTCGTGGGGTAACATAAATTTAGTGTCTTTTTTTACCTCGAGGAAGTAGTCGTACCTCGTTAAGGGCGGGGTAAAGTATTTAAATTTTATTTTTTTAAATTTTTTTTTAAATTTTTTAAATGAATGCATAATATCTCAAGAATATTGTGTTAAAATTTCAAGTCGATCGGAGTAAAATTGACGAAGTTATGAGTATTTGAGCGTCTATTGCTCCATGCCGGGTTTTATACCTGGGCGGCAGCTGCGCGGCGCGCTATTGTATTTTTCGACCCCGAATAAATTTCTTGATAAACGGGCCTGTTCCGGTCCCGTTATGTATATTCGAGGCATGGTGTATATTAGTATACACGACAGTAAAGAAGAAAGAGTTTTGCGTAGACAAACGCAAAAAGATGCTCTCGATCATCTTGATGGAAGCCTTTTGCTCTACGGACCTGGCATCGACGACTTTGAGTGAGTATAAGAAAATTATCGAGTTTTATTTTGAATTTCTAAAAATTCAAAGATAATTGAAAAATCTGAAAAAATTCATACGTATTCAGAGAAATGAACGAATCACGAAAAAAAATTGGGTTGCGGGGAAATTTGTTGACAAATTTTTTTTTTTTCATCATTTTGTTAATAACATTTTGGAATTATTATTATGCAAAATTAATCTTTTGAGTACCTTTAATATGCATGAATTTTCTCAGATTTTTATGCAATCGAGAAGTGTTCTCAAACTTATGTGCAATGAGCGCTAAGCGACCAAACTCTTCTGCGTTTTTCAAACCGTTTTTCTGAGACTTGTCATATTTGAAGTCCGTGTGCACGATAACTCAAAATCTACTGGACCAATCGCTTTGAAATTTTGCACAGTACTTCTTCACATAATTCACCAGGTATTGTCGAGAGCTTTTTTGTTTTTTTTTAATAATTACTAATTTTTCAACAACAAATTAGCCGATTTTTTTAAGCGAAAATCGGGTTTTTGGCTCCCAAGTGCTACGAAAAATCGAAAAATCGAAAAAAAAAAAAAAAATCCTCCCGTCATTACCTCGAGAAACATCTCCTTTAACAAATGCATTTTGATTTTTTTGTTTCAGATTATTCTGTTGCGAGTTATGGTGCACACCGCAAACCAACTTTTTTTCGAGGCGCCTCCGGGGTTTAATTTTCACTCGCTCAATTTTGAATATTTTGCAATGCAAATTTAGGAGAATGTTGTTCAAATGTTACTTTATTATATGTAAATTTTTCAATAAACGAACACTATCCGTTACGCCAAAAAAAAATCTTAAAAACATGCCTTTTTTTCGCCGAATTAACTTTACCCCGCCCTTAAGGTAAAATAAAAGTCGTACGATACCGTAACGCGATGCTTGTTATTATTGGCTCCACTTTTGAATTAGTCCGAGAAGCTAATGAAAACTCACGTGACAAGCTGAACTTCTGAATCTTGCCGTGAATCCGCGCACTTTCCGTACAGCAAGTGGTACACGTGATAGTCGTCCTCGCCGAATCTTTCGTCCAATCTGACGACAAACCAGGATTTAATTGCGTATCAATTCGAGGGCTCGTTCGAACGGAAATCACATTTTCATGATTTTTTTTTTTTTTCGGGTTGTATTATACGAGGTGTGTAAATTAACCCCTTGGTTGGCAGAGAAAATTCGACAAAAGGTGCCCAAAATGGCAGGAAAATTTTTTTGTACTGAAAACTTGTACTCTGGGGTTTTTGAGGGTGCTGATTACGAATCTGAACTCCTTCATTTTGAGTTCAGCATCATACTCAGCGTCCCCGAAAACCCCCGAGTACCACTAATTCTGCTACCAGTGCTCAGAATACTCATACAGATTGAGAATATATATACAGGGTGTCCAATAGGAAGTTGCTAAAACTAAATACGTGTCTCTTCCCTCCATGAATTCAATAGGGTTCCCTTTTTCTAAGGCGCATACCTGAGGCACCGCAGTTTTATTCCAGCCGTAGTTGAAGCAAGTACGCGCGCGTCAGAATGAGTGAGCTCACCACGGAAGAAAAAGTATATCTTATTGAGTGCTTCTTCTCGAGGGGAAAAATTTATAGTAATGCGTATAGAGGGTTTCGTACTAAGTTTGGAACTCATAGAGTTGCCAGCGAAACCACTCTGAAAAGGTAAGAATTTAATATTTATTCATATTCATCTATCACACAACTTGTGTTTCAATTCAATTAAACTGCATTGAAGTAATTTTACGTTAATTTTTGTAGGATAATCGATAACTTCGTGGAGTATGGTACACTCCAGGACCGTAGACACGAGTTGCCAGGTCCATCTGTTACGGTGACTACACCAGAGAAGATCAACGAAGTTGAGAATTATTTCAAACAAAATCCAAATGATTCGATTCGGAAAGCTGCTCAAGCATTAAAAATAATCAAATCATCGTTACACAACATTTTGAAATATTTTTTAAAGTTTCATCCGTATAAAATAAGCACTCGTCAATTGTTAACTGAACATGCCATGACGAAACGCATCGAATTTTGTAACACTATTACGGGAATGTTTGAAGCCGAAGAACTTAATGAGAAAATGATTATTTATTCCGATGAAGCACATTTTTGGATGAATGGGTACGTAAACAAGCAAAATTACCGGTTTTGGGGAACGGAAAATCCCAACATATCGCTAGCGAAGTCCCTTCATCCACAGAAAGTAACGGCACGGGCAGCGATTTCAGTAAAAGGAATTTATTTGCAATTCTTGGAATCTACGGTAACAGGAGAGAGTTACAAACAGCTTTTGGAAACGAAATTCTTCCCTTATGCAAAAAAGAGGGGACTGGTTAAAAATTTTTACTTCATGCAAGATGGAGCGACGCCGCACCGGACTCATGAGGTGTTTGAAGCTATTCATCGCGTATATGGGACTCGAGTAATCGGTCTGGGGTACCCTAAATTTGCTCAAGACGGACGAGAATGGCCTCCGTACTCACCGGACCTGAACCCTTGTGATTTTTTCTTGTGGGGTTACATTAAAGATCATTGTTACGCTAAAAACCCCAGCACAGTAGAAGAACTGATCGCGGCCATCCAGGAAGTGGTTCGCGGCATTACGAACGATATGTTGGACACAGTTTTTCACAGTTTTCAAAAGAGAATTGATTTTTGTGCACAATCTAACGGTTCGCACTTCGAAAATATCTATCATTAATCACTGTACTTTTTCGTTATTTTCATAAGATGTAATAAATTGACATAAAAAATATTTGACTGGGTTTTATTTATGTGCGTTTAAAACTGCAGAGTTTCCTCTATTTAAGGCAGTAGTCTGCTTTACAGGCTTCAAAAAATCGATTTTTCGTTTTTGTCTTAAATCTATTCCAAAACTATCCAAGAATATGTGTTCAAAATTTTAGAGGCCAATTCGACATATTTTCGAAGCTAGATCAGTTTTAGTGGCCGAGCGTCGAGCAGGTGCGAATGCTCGGGCAGAACTTTACAGCCCGTTTTCTCGAGTTTTCATTTTCACAAGTTTTGGAAAACGGTGCCGGCGATAGTAAAAACAATATATGTCCGATCGAAAAAAACCAAAGTGATCTAGCTTCAGTATTGAATTATCTTCTATTTGAACTAAAAAAGTTGGACAAAAGTACTATTTAAATTACTTGTTTTGCAACTTAAAGTGAATTTTTTTTTTCAAAAAAGTGAATTTTTTTTTCAAACTTCGAAAAAATTTCGAATTTCGTTATTCTTCGGTTTTTTAGTTCATATAGAAAAGGAACTTATAAAAACTAAAAAAAAATTTGGTTCCACTGTTTCAGATGCATCGCACGACCTCCATCACCGGCACCGATTTACGAGTGCACACTCCAGGCGCCCCAGAAAAATCGTTACAACTTTGGCAAATTTCAATAATTTGTAATAATAAAAATTGTTTTTTAAAGCTTGAATATAATATACTATCGTCTCAAAATTTCGTTTACCGCAATCATTTCCTTCCCTTTCAAAAAAATTGTTGAAAAAACGCTTTTTTTTCGGCTCCTAAAGCAGACTACTGCCTTAAAGCAATTTCACTTTTCTGATTCTGTGCACGTGTTTTGAAATGACAGCCAATTAGTTTCAGCAACTTCCTATCGGACACCCTGTATATATATCTTTTTTTCAGATGCATACAACATCACCCAGAGTAGGCGCCGATTGAGGCGGTTTTCGGCGGACCATGTTGTAAAAAAAATAAATAAAAACTACATGAAAATATTTAAAATAATTTTTTTTTATGTAGATACATTCTCAAAGGAACAATAAATACATATGTAAAATTTCATCGAGACCACTTCAACGGTTTAAAAGTTATTCCAACCCAAAAGTAACGTCAAAAATCTCGCTCTAGACCAGACTAATGCCTTAAAAAAAAAATTGATCTCAATTACCTTTAGATATGTACAATAATTCCTCCAAACCTCAATTTAATTGCAATGTTAGTATTGAAAAGAAAAAATCCTAAAAAAAGTATCATTTTCCAACCATTCGAAGGTATACAAGGCTTTAATGTACCTATAGTCCTCTGGTCTCATGATTTTCCTCTGTCTGATGCACTCTTCGATGAACCGAACGTCATAAATTTTCGTTCGAACCGGTGGTTCGTTCTTGTCGTACGCCTCTCGGGACGTAAACTTGACGATTAATCTTTCGTCGTTTATTACCATGCCACCTTCGCTCTGAAAAATAGAAGTGGTGAGAACGCAGAAAAAAGTGTCGCAAAAAAAAAAAAAGAATAGCCAGCAAACAAAATATTTCTCCAGCAAAGAAAATCTATAAATATCCGATATTTTCATATATTAAAAAAATACGGATGTGAAATTAAACCTGATTTTTGATTATTTTGATATTTATTTACTTATTTTTTTACGATAATCAGCCTTAAAAATTTGAAAAATCAAGTATTTCCAATTAAAAAATAATTTGAAGTTAATCGATTTGAAGGCAAACGTCCAGTCTTTAACCCTTTGAAGCATAGTGACATACTGGTATGTCACCTACTTCCACTCTGTTTTTCTTGAATAAAAAAATCTTTTAGCGCATAACGACCAATGTAAATGTATAATTAGGATGTTAGGAGATCAATTGTTACTACAATATCACTATTGAGGGCTTATGTTGCACTTAGTGGATGTTGATCATCCCTACAGTACAAAAAAAAAACACGTTTTTTTAGACAATAAATGTAATTGTGCCTAATCTAGCAGGTAAACCATACACAAAAAAATGAATTCAGAGACGTTTTTTGGGTCGCTGATTACGAATTCGAGCTCAAAATCCAGAAATTCAAAATGGCGAATCCAATATGGCGGACCAAAACCGGAGATTTTACTGGAATTACTAAAACATCGGAGTTGCTCAATATGTTGATTCTGTTATACTGAATTTCTAATAGAATTACGCTTTTAGCATTACCCGGAGCTAACGGCGAGGACGTGGCGAGTTTCTTTTTTAATTTTTAATTTAGAACTTTTTAAATTTATATATTTTGACTGGTTTCAAAATTAGCGACTTCAATAACCCTAAAGCACCGAGTTTCCTCTCCATCAAGAGAATTTTATGCTTCAGTTCGCCAGTTATTTTTAAATTATAAGCTCAGATTAGTATCAGTGACCAAGCCAGATTTGTGTTTCATTATCCTATATTGGAACTGCCATTTTTATTGTTCAATTTTCAACTGAGATTCGAATTCAACGACTCAAAAAACCCCTGCATAGGGATTTTCATCTTCATCAAGCTACTTTGAGCATTTTGGTCCGTCGTATTGGATCCGCCATCTTGAGTTTCTAAATTTTGAGTGCAGATTTGTAATCAGCGACCACGAAAACCCCCGAGTACCAACTTTTGCTTTCATCAAACAATTTTTGCATTTGTGGTCCGCCATATTGGATCCGCCATCTTGAATTTTCAAATTTTGAGTGCAGATTTGTAATCAGCGACCCCGAAAACCCCCGAGTACAAAGTTTTGAGCTGATTGCACGTAAGGAAAAATGTATGCTTCAAAGGGTTAAGGGATAACACCACTCTAGGATTTTGGAAAAATCGTTTTTTTTTTGCTTAAAAAATACTCGAGGGTCATAAAAACAATATGCAATTGGTCCTGTAGCGATTTTTTTTCTTTTTAAGGTTCAATTATCGATTTTCAACTTTAAACTCGTACAATACATCGTACGACTTAACAACTTTAAACGCGTTTTTTCTCGAAACCACTTTTTTCAAACTGGGAGGACGGATTACTCGAACTTGCATGGATCGATTTGAAATTTTGATAGTAGCTTCACAAAGGTGGGAGAGGAAAAAACGAGAGCGGAGCAGTAATAGGGAAGGAAAAGATCTTTGCAATAAAGTATGCAGACGATGTGGCGGCGTTAGCGGATACGGGAAGATGGTTTAAAGAGTATTATTAAAGACCTTGAAAAATGGGCAAGCATCAATAAGATGGAGGTAAATGCGAAAAAGACAAAGATTATGATTTTCAGCAATGGAGGTAAAGGTAAGAAAGAGAGAAGAATGGGAGATTAACGGGGAAAAGATTCAATTAGTGAATGAATTTAAGTATTTAGGTTATTGGTTTACATGCAAAAATTCTATTTGGGTACATGGAAGAAGGGTGGCAGGAAAAACACAAAAAGCGGCAAATACGGTATGGGGAATTTGGAAGAGGGCAGGGAGGGTCGTGATCAGCCCCCTGGCACTGCTGGGTCTACCGTGTCCCCGTTATTGTCGCCACGTGAACTAACCCACCATGGGGCGCTAGTAGTCGCCCGCATGACCGCCACTCCAGTCGCGCAGCGTCTGCATAATTTGCATTCGACGCGTTTGGATAATTCATTATTTAGATTAGAATTTAAAAGTATATGTGTATATGGGGAGGGATGCAATATTTACACTTGTTGAAATATGATGTATTATAAAAATATTTATTGAACGAAATAAACAGAAAACATTATTTTTTTTTTAAATAATGGACTAGTCACGTTGTACAGTGTTTTGCAATTTTTTTTCTTGTCGAGATTGCTTTTTTTTTGTTCTGCGTTGAGACGTGAAGAATATTGCTGCATCCGCTTCTGGATCTTTTGGTACATTGAAAAAATGCGATTTTTCCTTGTTTGATTGATAACCTGACGTGCAGCCAAGGACCACGCACGCAGGCATTCTTAAATATAAGCACAAAAACCACAAAAATTGTTTTTTATTTTATCGCTACACTAAAATTGTTTATTATTTTATCACTTTATAACACTACACTACGATTTTTTTTATTCGAGAACGACAGATCGAGAAAACGAAAAAAAAAAGCATCCACTTGGTCCACGCGACGAAAAAGATGACGAAATAATACGGAGAGGCGCTTTGCGGAGGTGGGGGTCATGCGGGCGACTACTAGCGCCGCATGGTGGGTTAGTTTACGTGGCGACAATAACGGGGACACGTTACGTTAAGAGAATTTATCCCAGTTTCAGCCCCCTGGTCGTGATGGAGAAGAGGCTTTATTTGTTAGAGACTATAGTGAAGGCAGGAGCTATGTATGGTGTGGAGCAGGGGAGTGACACAGGCCGCTGGAGTCGCTTCGCTGAATGTCCGTCTTTTGTGTTGCCAAATTTCGTCACCTGTGGCGCCACTTATCTTCCCACCGCAGTGCTCCCGAAATGCATTCAAAGCATTCAAAGATACATGTCAAATAATCTAATGAAATAAATAATCTAATAACAATAAATAGTAAAGAATGGAATAATAAATGATTTATTTCGTTATTGTAAATGTTAAATATTAGATTTTAGATGGTAGACACTTCTGTATACGAACGAAAGGAAAAGGAAAAGATGTACAAATGCGTAAAAAATCTCGTCCTTCCGGAAGTCTTTTTCGCACACCGCTCTCCCTGCTTTCACACAACTGTCGGGTCGCTTCACTGCGTCTTTCCATAACTTTAAAGCTTCTGAATGTCGGGGTATTGTAAAAAAAAAATGTACTTTCACGAGGTTTGTCGAAGCCGAAGCGTACCTCGAATCGCAGCCGGGTACAATGCACGTTGGCATAATCGTAAAAATAATTACACCATATTATGCACAAAGTAACAGTTAACAAAACAACGTGACAAAACAACTTAACAAAACGATGATTCAACAATAAAATTTAACACGATTTTTTAACCTCAAAATCTTGACAACTCACAGGTGTAGTAAAGTCAAGCACTCGATGAGAAGATAAATGGCGCCACTTACAGAGCGCTAAAGGAACTACAGAATGCGGACAGAATGCGAACCGGGCCGAAGTATAGGGAAGTAGCACCGTGTCACCGTGACATTAGGAGTAGAAAGAACAACGCCAAATTATATACGGAGAAGAGAGCTAGGAGTACCGACCATGGAGTACTTAAAGCCGTCTTCTAGTCTAGAATTTTGAAAAAATCGATTTTTTTTTTGCATATTTTCAATGTTTAGTATTTCAAGAATATACCCTCCAAAGGAAATGTGGAAATTCCAAATATTAACGGAGTTACAGCTGTAATTAGTGAGGTGGAAACTCAACCGGCGCTGCCGGACCGAATCGAACAATAGACGGTTCCGTATGCTCGACTACCTGAGGCCCAAAAGACATCAAAAGACTTCGATTTTGAAGAAGAAGGAGTATTTTATGGACCAGGAATCGCCGATTAACGAAATGTATCTATATGCACCATTATATGACTTAGACTGCCTGAAACTGTACTCGAATCTTTAAACGCGTTTTTCTCGAAACTACTTTTTTCAAGACGGTTGACATGATATCTCAAGTTGTAATGAACCGATTTACTTGAAATTTTTTGTGGACCTTCTCTATACACCCCTCTATCGCCCCTACCAGATTTATCGCGAAATTTTGTTACTAATTATTTAAAAAAAATCAACAATCGTGAAAAAAAAACGGCAAAAAATGACCTTTTTTTTTTAAACAGCCGCCATTTTGCGAATTTTTTTTTTTGCCTGAGGTAGGGGCTATAATGACATCCTTACTAATTAAGAATCTATTTTTTTTTTTCAGATGACCAGGAGGGTTGGAATCGTGTCAACCAGGAGAGACCGTTTTTTTTTCCACACCCACTTTACCAGCCTGCATCTACCAGAATTATGGATTTTTTTTTTTGCCAATTTTTTTATACAATGTCAAAGGATGAATAAATATGTGGTAAAAAGATAGATACGGAAATATTTTGTTTTTTTTTTAATCGCATGTTGAAAAATCCCCAAATTTTGGCCCTCTAGACTAGAAGACGGCCTTAATAAGGGAAAGGGCGTTGAGGTATATGAAGGAGGTGCTGAGGGTGGAGAAGGTGAGCTGGCCAAAAGTCTGTATATTAGAAGAAGTAAGAGCAATCGTAAACGGAAGTCCATCAAAGTGGGGTGAAAATTTTGAGAGAGTTTTGAGGGATATAGGAATTGAGGAACTCATGATGATACAGGAGGGAAGAGAAGTGGAGGAAATAGATACAAAAATTAAGGAAGGGCTAGAGAGCTTAAAAAAGAACATTTTAAAGATGGAAGAGGAAAAAAATTGAAAAATCAACATATAATGAAAAATATCTAGTTGAAAAGGAGGAAAGACCATGGAAGTACTGGTCGGACGAGGGAATTAAAGGAAATGACAAAGAAATGTGGGCAAGAATGAGATGTGGAAATATAGGAAGAGCGGGAAAGAAAAGGTGAAAAAGATTGGAGGTGCAGGATATGTAAAGAGGAGAGCGAGACGATAGTGCACCTGTTGGTATGTGAAAAGGGATGGGAACGAGTATCTGAGAAGGCAAAAAAGAGCGTGGACGAATGGGCGCGTGGAGTAGATATGCTGGAGATAAAGGAAGAAATGATAAATATGTTGAGGGGAAAGATCCAAAGAGGAATGTGCGGGTATTATCGGGAAATAGAGGAGTGGTGTAAGAAATTGGGTAAGGTGGAAGGGAAAGGAGAGAGTGAATGAGGGGAATAGTAGAACAAGAAAAAGACAAAAAAAAAGATGGAAAGAGTTAAGGGGAGGAGCAGGCGAAACGAAAAATAGGTTAAGATAGAGAGTAAGAAAAAATATATGTTTGTAAAAGACTTGTATTAAAAGTCATCCAAATAAAACTCGATTATACATATATATATAGCAGCTTCACAATTACATTCTCTATGGGAGTACGTAGCCGTTTTTTGATTAAATATAAACTTTTTTTCTTTATAAACAATTTACTGCTTATTTTTTGGGAAAAAAATCGATTTATTTCTTCCAAAGTGCACCATTTTTTTTTTCAAAATTTGATAATAAAAAAATCCCTACGTAGTCCCATAGCTAATAATATATAGATTATAATTTTTTTTTGGTTTTTTTTCCAGGTCTTACACTTTACGAGAAAACCGTCCTCCCATGAAACTATTTGTAAAAAAAAACACGATGGGATTTCGAGATGGGCTCCGTCACCGCGATTTTGTATGAAAATTATAATAATTTTTTTTTTTTAATACTTTAATACGCGTTAAATAAACCCTCTCAAAAGAAATCCTATTCCTTTTTTCATACTCCGAAAATAAATTGTCAAAGTTAGGCCATATTTTCTGCCGCTGGAGTGGTGTTATCCCTTAAGGCCGTGGCTGCTGCCTATAATTACCAAACTTACCGCGATCATGTCGGTGAATGTGGCGTATTCGGCCTCATCGAGGTTTATCAGGTCGAACAGAACGGGCTCGCTGTTGATACGGAATAGCGGCATCGTTTCGACTCTGGTTGGGACGCAAAGAGTTCGATTATTCGGTACATTTCTAACGATCGTTCTGTGCAATCAATTCGATTTTTTTCTTTAAGGGGCCAGTCCACTTTGAAAATTTCGAAAAAATCGAAAGCAAGCAAGACTCGAAGAAATCGACGATGATGAGCAATAAGAAGGGATTTTGTACGGTGCAGGAATTGCCGATTGAGTTTAGGTAAGAGTTTTTCACAGTATAAACTTCAAACGCGTTTTTCCTCGAAACAAACGTTTTCAAAATCTAGCTCCATCGTATCTCTGAAACTAATGAACCGATTCTCTTGAAATTTCAACCACACATTGTAAACATGATTCGCAACAAGATGACCCTTGATGGTTTTAAAATTTTGATTTTTACTGTTTTTTTTTTTGCGAAAAACTGCGAAAAAAACGCGTTTTTTTGTACTTTTTTCGTTTTTCATCTGCCATTTTTTTATTTTTTGATAAAACTTTATATCCGAGGGTCATTTTGTAGCTGGTGTCGTACTGAATCTAATGGACTTTGATTTTTTTGTTTCAGACAAGCCGTTGCCGAGTTGTGATGGAGCTACCTAGTCCACCTATTTTTGATGGCGTTACGTTAAACTATAGTTTTTGTACTTAAAAATGAATAAAAATGAATTAAAATTTTTTATTTATTTATGAAGCCCAACAACTTTTATATTCATATCTTTTATAAAATCCTCAAAAAAAAAAATCGCGAAAATAGCCTTTTTTTCGTGGCTCCAAAGTGGACCGGCCCCTTAAACGCGATTATCGCGAAACGACATTTTTAAAAACTGCTCACACTGTAGCTCAATAAGTTATGGATCGATCTCGCTGAAATTTTGAGAGATTTCTGTCTATGATATTACCGGAAGGATAAACCTGAAGTTTGAAAGATGTCGCGTAGATAAATAATTTTTTTGGGGTAAAAACTGTCGAAAAAATCGTCGAAAATGTGAACTTTTGGTTAAAATGCCTGGGTTAATTTCTATTTTATACTTTTTTATAATTTCATAGGTTTATCCTTCCCCTACATGTGTCAGTAATCGAAAAATATTTTTGTTTTCTGTTTCAGATGAACAGTAAAAATGTGAAAAATGGAGCATTTTTTGATGCCACAGGAAAGACGCCTGGGGGAAAAGGCTATAACGTCGCCATTTTCTTTTGTAAAAAAAAAAGAAAGTTTTTGAGCTCTTTAAACGTATAATGAAATGACATTAAAATTTAAAAATGATGCAATTATTTCATCACCATCAAAAAAATTCACAAAAAATGGCTCATTTTCGGGTGTCTAAAGGGTTTTCTCCCCTTAAAGAAAAAAAACACCTCACGGAATTAATAGACGTTTGTTTGGATTTTCAAAACCCAAACAAACGCAAACTCGATCGCTTGGCGATTAGCTCCAAAACATCTCTATTCTGGGTACAACATAATCGAGGCAGCGGCATTTCTTGCTGCTATTTTATTCAATGAAGGAAATTCAGCCCTACTCATGGTTACGAATGAACTACAAATCGTAGTCGGCGGGCAGAGCTACGGCTATGCCGAGCAAATGGATCAGATGCGCGTTGCTCGGCAAAATAGAAGTTTATTAAAGACAAAAGAAGCTCGAAAAGCTCGTAAAGAGGAAACGCAAGCTTCAAATGTGTTGCACGAGGAAGAGAAAGGCCGCCGTATGGTGCTGGAATCGACTCAGTCGATTCAGTATACGACTGCATACATTCAGTATATGACAAAGAATTTACTGTGTAAATTTTGAATCAAATGGTAGCATTTCGTTAAGTGTTCCGAAACTCCTTAAGGCGGACAACCACTTTAGATGCTACAAAAAATTAATTTTTTTTTCAATTTCATTAATCGTTGGCAAAATATCTTAAGAATACAGCCTGAAAATTTCAAAACGATATTTGGATTCCTTCTAACGGTACGTATATAAATGATAAAGACTCTCCGCTCGACTCCCAAGAGCGCTTAGATATCCACGAGCGTTCAGTTACGTAGTTTGTTTGGCTTTTCAAAACCCGAACAAACCCAAACTCGACCGTTCGGCGATTAGCTCCACAACATCTCCATTCTGGGTACAATATAATCGAGGTAGCGGCATTTCTTGCTCCTATTTTATTCAATGAAGGAAATTCAGCCCTACTCATGGTTACGAATGAACTACAAATCGTAGTCGGCGGGCAGAGCTACGGATATGCCGAGCAAATGGATCAGATGCGCGTTGCTCGGCAAAATAGAAGTTTATTAAAGACAAAAGAAGCTCGAAAAGCTCGTAAAGAGGAAACGCAAGCTTCAAATGAGTTGCACGAGGAAGAGAAAGGCCACCGTATGGTGCTGGAATCGACTCAGTCGATTCAGTATACGACTGCATACATTCAGTGTATGACAAAGAATTTACTGTGTAAATTTTGAATCAAATGGTAGCATTTCGTTAAGTGTTCCGAAACTCCTTAAGGCGGACAACCACTTTAGATGCTTCAAAAAATTAATTTTTTTTTCAATTTCATTAATCGTTGGCAAAATATCTTAAGAATACAGCCTGAAAATTTCAAAACGATATTTGGATTCCTTCTAACGGTACGTATATAAATGATAAAGACTCTCCGCTCGACTCCCAAGAGCGCTTAGATATCCACGAGCGTTAAGTTACGTAGTTTGTTTGGCTTTTCAAAACCCGAACAAACCCAAACTCGACCGTTCGGCGATTAGCTCCACAACATCTCCATTCTGGGTACAATATAATCGAGGTAGCGGCATTTCTTGCTGCTATTTTATTCAATGAAGGAAATTCAGCCCTACTCATGGTTACGAATGAACTACAAATCGTAGTCGGCGGGCAGAGCTACGGATATGCCGAGCAAATGGATCAGATGCGCGTTGCTCGGCAAAATAGAAGTTTATTAAAGACAAAAGAAGCTCGAAAAGCTCGTAAAGAGGAAACGCAAGCTTCAAATGTGTTGCACGAGGAAGAGAAAGGCCGCCGTATGGTGCTGGAATCGACTCAGTCAAATCAGTATACGACTGCATACATTCAATATATGACAAAGAATTTATTGTGTAAATTTTGAATTAAATGGTAGCATTTTGTTAAGTATTCCGAAACTCCTTAAGGCGCACAACCACTTTAGATGCTTCAAAAAATTAATTTTTTTTTCAATTTCATTAATCGTTGGCAAAATATCTTAAGAATACAGCCTGAAAATTTCAAAACGATATTTGGATTCCTTCTAACGGTACGTATATAAATGATAAAGACTCTCCGCTTGACTCCCAAGAGCGCTTAGATATCCACGAGCGTTAAGTTACGTAGTTTGTTTGGCTTTTCAAAACCCGAACAAACCCAAACTCGACCGTTCGGCGATTAGCTCCACAACATCTCCATTCTGGGTACAATATAATCGAGGTAGCGGCATTTCTTGCTGCTATTTTATTCAATGAAGGAAATTCAGCCCTACTCATGGTTACGAATGAACTACAAATCGTAGTCGGCCGGCAGAGCTACGGCTATGCCGAGCAAATGGATCAGATGCGCGTTGCTCGGCAAAATAGAAGTTTATTAAAGACAAAAGAAGCTCGAAAAGCTCGTAAAGAGGAAACGCAAGCTTCAAATGAGTTGCACGAGGAAGAGAAAGGCCGCCGTATGGTGCTGGAATCGACTCAGTCAATTCAGTATACGACTGCATACATTCAGTATATGACAAAGAATTTATTGTGTAAATTTTGAATTAAATGGTAGCATTTTGTTAAGTATTCCGAAACTCCTTAAGGCGCACAACCACTTTAGATGCTTCAAAAAATTAATTTTTTTTTCAATTTCATTAATCGTTGGCAAAATATCTCAAGAATACAGCCTGAAAATTTCAAAACGATATTTGGATTCCTTCTAACGGTACGTATATAAATGATAAAGACTCTCCGCTCGACTCCCAAGAGCGCTTAGATATCCACGAGCGTTCAGTTACGTAGTTTGTTTGGCTTTTCAAAACCCGAACAAACCCAAACTCGACCGTTCGGCGATTAGCTCCACAACATCTCCATTCTGGGTACAATATAATCGAGGTAGCGGCATTTCTTGCTGCTATTTTATTCAATGAAGGAAATTCAGCCCTACTCATGGTTACGAATGAACTACAAATCGTAGTCGGCGGGCAGAGCTACGGCTATGCCGAGCAAATGGATCAGATGCGCGTGGCTCGGCAAAATAGAAGTTTATTAAAGACAAAGGAAGCTCGAAAAGCTCGTAAAGAGGAAACGCAAGCTTCAAATGTGTTGCACGAGGAAGAGAAAGGCCGCTGTATGGTGCTGGAATCGACTCAGTCGATTCAGTATACGACTGCATACATTCAGTGTATGACAAAGAATTTACTGTGTAAATTTTGAATCAAATGGTAGCATTTCGTTAAGTGTTCCGAAACTCCTTAAGGCGGACAACCACTTTAGATGCTTCAAAAAATTAATTTTTTTTTCAATTTCATTAATCGTTGGCAAAATATCTTAAGAATACAGCCTGAAAATTTCAAAACGATATTCCGTTTCCTTCTAACGGTACGTATATAAATGATAAAGACTCTCCGCTCGACTCCAAAGAGTGCTTAGATATCCACGAGCGTTCAGTTACGCAGTTTGTTTGGATTTTCAAAACCCAAACAAACGCAAACTCGACAGTTTGGCGATTAGCTCCACAACATCTCCATTCTGGGTACAATATAATCGAGGTAGCGGCATTTCTTGCTGCTATTTTATTCAATGAAGGAAATTCAGCCCTACTCATGGTTACGAATGAACTACAAATCGTAGTCGGCGGGCAGAGCTACGGCTATGCCGAGCAAATGGATCAGATGCGCGTTGCTCGGCAAAATAGAAGTTTATTAAAGACAAAAGAAGCTCGAAAAGCTCGTAAAGAGGAAACGCAAGCTTCAAATGAGTTGCACGAGGAAGAGAAAGGACCGCCGTATGGTGCTGGAATCGCTGATTAATCGCTAAGACACTTTATCATTTGATTAAACAAATTTGACTTTGAGTTTTTCGTTTGTGAAACTTTAAACGTGTTTTTCTCCAAACGACATTCTTTCAATTTGCGAGAATCATAACTCAAAAACTAATTGATGGATCGTCTTCAAATTTGGTACACGTTTACATAATTTATTAAAACATGAACCTAAAGTTGGAAAGATTGGATCGTTTAAAACATATTTATTATTGCAAAATGCCGGTAAAAAAAAATGCTAAAAATCGATCATTTTTTTCAAACACGTTCCAACATTAAATTATCAATTTTTTTTTCTTCAACATTTAGGTTCATCTTCTTAAAAAAACATCTCAAGAATGTATAAAAATTTGTTGGACTATTTCAGATGCGAATTGCGAGCTGCACAATTGCCCGCAAATCGACAACGACGATGATGACGCGCCGAGGGACACAGCGGATCACAACTTAATCAATGCACGAAATAACTTGAAAAAATTAACAGAGATGCGATGAAAATATGAATAAAAAAAAAAATGCAAAAAATCTAATTTTCGGTCTCCTAAAGTGGTTGCCCGCCTCAAACCTCGATGTAACATTGAACGGTGAACATAACCTGTAAAATGTGCTTGAACATAAATTCGTTGCTACAACGATATATTAGAAATTTTCAAATGATTTATTCTTGCACGAATTCCACGTATTTAATTCTATTTTCGAGTTATCGTTTTCACTTGACGTGGCACAGTATTTAATCGGACGTTACTATTTTTATTTAAAGTCATTCCTACCGTTCGCGGAATAATTGTTTTCGTGGAATATGAGAATTCTCATTGAAACATATCGACGAACGATATTTTTTTGTTTTGTTTTTGCTGATCCTTTGATTTTCGCTTTAATCGAATATTTTGTAATACACGTAAACGTCGAAACGCGTTACACTTTTTGTTCCCGAACTCGTGGAATTTGGCAAATATATGAAAACTTAATGTACGATCGTGACGACATTTCTCCCGTAAGAAATTCGGCTAAGTATGGAGACTTTAGAATTATTTGTTTTAGCCCGATTAGCCGGTAAGTTGTTTCGAAAGTAGTTATCGAAATCGTTAAAAATGAGAATGGGAGAAGATGTTTACATACCGAGTAACAACAATAGCCGCCGGCTGTTTGTCCACGAAACTAACAAACGTTCTGTGTAAAGTACGCGCTCGTACATACAGGTCAAAGAGGATTGGATAGAGTGGAAGCTGACCCGTATACGATTGTGCGTGCCATCTGTAGTTTTAGTCTCCAAGTAAACGACCTATACGCGCATGCGCTTTGTCCGAAGGGCAGAATGGCTTGTACAACACAGCAGAGGGACGCGACCACGGTCTCACATAGCTCAATAAACTTAGCCGCCGACTATGCAAATATCGAATTCTTTCCTATGCCAAACGATTGTTAGTCGTTTGTTAGTGTTTGTTAGACGAAATCAAGTGTTTGTTAGACTTAATTTATTGAATAATACGAAAAACTTTTCATCGTAACCAATCGATTGTTAGTCGTTTGTTATTGATTGTTAGTCGATTTTTATCGTTTGTTAGAGCTTAATGTTTTATTTAATCGTGGAAAAACTTTTCGACCCCGAAGAACGCTGCAAGCCGCGTGAAGTTGGCAGCATGGCCGCGAGGGCCGGTACGGCTGTGACCGCCTTCTCCTCATTTTCAGCAAAATAGTGATTCTACTTATCCTACTCGATTGTTAGTCGTTTGTTAGTGATTGTTAGTCAATTTTTATCGTTTGTTGTAGCTCAATTTTCATTTAATCGGTGAAAAACTTTTCAACCCCTGTGAAACGATACAAGGGTCATGAAGTTGTCAGCATGGCCGTGAGGACCATCCGCGAGGATGCCGAGTACGGCAAAGCCGTACTCGACATGCCATTGCACACCATTGGCATGCCATTGCACGTCATTGGCATGTCATTGCACGCCATTGCACGCCATAGGCATGGCATTGTACGCCTTCGGCACGCCTTGGCATGCCATTGCACGCCATTGGCGTGCATAGCCCGGTATACAAACGCGTATTCTAATACGCGTCTTGCATAGCCGTCTTCTAATACAAGACGCGTATTAGAATACGCGTCTTGTATTAGAAGACGCGTATTAGAATACGCGTCTTGTATAGCCCGGTATACAATACGCTTATTAGAATACGCGTCTTGTATAGCCCGGTATACAAGACGCGTATTCTATTACGCGTCTTGCATAGCTCGGTATTCAAGACGCGTATTCTAATACGCGTCTTACATAGCTCGGTATACAAGACGCGTAGTCTAATACGCGTCTTGCATAGCCCGGTATACAAGACGCGTATTCGAATACGCGACTTGCATACCCCGGTATACAAGACGCGTATTTGAATACATAGACAACAATGTTTCTTATGCCTAGTCCCTGCTTAACCTAATAAGCTTTACCTAGTGCTTTGCGCTGTTTTTGTACATCAGTAACGGTGCATGCTCTGCTGGGGATATTATGTTTCTACATTAGTGGTTAATTAAATCGGGTAGTGGTGTTTGTCTTACGTATAGGAAAACTGTTTAGAAAAAACCTATTTTTACTTTCTTTTTACAAAAATAAATTCGGGCAGGGCATTTTTGTATGTTTGTAGTTAATGTATCCTAGTTTGGTTCTCTGAATATCGGTAACGCTTGATACGTTAATTTGTGTTTGATTTCGAATGGGCTGTTGTGTTCCCTTATTGTGGTGATGCCTTTTGTGAGCGTATTGCCATTGAGTTGCGTCTGGTAGAATTTTTCACCCAGTTCTTTGGTATATTCGTGGATTAATGGTAGTTTGGTCACTTCATGCATATCACTTATTTTAGCGTACGAATTTTCCGATAATATTAACCTAAGGCACTTGTTTTGTAGTATTTGTAAGTGTTTAATATTTGTTGCAGCTGCGCTACACCATATCGGATATCCGTACATTATTATGGGTCTAATTATCATTTTGTAGATTAGAAGTTTATTATACGTAGACAGTGGCGAATTTTTAACCATTAACGGGTATAGTTTTCTAAGTACTATATAGGCCTTTCGTAATTTTTCTTTTATATGATTTTTAAAAGTTAGCTTAGGATCTAGGTGTACTCCCAGGTATCGCACAGAATTCGTCGGCTGTATATTGTGTCCGTATACTGTGATTGGTTGTTTGATTCTTAAATTGTTAAATTTTTTGGCAAGTACTATTATTTCTGTTTTTGTTGCATTTAATGAGATTTTCCATTTCGTATAGAATTTCTCAAGAATATTTATGTGTATTTGGGTTTGCTTAGCCACTATTGCATCGAATGAGTGCGCATATATAGCTGTATCATCTGCGAAAAGCGCCGTTGAAGTTTTTTGAAACTGCGTTATATCATTTAAATATATGTTGAAGAATTTGGGGCCTAAGACAGAGCCTTGTGGTACCCCGGCTCCAATTTTTCACTTTCCCGAGTGTGCGCCATCAACCATTACTGTTAGATGCCTGCGTCTTAGGTAATCACTTATCAATTTCATTAGTGTCGTTGGATATTTATTTTGCATCATTTTGTAAATAAGTCCGTCTATCCATACTCTGTCAAAGGCTTTTTCTATATCCAGCAATAGCAAAACAGTAACATTGTTCTTGTTGAAGTTAATAATTGTATCGTTTACTATTCGTGTTACCTGTTGGACAGTATTATGGCCATCTCTAAACCCAAACTGATTGTCGATTAGGACCTTATTTTGTTTTTCGAATTTATTCAGTCTGTGGTGTATTATTTTTTCAGTAAGTTTTCCCATAGTTGAGAGGAGGCTAATGGGCCTGTAGCTGCTCGGCTCGTTTTTATTTTTGCCTGGTTTTAAAATTGGTATGACGTTTGCGGTTTTCCACTGGGACGGAAAGTAAGAGAGTTTAAAGGAGGCATTTATTATATATGTGAGTTGCACTATTACTTTGCGGGTAAGATTATTAAGTATAATATTTTGGATTTTGTCAATACCTGGTGCTTTTTTTGACGGTAACTTAATTATTTCCTTAGTGATTTCCCTAGGAGATGTCATGTACTTGATCCAGTCATTGTGCACATTATTATTTACTAGGAAATGTTCTACTCCTTCCGTTACTTCAGCCTGTTCACGCGTATTGATTATGGTATCTATGTTGTGGACTCTTTCGTATCTGGACGAGAACTGGTGCTTTCAGCGTGGTATGGTCGTTGGCTGATATCGAATGACTTACAGTTAGATTTTAAGTTAGTTTTATAGGTACACGCACGAGGTAAAAGTTTCGGCCGCAGCGTATATAGTCAAATCCACGGTCTTACATACAGGTCGGGAAACTCCCATGGTGGGGGTAGGTCGCGTTTTGTAGACATAAATATTAGAGTGGCCGCTAAAGTCGCTTCGATCGGTTACCCGCTTAGTCGTGCGTCGGCGTAAGCGCGGGAAGGATCTCTTTCGCAATCCCACCCGGAGGCTTCCGCCAGGGTGCCATCTCCGTACTTGTACATACCTATTTATTATAATGGCGAATTTATAGCACGTAGCAAGAGGCGTTTCGGAATGAATATACTCGGAAAAAATATGTCATGAAGCGCAATCGCAACTTTACCTTCGTAATTTAAGAGAGCCCGACAAACATAAACGATTTAAGGCCTTGTATACGCGAAAAATTTCAAAATTTTTAATTTTTTAAAAAGTTTTTAATTCCATTAGCCTGAATGGTTAGGAATATTTTAAGCTTTACAGAATTGAAAAATTCCAAAAATTGTTAGGTTACAGCATTTAGAGCTCGTAATAGATACCGCGCGGCGCGCCCGACCGCCAACTTCAAAGCCGTTTTTCCACAATTCACTTTTTTCAACCTTGTGAAAGTTCGAACTCTTGAACGAAGGTTCAGATCGCTTTGAAATTCTTACAACATATTCTTAGTATCATCACCTATCGTGTGAACCACAGAAACAAAAATTTCAATGACACAAAAAAATAAAATACCGACAGAAAATTGAGTAAAAAAATGTTAAGTTTCGAATTTTTATTATAATAATTTTTTTTTAAATAATATTGTTGGTTCACACTGAAGATACATTCATTATGCAATTATAAATATGTTCATTTTTTTTTCAGCCACTCACATCGATGCCGAGAACTTTCACCATAAACGCGCGTGCAAAAAAAATACTTTGCTTTATGTTATATCTTCGCCATTTGTTAATATTTTTTATTTTTTTTTACATATACTTAACCATGTGCATAAATGATCTGTAAAAAAAAAGTCAATATATGCGTCATTTTTTTTTAACCGCGTCTAGAAAAGTACCTTCGAAAATCGGCGAAATCGCGTATATAAGGCCTTAATATATTATTTGGACTCAAATTGCTCATGGCTCGAGCAGTTAAAGTGGTGTTGGAGCACTACTCTACCATATTTAAAAAAAACTAAATAACACTAAATTAAGGCAGTAGTCTGCTTTAGGAGCCGAAAAAAAAGCGTTTTTTCAACAATTTTTTTGAAAGGGAAGGAAATGATTGCGGTAAACGAAATATTGAGACGATAGTATATTATATTCAAGCTTTAAAAAACAATTTTTATTATTACAAATTATTGAAATTTGCCAAAGTTGTAACGATTTTTCTGGGGCGCCTGGAGTGTGCACTCGTAAATCGGTGCCGGTGATGGAGGTCGTGCGATGCATCTGAAACAGTGGAACCAAATTTTTTTTAGTTTTTATAAGTTCCTTTTCTATATGAACTAAAAAAATACCGAAGAAATGACGAAATTCCAAATTTTTTCGAAGTTTGAAAAAAAAATTCACTTTTTTGAAAAAAAAAATTCACTTTAAGTTGCAAAACAAGTAATTTAAATAGTACTTTTGTCCAACTTTTTTAGTTCAAATAGAAGATAATTCAATACTGAAGCTAGATCACTTTGGTTTTTTTCGATCGGACATATATTGTTTTTACTATCGCCGGCACCGTTTTCCAAAACTTGTGAAAATGAAAACTCGAGAAAACGGGCTGTAAAGTTCTGCCCGAGCATTCGCACCTGCTCGACGCTCGGCCACTAAAACTGATCTAGCTTCGAAAATATGTCGAATTGGCCTCTAAAATTTTGAACACATATTCTTGGATAGTTTTGGAATAGATTTAAGACAAAAACGAAAAATCGATTTTTTGAAGCCTGTAAAGCAGACTACTGCCTTAAAGGCGTATAGTGAGCCGTAAACGTAGTATCGTTTTTCTCCTCTTCTATCACCGAAAAAAATGTATTTGATAGAACACTCTATCAGTGAGTCTTTGTTAGTGGTATGAAGCAAAATTCATGAACATATCGAACAAATGTAATCATTTAAAAATGACGATAAAAATCTCACGTGCGCGACAGGGGGGTGCCGCAACATCTCACTGTTGTGAATCTCACCAGGGGGCAGGGGAACCCAAATTAAACATTAATAACGAAGCGAATAGGTCATTGCACGTTGAAATAAATTTTGGCCCTGACAAGGGCCGTTGGATATGATGCAAGTGCTTTACTTGGAGCTTGTGTATTTCGTGACAGCTTTGGTGCCTTCGCTGACGGCGTGTTTAGCGAGTTCACCAGGTAACAGAAGTCTCACGGCTGTCTGAATTTCCCGAGACGTAATCGTCGATCTCTTGTTGTAATGGGCCAATCTCGATGCTTCGGCAGCGATTCGCTCGAATATGTCGTTTACAAAGCTGTTCATTATGCTCATTGCTTTGCTCGATATTCCAGTGTCAGGATGAACCTGCTTCAATACTTTGTAAATGTAGATAGCATAGCTCTCCTTCCTCTTGCGTTTCTTCTTCTTGTCACTTTTTGTAATGTTCTTCTGCGCCTTGCCAGCTTTCTTAACAGCTTTACCACTTGCTTTGGGCGGCATGCTGAACGAGATTGTAGAAGGTGCTAGTTCGAATGCAGAAGTACCTCTGCTGAGAGCTGTGAGTTGAGTGTGCGGTGCACTGCTGGGGAAGTGAATTTAAAGCAGAACGATCCCCACCACCGCTCTAATCGAGGCGCTACGATTGGCGCGCGTGACGGGTTGACCAGTCACCGTTGTCGGAGTGGTGGGGGGTCGAAGGAATACCTTTCCACGCACCAATGGCATTGGTCGATGCGGGGTTCATTGTATATACTTGCCTCCCATTGGGTCGGGGGATTGACGCTATAATGGATAAAAAGATAGGTCCAGCCGTGCAGATTACTATTCCGGCCTCGACCGTTGTACTTCTCACAGTTTACGTTTCACTCCTATTTTATTCAACATGTCTGGCCGTGGAAAAGGTGGCAAAGTCAAGGGTAAATCAAAGACCCGTTCTACCCGTGCTGGACTTCAGTTCCCAGTTGGACGTATCCATCGGCTCCTTCGTAAAGGAAATTATGCCGAGCGAGTTGGTGCTGGAGCTCCCGTATACCTTGCTGCAGTAATGGAATACTTGGCCGCTGAAGTCCTCGAGTTGGCTGGCAACGCTGCACGTGATAACAAAAAGACGAGAATCATTCCGCGTCATCTTCAGCTGGCAATCCGTAACGACGAGGAATTGAACAAACTACTTTCGGGCGTCACCATAGCTCAGGGTGGAGTTCTTCCGAATATCCAAGCCGTTCTATTACCGAAGAAAACCGAGAAGAAAACATAAATTGCTTTCTCGACAACGAAAACGGCCCTTTTCAGGGCCAAAACAAAATCCAACGAAGGTTCCTTCGCCATTTCTCTACTTTCGCCAAGTCATTCAAAGTAGTTCTATAGTTTTGGTCAAATATTAGTAATTTCCTGGAATTTAAGTATAATGTAGACATGACCATGGAATGATGCCCAAATTTTCAATTCGATTCAACGTTTAGTTTATGAGGTAATTACAATTGAATATGAACCTTGTACGCGATCCCTATACCTAACACAAATGGATCGGACTGCTCACATTTTTCATTATGGATTCTAAACGGATCGTAGCATTGATTGATAAAAACACTCGTGTATGCAGTACTATTGAGGGATTCATTTTTAAAAAAGGCATTTTTTTGACTAGTATGAATTGTATGAATTTTATTCCAGACGGAACTCTGGCACAATCAGCTGATTTGGCGCGTGGCTGAGAACTTGAAGCTTGTTTTTTTTTCCGAGTTTTAGTAATTCTGGGAACGATTTGAAATAGATTTATTCTTTCAACAAATTTCATTTGTTCAATTCATGCACATATATATGTATATTTTTCAAGCGTTTCCGCTTTTACCAACGAACTATCCACAATATAACTATAACTAAATTATTTCATTTTAGCAGCATTTGCACAACATATGGCTGTCATGGCTTTTAGTCTTTTGTCACGCACGATAGCAGCGCCGCTCTGTAGGCCATACGGAGTGTCAAGCTCTGTCAAAAATTTACAACCAAAAGCATCATTTAGGCATTGGATTTTACTATACGCTGCGGTGGAAACTTTTAGCTCATACGTGTACCTATAGAACGTCCTTCAATGGGAAGTCCTACCCCACCCGCCGCATTTCCCCGGCATTGACCGTCCATCTATCACTTGTTCCGATCGATGGCACATGGCCCGGCTGAGCAGCACTTCCATTTTTATGAAGATGCCAAAAAATGGCTTTAGTCCTGGTTAACCTCAAAAGACGTTTCGTTTTTCCGACGTGGAATTCAAATGCTGTCAGAAATGTGGGAAAAAGAAGTGGGTACCGTTAGACAATACTTTTAGTGACGTGTTTTTTTTTACTGATTTTTAGAAATAAAGCATTAATTTTCACGAAAGAAACTGCGAGAACTTATTCAACATCTCGACAGAATCACTCATACGCACCATAGCTATACATTATGGATAAGCTTGGCGTGAAACACAAGCATAATACTTTTTGCGGTCCAGCTAATCTGGATTAAAACCTAATTGTAAGTATTTGCATACTAGCCTACGACCATACCACGCTGAAAGCACCAGTTCTCGTCCACTTCAACGGCCCTTTTCGCAGATGACACAGCTATATATGCGCACTCATTCGATGCAATAGTGGCAGCTAAGCAAATCCAAATACACATAAATATGCTTGAGAAATTCTATACGAAATGGAAAATCTCATTAAATGCAACAAAAACAGAAATAATAGTACTTGCCAAAAAATTTAACAATTTAAGAATCATACAACCAATCACAGTATACGGACACAATATACAGCCGACGAATTCTGTGCGATACCTGGGAGTACACCTAGATCCTAAGCTAACTTTTAAAAATCATATAAAATAAGTATTACGAAAGGCCTATATAGTACTTAGGAAACTATACCCGTTAATGGTTAAAAATTCGCCACTATCTAAGTATAATAAACTTCTAATCTACAAAATGATAATTAGACCCATAATAATGTACGGATATCCGATATGGTGTAGCGCAGCTGCAACAAATATTAAACCCTTACAAATACTACAAAACAAGTGCCTTAGGTTAATATTATCGGAAAATTCGTACGCTAAAATAAGTGATATGCATGAAGTGACCAAACTACCATTAATCCACGAATATGCCAAAGAACTGGGTGAAAAATTCTACCAGACGCAACTCAATGGCAATACGCTCACAAAAGGCATCACCACAATCAGGGCACACAACAGCCCATTCGAAATCAAACACGAATTAACGTATCAGGCGTTACCGATATTCAGAGAACCAAACTAGGATACATTAACTACAAACATACAAAAATCATCCTGCCCGAATTTGTTTTTGTACAAAGAAAGTAAAAATAGGTTTTTTCTAAACAGTTTTCCTATACGTAAGACAAACACCACTACCCGATTTAATTAACAACTAATGTAGAAACATAATATCCCCAGCAGAGCATGCACCGTTACTGATGTACAAAAACAGCGCAAAGCACTAGATAAAGCTTATAAGGTTAAGCAGGGACTAGGCATAAGAAACATTGTTGTCTATGTACTTCTTATATATTAATATTTTTGATATATGAATGTACACATGTTACTGATTAATAAAGTTTATATATAAAAAAAAAAAAAAGTTCTCGTCCGATCACTGAAGTAAGCAGCCTTGGGCGCGGTCAGTACTTGGATGGGTGACCGCTTGGGAACACCGCGTGCCGTTGGCAATCTTTTTAGACTTTTACAGATTTTTTGTCCTGTTTCAGTTATTTCTGTTCCAAAATGACCTTTCTCAGATAGATGAATTATCTGTTCGATTTATTTAGGTGATTTGTAGTCATTCCAACATTGTTTTTGTGTATATGACTTTGATTTATGTCCAACATTAGCTACTAAATGAACATAAATATTTTTTTTTCTGTCAAACTTAGAACTTCGATATGAATACTCCAAAATAACTGGTATCACCAAAGAACATATATTACATGGAACCACAGGTCACGTGTCAATATTGGGCACAAAAAATGTAGTATATATTTCCGCCGGTAGATTGCGCGGCGACGTAATTGGTAGCATACGTACGCAGAGCGTACAATCTCTGCCAAAAATTTACAACCAACAGCATCATATAGGCATTGGATTTTACTATACGCTGCGGCCGAAACTTTTAGCTCATTTCTTTAACAACAGAACTACCTCAAGCATTTTTATAACTTTCATTTACAGATTGTAGTCGTCTAATGAGCGTTTTTAACACTTAAAAGATATTTATGTCGCGGCTCGGATGGGTTCAAGGTTTTTTTTTCTCGGTAGTTGGCGTTCTTTTGCAGCTATGAACAAAAAAAGTAGCTTCTGTGCCAGGCAACGGTAGCTTCAGAATCTCCAATCCGCAGGCGGCGTTTCTTCGGAGCAATCGATTCCCATTGGTTATCGTATGAGCGGAGGGGGTGGACGTCAGTTAAACGTATAAAAAGCGTCGCGTCAGTTCAAATGGAATCAGTCTCTTTGGAGTTGTGAAGGTGTACAATTGTCTTGTGATCTTGAAATCATGACCGGTCGCGGAAAGGGAGGAAAAGGTTTGGGAAAAGGAGGAGCAAAGCGGCATCGTAAAGTTCTTCGCGACAATATCCAGGGCATAACGAAACCGGCTATTCGCCGTTTGGCTCGGCGTGGTGGAGTTAAGCGTATTTCCGGCCTCATTTACGAGGAAACACGCGGAGTTCTCAAAGTATTTCTCGAGAACGTTATTCGCGACGCGGTCACCTATACCGAACATGCCAAGAGGAAGACCGTCACGGCAATGGACGTTGTGTACGCCCTAAAACGCCAAGGCCGCACTCTATACGGTTTTGGTGGTTAAACTTCGATATTTTCGCCATCCATTCCTCGACCACTTAAACGGCCCTTTTCAGGGCCAAAATCTTTCAAACGTAAAAATTGTCTCTAAGCAAATATTTAAGGCGGGATCCTGAATTAGCCGGTTCGAAAAATCGATATTTTGAGGAATTTTTTTCGGGTAAAAAAAAAGCAAGTTTAGCGACATTTTCAGATTATTTTATTACATGTCTGAACATAAAACAATTTTTTTTAAAGAAAAATATCAACAGGCAACCGATTTTTATGCACATTCGTGCCACTGCTGTTTCCATGCGGCGTGACAAATGGAGCTCGTAATTTTCATCTGAAACAAAAAAACCAAAAACCATTTTAATTGTGACATTTTTCTTCTATATGAACTAAAAAAAACGAAAAAAATTTTGAAATTTGAATGTTTTTTCGGGTTTGAAGTAGAAAATGTGCTTTTTGTGAAAAAAAAAATTATTTCAACTTGCTAAAAAAATTGTTAAGAATTTTTTTGTTCGACAATGTTTTTAGTTCAAATAGAAAAGAAAACGATACTGAAGCGAACAAGCTTTGGTTTGTTTCGATTGGACTTCTAGTTTTTTTGTAATCAGATACGCCAAATTAGAAAAATCGTAAAAACGAAAACTCGAGAAAACGGGCGACCTAACTGCCCGAGCGCCCGTATACCTGCTCGACACTCCACTACGTTCAGTGCTGTATCTTTGGAAATATTTCGAATTGGGCTATAAAACTTTGTCTAGACATTCTTAGATACATCAGGAATAGATTTAAACAATAAAAAAAATCGATTTTTTGGACCTTCTAATTCAGGATCCGGCCTTAAGGTAGTTCTGGACTTTTGGTCAAGTCTTAGGAATTACCTGAAATTTTCTAATCGCCTAAATTTTCAATTCGACTCACCGTTTAGTTTGAGACAATTGCAATTACACCATCCCTATACCTAACGCAAACTGGTAGGACTGCTCACATTTTTCATTATGGATTCTAAACAGATCTTAGGATTTTAAAATAAAACCACTCGTGTATGCAGTACTATTGTGGGATTCATTACGAAAAAATGGCAATTTTTGACCCTCTAGTTTCGAAGATATCGGCTTTTAAAAAGTATTAATTTTGATCCACACGGAGCTCGGGCACAACCAGCTGCGACGAGCTGATTGGCGCGTAGTTGGGAACTACTAAAGCTGTTTGGCGCAGGGCTTAGAACTTGAAGTCTGTCACGCACGATTGGAACTCGATTTCTTTCAATTCCTATAATTCCATTAGTTGATCGAAAATAGACTTCTATCGCTTTTGGAGAAGTATTTCAATTGATCAAATGTCAATGACGAATGGTTAGCGCATAGTGCCCTGGATATCGTAGTTCTGCCATCGGTCAATTAGCACGAGCCCTTATATCACCTTTGTAGCGTGCTGCTTATCCCTTCCACTATCCGCTGGCCAATGAGGTGCTCGCTCGTCATTTGAGGAACCTTTATAAGCACTTCCACTAGAACGTAAACCACATTTGGTCATTGATCGCTCCTTAGTCAAGGCAGGATCCTGCTTTAGAAGCATCAAACAATCGATTTTTTTTATTGCTTAAATCTATTCCTAGTATATCTAAGAATATGTATGTAAAGTTATAGAAGCTAATTCGCAGTATTTTCGAAGATACAGCACTAAACGTGGTGGGGCGCAGAGCAGGTATACGACCGCTCGGGCAGCTGGAGCGCGCGCCCCTCCCCTCTGTCTAACTACTCCGAAATGAGTGCCTGAAAAGGTTGAACGGTCGTTCGGAACAATATTGTAAATTCGTTGAAGTGAAGTTTCAAGCTAGAGTACGGATTATAACGGTATATAATATATTTATATATCTCTCTGTATACGTGCTTCTACGGAGTTGCTTCTAGCGTCAACGGTTAGTTTTGCTCTGAGTCTTGTCGAGTGCACATCGCTACAATATCATGTCAAGTTATCCCAAACGTAATAAATCGGGCAGTGATCGTTCTTCGAGGCCACGAAAACGCAGATTCCACGGAAATCGATTCACGAGTGAACCAGACGATGCAGAGTTCGACGCAAGTAGTAGTGAGAAGAAGTTGGCCACCGCAAGCACCGAAAATATACTTGTACATTCAACTCACTGTTACCGAATCATTGAATTTGTGACAGTGTTTCTTGCAATTTCTGACATAGTAATCTGCAGATCTTGTAAACAAAACATAAAATTTGCAGAGAGCGGGCATCGAGGCTTGGGTTTCAAAATTGCATTATTATGTAGGTGCGGTCAACGTGAAATCAATTCAGGGCCGTTAATAAACACCGGTTACGAAATAAATAGACGAATTGTGTTTGTTATGAGGCTTCTTGGTGTTGGACGAGAAGGCATTAATGTGTTTTGTGGACTTATGGATATATGCCAAGGTTTGGCGAAATCCACATATGATCAAATAGTGCAGCATTTATACTCAGCGTCAAAATCAATGTTTGAAAGTGTCTGTGAAAAAGCTGTCAAAGAAGAGCAAGAAAAAAATGTAGAAAATGAGAGAACTGCAAATTGTTTGAAAGTTTCGGGCAATGGATCGTGGAAAAAACGTGGCTTCACTTCATTGTACGGTATAACAACTGTCATTGCACATTACTCTGGCAAAGTAATCGACCTCATCGTTAAAAGTGCGTACTGTCATTCATGTGCCCTAAAAAAAAGCACATTAGACAATGACGAATTTCAGGAATGGTATGAAGATCATAAGGAATCATGCTCCTCAAATCATGAAGGTTCAGCAGGGAAAATGGAGGTGGATTCAATCGTAGAAATGTTTTTGAGATCCATTGAAAAATTCGGAGTAAAGTATACGAATTATATCGGCGACGGCGATTCAAAAACGTTTGCTGGTATTCTCAAACAGAATCCATACGGTGACGATTGTCCCGTTACGGAAAATGAGTGCGTGGGCCACGTACAAAAACGTATGGGTACTCGACTCCGAAATAAAAGGAAGCAAGAGAAGCTCGGAGGTAAAAACCGGTTGACGGAGAGCATCATCAAAAAGTTGACAATTTATTATGGTTTAGCAATCAGGAGAAATATTCATTCTGTCGAAGACATGAAAAAAGCAATAATGGCAACGCTTAATCATTATTGTTCGACCGATGAATATCCTCGCCACGAGAATTGTCCGCAAGGCGCCGAAAGCTGGTGTGAATGGCGCAAAGCTGAAGCCACGAATTCTCTTTCGTCTTTCAAACATCCTGCTCGATTGATTGAGAAAAATGTGGAGGAACATATTCGTCCAATCTATGAAGATCTGTCAAACGACGAACTTTTGACGCGATGCTTGGGCGGGCACACGCAAAATACGAACGAATCTTTTAACTCCACTGTCTGGCGCATGAGCCCGAAACATCTAAACTCTGGGCAAAAAATCGTTGAAATTGCTGCGTTCATGGCTGCAGGAATGTTCAACGAGGGTTATTCTGCTGTTTTAAATACCATGCAGTTGCTCGATTTAAAAATCGGCCAGCTAACTAAAACATTTGCGGATAGCGTCGACGCACGACGGATCGAGAGGGAAAACCGGCATGCGTCTTTTTCCAGCAAGGAAGCTCGCATGGCCCGTAGACTCGAGCAACTTCATCAAAAAGAGTATAATGAGGAAGCTGAAGGCTTACTTTATGGAGCAGGAATAGCTGATTAGCGCATTACTACTGTAAGTAATCGAAAATTAACATTTTTTCTAATCGTAAATTTTGAAGCGCGTTTTCTCGAGTTTTCGTTTTTACGATTTTTTTAAACTGGCGTGCATGATTGCAAGAAAACTAGACGACCAATCAAAACGAACCAAGGCTTGTTAGCTTTAGTTTTGTATTCTCTTCTATATGAACTGAAAAGATTTCAGACGAAAATTACGAGCACCATCTTGCACACCGATTGGAGACTGCACTTGCAAAGTGCTGAACAAATGTTCATAAAAATCGGCTGCGTTTCAATATTTTTCTCCAAAAAAATTTTGTTTATCATGTTCAAATATGCATTAAAATATTCTCAAAAGTTCGCTAGACTTGCTTATTTTTTCTGCCCTAAAAAAATTCCCCGAAAAACGCTTCTTTTAGGCCTCCTAAAGCAGGATCCTGCCTCAAGTCCGTAACCGCAAACATGGCTCGTACCAAGCAGACTGCTCGCAAGTCGACTGGTGGCAAAGCTCCGAGGAAACAGCTAGCAACCAAAGCAGCCTGTAAAAGTGCACCCGCAACCGGAGGAGTCAAGAAGCCCCATCGCTACAGGCCGGGAACCGTCGCTCTCCGCGAGATCCGTCGTTATCAGAAGAGCACCGAACTGCTCATTCGCAAGCTGCCGTTTCAACGTCTCATCCGTGACATCGCTCAGGATTTTAAGACCGATTTACATTTTCAAAGCTCTGCTGCAATGGCGCTCCAAGAGGCCAGCGAAGCTTACTTGGTCGGTCTTTTCGAAGACACGAATTTGTGCGCTATCCATGCAAAGAGAGTTACAATCATGCCGAAAAACATCCAACTGGCTCGTCGAATCCGAGGAGAACGAGCTTGAATTATCCCTTACACGGACAAACGGCCCTTCTCAGGGCCAACAAAAGTTAACGAGGGAAATTATGGTCTCAAAATTATTCACGTTAAAAATTGCGTCTTTAGAATGTTCTGTAGTAGGTACACGTATGAGCTAAAAGTTTCGGCCGCAGTACATAGTAAAATCCAATGATATGATGCTATTGGTTATACATTTTTAACAGAGCTTGTACACTCTGTAGATCTTACAGAGCGGCGCTGCAATTCCCGAATATCCCCATTCATACGGGTTAAGGGGCCAGTCCACTTTGAAAATTTCCAAAAATCGATTTTTTTTCTACTGTTTTTGAAAGTACATACATTCAGAAATATTGTCTCAAAATTTTATGAAAATCCGAGCTCTCTAAGTATTTTTTTTTTGGCTGAACGTCGCAAATGAGGTGCGCAAACGAAAGCAAGCAAGACTTGAAGAAATCGACGATGATGAGCAATCAGAAGGGATTTTGTACGGTGCAGGAATTGCCGATTGAGTTTAGGTAAGAGTTTTTCATAGTATAAACTTCAAACGCGTTTTTCTCGAAACAACGTTTTCAAAATCTAGCTCCATCGTATCTCTGAAACTAATAAACCGATTCTCTTGAAATTTGAACCACAGATTGTAAACATGATTCGCAACAAGATGACCCTCGATGGTTTTAAAATTTTTATTTTTACTCTTTTTTTTGCGAAAAACTGCGAAAAAAACGCGTTTTTTTGTACTTTTTTCGTTTTTCATCTACCATTTTTTTTATTTTTCGATAAAACTTTATATCCGAGGGTCATTTTGTAGCTGGTGTCATACTGAATCTAATGGACTTTAATTTTTTTGTTTCAGACAAGCCGTTGCTGAGTTGTGATGGAGCTACCTAGCCTACGTATTTTTGAGGCGTTACGTTAAACTATAGTTTTTGTACTTAAAAATGAATAAAAATTAATTAGATTTTTTTTGATCTATTTCAAGACTTTATTTATCAAGCCCAACAACTTTTATATTCATATCTTTTATAAAATCCTCAAAAAAAAATCGCGAAAATAGCCTTTTTTTCGTGGCTCCAAAGTGGGCTGGCCCCTTAAATTGCAATAAGTATATGGAATATCACGGACACACGTCACGTATAAACCACGAACTATATTTAGATAGTGCACGACTATTTTATTCTCTTTACATAAGAATATGAGAGGTATAGAAAATAACAAACAAAAAATAGTTATCAAAGATTATTCTTCAATTCTTATTCTTTCTATCAATATTCACAATGTATTGTTAAAATATGTACTATAAACATTAAACAATAAAAAAAAACACATCAGCAGCGTTAGGTTAGAAAATAGTTTACATATTAGATTTCCACAAATGATAATCGTTTAATTGTTGTACATTTTTTTTCTGTTATTTCCGTTCATAAAAACTAATATCTTTTTCTTTAATTTATTATTTCACGGCGAATCAGAATAACTAAGCGACGCGAATTGTTCGACGCAACAGGTAATACATCGAGGTTCAACAACAGGGGCATAACCTCAATTATGTGACGCAATTATTGACACCGTAAATTACAATAAATACCTAACCAAAAGTTAAATTATTGCTTATCTCGTCAATAGTCTAGTTCCTGCTGTAGATGTTAACATCATATTTATGTCTTTTTATACTTACATGACGAACAAAATTCACGATATGTCGCTTGTCGTGCCTAATGGGTATCGTCTGCCCTGCCACTGTGGAGCCCTTCAGACGCGTGTCGGACTATTCTCTAGTCAGTTTCTATTCTAAGAATTTCATGTAAAAAAGTGTATTTTTCCAATAATTAAAAGTGAAAAACTCTCTTTAATTAGTCGATAATTGGAATGTTATTCGACTAAAATTGTATTTGTTGCAGTCAAAATTATACCGTCGGTGTCACAATCTGGGACAGTATCAGTTACTGGGCCGTTTACCTTAGTATGTGTCTCGACTTTATTGTACAGAGCACTCCGTTAGTTCCATATCCGTAGAGTTCGTGCAACGAGTAATGTAAACAAAATCGAATGGGAAGCCGGAACGCGGAGGGGCAATAAATTGTGGACACTTTTATTATTATCATGACACAAAATAATTGTGTTTATTCTATCTCCATCGTGTTGGAATTTTCATATTATACAATATAAAGGAGTGACATCATATCAATTCAAGTGTTGAAAACAAGAAACATTCCTTAATCCGTTTACTCACGGCCGGTGAAACGAGCGGTGAATAGGTTGACTGGATTGTCATTTACAGTAGCAATTACGACTAAAAATGGATGGTCCACGGCGAAAGTGTCTAAATCAGCGGAGCTCAAGGTAACAGATCTGGCAACTGAAAAAAAAAGTAAATGTTTAGACGACTCCATCATTTTTTAATTACAAGAATCGGCTGAATATTGATCCAAATATTGCACTGAAAATAGTCTTATATATGAATTTTAAAATCACAGGGTTCCGCGTAGTCCGCTTAGGGGGAAGTAGAAAATGTACCATGAGACATATGAGTGCGAGAGAGATAGCTAAAATTTTCTAACACAGATTTCTTAGAGATGAATAATATCTAGGGCGCAAGAAAGTCTTCAAGCTCGGCGTCAGGCAATTCTCGAGTGCTTGGACCTTTGTTTTTTCCTACAAAACGTAACAATCCTAAAAAGGCCTGGTTCGAATATTGTTAGATTATGTTGACGTTGCACATGCCCTTAATGCCGATTAGAATATTGCGAGGTATTCTTTTTGCAACACCGCTCCCAGTCCACTCACACACACACCCACTGAATTTTATGTTAAATACGAGTGCTACTTGTTTCATCGGATTCAGAAGGAATTTACGACTCCTTCTAAAAAATATTCTCTCCCACCCTTTCCTTCTTACACCCAAACTTCCAAGGCCTCCTCAAAACAATGACCGAGATATGGGATGTCCCTTCTAAATTTTAGCTTCATTTGTGATTCCTCAAGCCTGACAATAAGATACAAAGCACCACGATGCTTTGTATCTTGTCTATGATTTTTAGGGCTTCGCTTCACTTGTATGATGTGACACGTTTGACGCTATCATATCTGCAGACTGCAAACAAGTGGCTGTAGGCAGTGCTCATAAGCATTATGTAAAGTGCTAGCTCAAAATGGCTGGCATAACGTACTTTCGTCGCGATATAGCATATCCCCCACTGCCGGTACATCGCCCCCTGCTTCTCTTTAGTCTTAGGCCCGAAGGATAATTACCGACATTTTTATTAATGGATCAAAACTAGCAGTTTCCGAACTCTTCTACACTCCTCTAGACTTCCCGATATAGATCTTGAAACATGTCCAACTTCACCGGAAGGGAATTTTACCCTTAGCGGGTTTGATTCGTTTTACGTTCAATAGACGTTGTTATCATCAGGCAATAATGTAAAACTAGCGCAAAACAAATCTCTGTACCAAAAATTTCAAAACCTGAACTTGTCTCTATACTTAAATTCAATCCGGAGTTATTGGGCGCGTGAAATGACATGAATTGAGCGACTTACCGGTTGCTGCCGCGGCCTCGCTGCCCGACTCATCAATTTCTATAAAAGCTTTCTGCACGACCTCGTCGATATAGAGTCCGGGGTAGTCGACGAGTTCACTCAGATCCGCTTGTTCGAATAGGTTATTCAGGCCCATCTGCGAAAAGTAGACAATACACAATGCCATTGTAAATAGTTGATCGGTCGAAATCAAAGCGAGCGTTTCTTCGACGGCCAACGGGTATCGAAAAATTGACCCAATGATGCCAAAGCCTTGCGGCAAGTCCAAACCGTAATATCACTTACACTTTCCGGTTTAGAAGAGTAACTACGCTATGAGAGGGCCACGGTTAAAGGGAGCTTTCGTGCGCGACTGACTCGTCAAATAGAATTTGTGGTGGGACAAAAAACTGTGTTGATTAATTGTTCGTGAATTTTTAAGATTAGCGGTTTCTAACTCGAGGTAATTAATTTCAGAGCTTGCAACTTTTGTACTAATAGCCTGTACCATCTGTATAAAAACGCTGACCAAAGCATAGTTCTTCGTTTCTCTAGTCGGACACTTGTTGGCGTTAGCCAATGTCAAGTCTCATAGAAATAAATGCCTTACGGGTGGTTTAAGGTAGTTCTGTAGTTTTGTTCAAATCTTAGGAATTGCCTGAAATTTAACTACAGAACTACCTTAAAGCAAGAAAATATGGAGGAAATTACCTACAGAACTACCTTGAAGCGAGAAAATATGAAGGACAAACTCGAAATAAGGTAGACAAGGCATCTTCAGAGGAGCTATTACGCTTCTCAGTTTGCGGGAAAATGTGGAAAATAAGCAGGTCACCCTATTACCGTTCTTTTCACCTAGTGAAAATGCGAGATTATTCGCGTGAGTATTGTACCGCAATCTGCCTCGTGCTATGCCTTCGCGGTATTTTATGAAATCGGATAACATTTTCATTTAATGTTCTGTAACATTCGTGATTCAATCTTATCTCGTGTAGAAATTTGAGTCGGGAAAAAGTACAGCCCCTTATCTGCCTTCCCTAGATAATATCAGGACATGGTCAGGCTGTCCAACGTGGGTCAGGTTCGCCATGTAACAGATCTTAGGTCAGGCCCTGATCCGCTGTTCCCTTTTTCGAGAACTGATCGGGAACTGACGAGGCAAGCGATCGGATAATCGCTCCGAAATTACGGTAAAGTTGATACTGAGGTACTGGAAAAGGGCTTTTGGTGATATACCCGAGTAAAATAAATAGTATCAGGTAGTACTGAAACTTATTATTTCACAAGTATCGTAAAATCGTAAACGAATGTGCACGCTGTGAGCCTAGTACTTATGTTCGTGACGTAACGACGGGTCGAAGTTTTATCGTTGTAGGACGGTACCTTGGTTACGCGAAGCGCTTTTCTCGAAGCCACCTGGCGGATTGTTGGCGAAATACATACGTATAAAACATAAAGTACCGTTCTTTCACAATAAATGCCCAATTTTTCGGCCCGCAGGTGAGTGAGTGGGACAAGCAAACGCGATGTTAAGTAACATTTTACCGTCGAGTGAAAAGCTTGCTCTCACACCTCAGCTTTTGATCTTTCACAGAAAAGTATCTCCCATGGGCTTTGGGACTCGATGGTGGTGGGAGGTGTCCTCTTTCTCAACAATTTTGTCTATCTTCGCTGCTCTTCAGTGAAAAATACTTACGGCTCTGAGGGGCTGTTCGAGGCGCATTGTACTCTCGATTCTAAACTTGGGCAGAGAGACGGCGACTTCGGCTGCGTCCCTGCGACGAGACAGGAGCTCCCTCATCTTAACTTGGTCGAAATTTTCTTCCAGATAGGCGAGGCCATCGAATTCCCAGGGCAGTATGATAAACATACTGACGTTGTGGTTCGCATCCTCCGACTGTGGGAACATAAAACCTTTTTTTGGTTTCTTTAATTTCCCGTGACATGAGCGTGCTAATGCACGTTCACCATATCGTTCGCATAGAGACAACGTTTTTTTTTGGTTTGTGACTACTTAGGGATCACGGAATTCCCTTACGGAATTCGCACGTCCGTCGCCTCAATAATCGATTATCTTGAAAATTTTGAACTCACCTTGTACGGGAGTTCGATGAAATTAGACCTAACTCCGGCAAGTGCGCCGGAACGGAATTTGCCTCTTACGAACATAGACATAATTTCCTTGTCATCTTTACCGTCGACAAAAAAGGTCCTTTCATTCGTGTATTTAGGGTCGAACTTCGTAGACCAGAGGCCCTTGAAGTATACGGCGTTCAAGAGAACTACCTTAGTTTGGCTGTCGATGTCGTCTGCGAAACAGGAACAAAATCATTGGCGACCTATCAATGAGGTATTATACACATGTGGTTCCAAATAAACAACTAAATTGTTCAGAATTAAGCAAATCTCGACTCGACAAAAAAAAACGTTGAAAAAAATGGATACATCGACGATATTGCGAATATTAATTTCCAATCATAATGATATCACAAAATCGTTGACAAATTGTTCAAACTTATTCTACGAATAAGCGGAAAACCTATTTTCTTCGTATGAAATTGATTTTCTTTTTCATTTGTCTCAACGCTTAGTTCTTATTTCACCATTTTCTCTTTTTTTTCTTCAATTCACTGCGAATCTTTTAAATGTCTTGTAAAACTACTCTTTATAGAATTTGAAGAGCCATCGGGGGTCAGGTACAATAGTGAGTGCAAAAACGCCGATTTGTATTGTGACTTTGGAAAACGACGTCGCAACGGTGCACTGAAGCGGTAAGCTCTCCGGTGAGCGATAGTCAGTCGGAATAAACATGATTTATATTCAACGAGGCCAATTTTTTTGCAGTTGCTTTAGACAACTAGGAATGTACCCACCCTCATTTAGGTAAACGGCCCAGTTGATGACACTGTCCCAGATTGTGACACCGACGGTATAATTTTGACTGCCACAAATATTTTTGCTTAAGTCATGAACAGTTAAGCCATGAAATGGAATCGCCGTTGATTGCCTGATAGAGACTCTCTTTTTTATGCACACTTGACTGATACATCTGTTGTCTGATAACCGGACAATAAGGTAGACGACCCAGTTACTGACACTGTCCCAGATTGTGACACCGACGGTATAATTTTGGACGGTATAATGACCGGTAAGCGGCCAGCTTGAGAAAGCGCTTCGTATTACTAGACTTCCGTCCAACTCCCTTATCACTACTCACTCCTACCTGTGCCTACAGTCATCACTCTTTACTAAAAAAAAATGCGGTAAGCTTATAAAAGATCGTCTTACCCGGCTTGATGATATTCTTGATACGAGAGTTCGTCTGTTCTTCGCACCAGCTGTTGATAATACCGCACGTATTCTGAGAATCGTCAAAATCAACTGTTGTCGCAGTCGAATGAAAGACGTTAGTAGCCATCTGACTGAACTTAGGTTTGGGATGGATACCATTGCCAAGGAATATTCTGTTGGCCACCTTGAGTTCGACTGTTTTGTAACTCTGCAATCAATCCGACAAGAACCGAATATACCCACCAATCTTCCTTTGTGTCGAATAGAAACAATTTTCACTTCTTTATTTTCATTGAGCTTCTAGTCACCGAGAGCATGGAGTACAAAAGTAGTAATCGCAATTGGTAGTAAATAATAGAATAATAGTGGTCGCAATAACCGAGATAATTAACGGCTGAGTTGTTAGGACAGAAACCGTTGCGTGAAACGTTGATATTTCTTTGTAAATGCGTGCCATTCTCTTAAATTGGCATTTTTTTTTTCATTTTAATTACTATCAAATTACTGCAAGAGTGCGAGCGAGATGCGACATCACCTCAACCGTAATTGGCTCTAGCATAGGAAAAGGGGCAGTTGGATGAAACCAAGCATGCCTACGGATGTGTTCGTGCACATAGATACAGGCAGCGCTTTAGATGGTTGGGGTGATAACTATGAAATCGCCCCAAGAAATCGTGCCAACGCTCCCGTAAGGCCTGTGCTTCCATCTAATATATGTTATTTGATTATATTAGATGTAGTAAAAAGAAATCCATTATTTTTGCAATAGATGGCTTTAGTAATCTGTATCTCGCGTTGTATAAATGCGATCGGATTACGCTAGATGGCGTTAGAAAGATAAGATTTCGTACTAAAATAAACATCTCAGACAGTTTTGTGATTGCTTGACTCAATATTTTTTGAGCGCGCGTCAAAGATGGCCACCAGCAAAGTGAAAATACGCCATATTTTACAGTTTTTCTTCGATAAAGGCGAAAACGCAAGCCAGACGGCTGAAAATGTGAATAGTGTTTATGGTCCTGATACTGTAACAGCCAATCACGCGCAATTTTGGTTTCGTCGATTCCGTTCCGGTAATTTTCATGTCAAAGTTGCACCACGCTCTGGAAGGCCAATTGTCGAAAGTGTCGATAAAATAATGGAAATCGTCGAGTCCGACCGTCATGTAAGCACTGTTTCGATTACCCAGGAGCTAAACATTGCACAAAAAATCGTTTGGAACCACTTGAATAAGGCTGGATACAAAAAGAAGCTCGATGTATGGGTGCCACACGAGTTAACGCAAAAAAACCTCATGGACCGAATTTCCATCTGCGAATCGCTGCTGAATCGCAACAAAATCGACCCATTTCTGAAGCGGATGGTGACCGGTGATGAAAAGTGGGCCACTTACGACAACGTCAAGCGAAAACGGTCGTGGTCGAATCGCGGCGAGCCGGCGCAAACGGTGGCCAAACCAGGATTGACGGTCAGGAAGATTTTACTGTGTGTTCGGTGGGATTGGCAGGGAATAATCTACTATGAGCTGCTCCCCTCCGGCCAAACTCTTAATTCGGACCTGTACTGTCAACAATTGGACCGTCTGAAGAAAGCAATCGCCCAGAAGCGGCCAGCTTTGGCCAATAGGAGAGGAATTGTGTTCCATCAGGACAACGCGAGGCCACACACATCGATAGTGACTCGCCAGAAGCTCCGGGAGCTTGGTTAGGAGGTTCTTATGCATCCACCTTATAGTCCGGATTTGCCATCAAGTGATAACCACCTGTTCCTGTCTATGGCGAAAGATTTTGCTGGTGAAAAATTCGCCTCAAGAGAAGCTCGTGAAAATCGACTGTCCCAGTTTTCTTTTGCCAGTTCCTAAGTACAGTTCAAACCCATTCTTCTACCCTTCATGGCTTACGGTCAAATTTTCGACGAGGTTTCGGAATCCAGTTTCTGCCAAGTCATCGTTCTCCGGAAGTTCCAGAGCGGCACGTAGCTGGTCCTTCGTTTTTCCGGCAGTGCCGTAAGAAAGCATCGACAACATTATCGAGCTACTGATGGGGGAACAAATGAAATTGCCCGATTTCTCCTTCACGATCGCCTGCGCAATTGAAAATAGATTAGATTTGTTGTTTGTTGTCGGAAGGAATTAAACATTCGGACATTATTCGACGGCTCTTCAATAAATAATCGAGCCGAGATGTACCTTGATAAAATTAGCAGCGAACACGCCAGAGGAACTCGTTGCAGCTTCATTCGCACGCATACGGAATTTTGGGTCCACAGTGTTTGATTCGAGTGAACGGCTGATCCGATCGCTATCGGGGAAAACAATGCGATGGAGACCCGCAGTGTTCGGTTTAGGTGGACGTCTGGCGCTATCGGGGAAAACAATGCGATTGGGATCCTCAGTGTTCGGTTTAGGTGGACGTCTGGTGCTATCCGGGAAAACAATGCGATTGGGATCCGCAGTGTTCGGTTTAGGTTGACATCCGGCGCTATCGGGGAAGACAATGCGATTGGGATCCTCTTCGTTGGTCCCCGCATACAACGAGACGACTTGCAGCCCGATTAACAAAACTAAAATTTCCTATTTTAATCGCGTCGATCGACAGCTCACGGCCATACATACAAGTTTAAAAACTATAGGTTAATAATGTCGGTAGGAAAGGTTATCAAAAGCTTGACGATTCGAATTAACGCTATTGAAAACTAAGTGTTAATTATAATAGCACAAGCTGCGGAATTAAAGCACTTTCTAATAGTGTATTAGGTGTTGGAATTAATTCGTAGCGTTTTACAAGAGATGGCGTAGGTAGTACAGTATTTCGTTGTTACCGACAGTAATGTATTCATCGTGAAACAGCTATCATTGAATGTAATTTGCTGTACATAACCTCTTTTTGAATCGTAAATAACAACACTTTATAATTTATTGAATATGTCAACATTTGTGCCGAATAAAGTGTTTGTTGCGGGGAGTTTTACTTCATTACTTTAATATGAACAAAAGTGCTGCTGAAGCTCATCGTATTTTAGTGTAAGTGTATGGTGAACATGCTCTAGCTGAGCAAACGTGTCGGAAGTGGTTTGCACGTTTTAAAGCTGGTGATTTCGACTTGGATGACAAGGAGCGACCTGGCCAGCCGAAAAAATTTGAAGATAATGAGTTGGAGGCATTGCTCAATGAAGACTCATCTCAAACACTTCAAGAGTTGTCTACATCATTGGGAGTTGACTTATCAACGGTAGGAAAACGTCTTAAAACTTTGGGTATAATCCAGAAGGAAGGACTTTGGGCCCCATATGAATTGAAACCAAGAGACATTGAGTCGCGTCTTTTGACATGTGAACTGCTGCTTCAACGGGAGAAAAGAAAAGGTTTTTTTGCATCGAATTGTCATTGGTGATGAAAAATGGATCCATTACGACAATCCGAAGCGCAGAAAGTCATGGGTTAAGCCCGGCCAACCATCAACATCAGTGGCAAAGCCAAATATCAATGGGTCTAAGCTCCTGCTCTGTGTTTGGCGGGATCAGAGGGGTGTGATTTATTATGAACTGCTGAAACCGAATGAAACCATAACTGGGGATGGCTACCGACTGCAATTGACGCGCTTGAGCCGTGCATTGAAAGTAAAACGGCCGGAATAATCCGAAAGACACGACAAAGTCATTTTGCTGCACGACAATGCTCGTCCGCACGTCGCAAAACCGGTACACACATATTTGGAAAAACTTAAATGGGAAGTCCTACCCCACCCGCCGTATTCTCCAGATATCGCTCCTTCCGATTACCATTTGTTTCGTTCGATGGCTCATAGCCTGTCTGAGCAGAAGTTCACTTCTTACGAAGATTGTCAAAAATGGGTCGATTCGTGGATTTGCATCTAAAGACGGGGCGTTCTTCCGACACGGTATTCGTACCCTGCCCGAAAGATGATCAAAAGTAGTAGAAAGCGAGGGGCAATACTTTCATTAATGTATTTTTTTATTTTCATTTAAAATAAATATTTTTTTTTTTTCATAAAAAAAAACGCTACGAATTAATTCCAAGTCCTAATACATTGTCTAGACCAATAAGAAATGTCTTTTTCGTGCGGTGTCTGCAAATTTGAAACGGTCTTTAGTGTTTAAAACTTAAACTTAAGTCATTTAAAAAAGAACAACCGGCAATTCCGTGCGACACACGATTGAAATCGGCAGAATTCTTTTTCCGAAAAACGTTCCGAATGGTGCATTAACAGCGAGTGCCTTAATGGGATACTATTATCACTATTTTATCAAAAAGTAACACTGAAACGGACGTCATACTAAGATTGAGGGTTCTATCGATCTATTTCGCAACCTCGTCCTTTTATCACAGAATACACCGATAAAGCGAATTAAATTTGGCTTGCGAAAAAAAAAACTTCTGCCGTCCCTATAATTTAAAGATTTTTCAACGGCAATTAAACAGTTTTGTATTTTGCACTCGAATTATGTAACTATTCATTTCTAAAATTTACATTCTATAAACTAATTATATATTTTACTAATGGAATGTATATTTGATAAATTTTATTTATATTCTTTTGTACACATTTTTAATTTACATTTGATATACAAGTAATAAATTTCATCTTTAGTTCAGGATCGAGTGGAGACTGCTTTAAAAAAAAAATCAAATAGCCTCGACAAAGTTTCACACAAAAAAAAAACAAAAGTTTTACTTACGCAAACGCATTTTGGATCTACAAGCGAATTTTAACGAATATAATGTAGTTTTCAAGCGTCGGCAGCCCCCGTATGGATTGGAGTTCGAACTGGATCTACACTGAAATTTCCATTACAGTGGCTTTTTATACAAATCGCATTACACGGACTATTTGCTTTGTACGGTTTTATCGTGCTATTTCTGCTTCTAACAAGAAAGATAAGAATTTCTAGGTGTATAATTTCTGGATTGTTATTATTATACGTAATTTGCGCTCGTGTTCCGAGCACATGTTACTTAGCATTTTTCATACCTCCTTCCGATTATAATCTGGGAATATATCATACATACCCTTCTAGGTATAAGTTGAAGTCAAAAAATCAGAACTTCAGTACTCCTGGATTCTGCAAAAGTATAAAAATCTTCGGGCATAGTGAAAACTTCACGCACCTTGATTTCCTTACGGAAACATATACCCATATTCATAGTCCTTCCTTGAGGAAAAAGGATTCCTTGTTCCTCATTTCGGGTTTCATAGACCTTCCTTGACAGAACAAGGAGCCTTATTGGCCTCCTTCTTTCAAGGCAGGTCTCGAGCTTCCTTGAGGAAACCTTCGGCACTGTGATTGGCTGTTTCGTTTCATATGACCAACGCTTGCGCTTGCGCTTGGCGTTTATGCAGTTTTTACCTGTATCACAGACCAGTCTACAGGTTAACCTCAAAAACAGTTAAAAGTGGAGCACGTAAAAAGTTTCGAAACGTATCGCAGTGAACGGAGTTTAAACAAAAGAAAACTGTTGGAACTCGTAAAAAGTTTCGAGGTGTATTACAATTCACGGCGTAATCGAAATAAGCAATTGGAACCACGTTAAACGTATCGGAGTGTATCAGTGTACGGCGTAACCTCGGTAAATAATTAAAGCCACGTGGAAATAATTAAAGCCACGTGGAAAAACAATAAGAATGGAAGTGCATTTTGAGATAGAGAAAAAATCATGCAATAATTCGATTAGATAGGAACAAAATACTTATTACTTACTTTTGTTTGAGATTGTCCCAGAACTTTCTTAATTGTTTGCTGGTACGTGGTGTGGACCCTTCGCTGATAAATTTCTTCGTTACCCGTTCCCACGCGTCAGCTTTTTGTTTTAACAATGCTTGCGGTCCGGGTTCGATCCTCGGTGAATCGGTTTTTTATCTATTTCTTTTTTCTTCATTTTATATTCAAAAAATGTCGAACTTCCTCTCGCTTTAGCTACTCTCGCCTGTCCAGGCATTATTTATGAAAATTTCTTTAAACAGCTCTACATATCTTTTGGTAACTCCGTATCTGAGACAAAAAAGTTCAAACATTTGTCTCAGATCGTCGATCAGAGCCGCCATAAAGACGATTTTAGGCGTTGATAAACCAGCTCCGAATTATTTGAGCAAAATAGTGCATCTCGAAAAAAAGAGCTCGATGTGCTCTCTGCGATCGTAGAACAGATCGTAATAACCGATTTCTTCCGAACATTGTACGCCATTATGCCTACAATGTACAGAATTGGAGTCAAAGTTCCATTTTTAAAATTTTTCACATTTAATCAATACGATTTCATGAAAACAATTATTCCCCATCATTCCTCATTCATGTAAACGAATAAAAGTTGACTAAAACATCATCGTGAATCGTGTCTTTTTATTTTAGAACATACCTCCGATACGATGGTCAAAATAATTATACTTTTTGGATCGTTTTAGGATAGACTATTTTTTTTCTTGATACATGTTATCTCAAAAATATGAGAACCAAATTTTAGCCAAAAATAATAAAAATTATAAAAGTTATGAATTTTTGAACAAAAAAGTTTTTTTTTCTCTGATTTTTAGACTTTCAGAATTTTTTGCAGATCTCCAAATGAATTTTATACTACAAAACTATCTGCGTTTCATTTTCAACATTTTACATATTGTCTCAGAATTTTTTTTAAGTCAAAATCATGCATAAGGTCAGTGCCAGAACGTTCGAAAGTGGCCTGGGGTCTGTATGACCCCATTTAGGGAATGTGCGGTTCTAGAGAGGTGTGAGTGATTAGGGTTAAAAGTCGATATCTCCGAAACTAAAAATTGTTATTTTTTACAATGAATTCCACAATAGTACTGCATACACGAGTGGTTTTATGTAAAAATCCTAAGATCTGTTTAGAACTCATAATGAAAAATGTAAGCAAAGTCCTATGCGTTTATGTGTTAGGTGTAGGGATTGCGTACAAATAGATCCATACTCAATTGCAATTATCTTATAAACTAAACGCTGAATCGAATTGAAAATTTGGGCATCAGTCTATGAAGGTCATGTCTACACCATACTTAGGCAATTCCTAAAGTTCATTAATTGCCTGAACCATTTCAGGCAATTCCTAAGATTTGACTAAAAGTACAGAACTACCTTAAGGCCGGATCCTGAATTAGAAGGTCCAACAAATCGATTTTTTTTTATTGTTTAAATCTATTCCTGATGTATCTGAGAATGTCTAGACAAAGTTTTATAGCCCAATTCGAAATATCTCCAAAGATATAGCACTGAACGTAGTGGAGTGTCGAGCTCCACTAGGGCGCCCGTTTTCTCGAGTTTTCGTTTTTACGATTTTTCTAATTTGGCGTACCTGATTACAAAAAAACTAGAAGTCCAATCGAAACAAACCAAAGCTTGTTCGCTTCAGTATCGTTTTCTTTTCTATTTGAACTAAAAACATTGTCGAAAAAAAAATTCTTAACAATTTTTTTAGCAAGTTGAAATAATTTTTTTTTTCACAAAAAGCACATTTTCTACTTCAAACCCGAAAAAACATTCAAATTTCAAACATTTTTCGTTTTTTTTAGTTCATATAGAAGAAAAATATGTCACAATTAAAATTGTTTTTGGTTTTTTTGTTTCAGATGAAAATTACGCGCTCCATTTGTCACGCCGCATGGAAACAGCAGTGGCACGAATGTGCATAAAAATCGGCCTGTTGATATTTTTCTTTAAAAAAAATTGTTTTCTTATGTTCAGACATGTAATAAAATAATCTGAAAATTTCGCTAAACTTGCTTTTTTTTTTACCCGAAAAAAATTCCTCAAAATATCGATTTTTCGAACCGGCTAATTCAGGACCCCGCCTTAAATCAAACCATAGGGCCGTAGTATCTGCTTTGCATGTTAAAACACCATCGGCTGATCTTGTGGAAAGTCAAAAAATTAATTGAATATTATTCAATTACTTTAGCATTGAGTGCTCTTATACTTCTATAAAATGTATTGCGAAACTATCAAATGTGACGAAATATTGGGAGTACAAATTAATTCGGTCCATTTTCAAGAGATGGCTCTGGCTGTTATGAATGTTTCATAGTGACAGCTGATTTCGGTGGTTTCAGAGAGGTTAGACATCTGTCAATAACATTCAGTTTATATCGCTTTGAGTTCCATTAAAAACCTTGTTTTTTACTGTGTTGAATATGTCGAAATGTTTGTGTTAACTAAGCAGCATTTGCGGGAAGTTTTACTTTTCTGCTTCAATTGGAAGAAAAGTGCAGCTGAAGCGCATCGAATGCTTGTTGAAGTTTATGGTGATGATACTCCAACTGATAAATCATGTAGGGAATGGTTTCGACGCTTCAAGAACGGTGATTTCAGCGTTGAAGACAAGCCTCGCCCTGGACAGCCAAATGAGCCAATGAGCTGCTACAACCTGGCGATTCCATTACGGGCGATCGCTGTAGACTACAATTGCTTCGTTTGAGCCGTGCATTACGAGAAAAACGGCCGGAATACGAGCAAAGACATGACAAAATTATTCTTCTGCATGGCAACGCTCGGCCTCGTGTCGCTAAAGTCGTAAACAAAATATTTGGAAACGCTCAAATGGGATATTTTACCGCACCCGCCGTATTCTTCGGACATTGCCTCCTTCTGATTACTGGTTGTTCCGACGGATGCAGCAGGATTTAGCAGCTCACCGGTTCACTTTTTTCGTAGAAATCGAAAATTGGCACAAAACTTGGATCGCCTCAAAAGACGAGACGTTTTTTTTTCGAGATGGAATTCGAAAATTGCCTGAGAGGTGGGAAAAAGTCGTAGCCAGCGATGGACAATACTTTGATTAATCTATTCATACCTTTTATTTTGAAATAAATGGATTTTTTACCACAAAAAAAACGGACCGAATTAATTTGTACTCCCAATATCACGTGCACTGAGTTGCACGCGCCGACGTTTTTAGAGTACAAGGGACTATGTTTTCGTAAGGAAATTAAGGTGCGTGAAGTTTTGAGTATGCCGGAATATTTTTATACTTTTGTAGAATCGAGGAGTACTGAAGTTCGGACTTTCTGACTTCAACTTTTGCCTAGCAAGCTATGTATGATAAATTCCCAGAGTTTAATCGAAAGAAAGTATAAAAAATGCTAAATAACATGTGCTCGATACACGAGCACACGTTACGTATAATTATATAATACTAATCAAGGACTGGTAAAGGCAAACATCTTTATAAACTCTTATCTTTCTAGTTGGAGACAGAACTAGCACGTAAAAATCATACAAAGCAAACAGTTCGTGCAACACGATTCATATAAAAACCTACTCTAAAATACATTATATTCGATGAGATTCGGTTGTTGATCCAAAATGCATTTGCGTAAGTAAAACTCTTGTTTTTCATGTAAAACTTTGTCGCGGCTATTTGATTTTTTTTAAAAGCAGTATCCCATCGATCCTGGACAAAGGATTTCTCGCAAATAAGATTAAGGCAGGTAGAATTATAATTTGTAAAAATTGGTGATTTGATTCAGATTTTTCAGATAAAGATTACATTTATTAATTGTACATAAAATCTAAATTAAATATATACAATAGAATATAGATAAAACTTATCAAATACATATACCATTAGTAAAATATATCATTAGTTTATAGAATGTTAATTTTATAAAAGAAAAGTTATAAAATTAAAGTACAATTGTTTAATTGCAGATAAAAAATCTTGAAATTACAGTTAAAGCAGAAGTTTTTTTTTTCGCAAATCAAAATTTAATTCGCTTTATCAGTGTATTCTGTGATACGAGGACGAAAATGCGAAATAGATCGATAAACCGCTCAATCTTAAGGCGGGATCCTGAATTAGCCGGTTCGAAAAATCGATATTTTGAGGAATTTTTTTCGGGTAAAAAAAAAAGCAAGTTTAGCGAAATTTTCAGATTATTTTATTACATGTCTGAACATAAGAAAACAATTTTTTTTTAAGAAAAATATCAACAGGCAACCGATTTTTATGCACATTCGTGCCACTGCTGTTTCCATGCGGCGTGACAAATGGAGCTCGTAATTTTCATCTGAAACAAAAAAACCAAAAACCATTTTAATTGTGACATATTTTTCTTCTATATGAACTAAAAAAAAACGAAAAAAATTTTGAAATTTGAATGTTTTTTCGGGTTTGAAGTAGAAAATGTGCTTTCGTGAAAAAAAAAATTATTTCAACTTGCTAAAAAAATTGTTAAGAATTTTTTTTTCGACAATGTTTTTAGTTCAAATAGAAAAGAAAACGATACTGAAGCGAACAAGCTTTGGTTTGTTTCGACTGGACTTCTAGTTTTTTTGTAATCAGGTACGCCAAATGAGAAAAATCGTAAAAACGAAAACTCGAGAAAACGGGCGCCCTAACTGTCCGAGCGCCCGTATACCTGCTCGACACTCCACTACGTTCAGTGCTGTATCTTTGGAAATATTTCGAATTGGGCTATAAAACTTTGTCTAGACATTCTTAGATACATCAGGAATAGATTTAAACAATTAAAAAAAAATCGATTTTTTGGACCTTCTAATTCAGGATCCGGCCTTAATATGACGTTCGTTTCAGTTTTACTTTTTAATAAAATACTGATAATAGTATTAAGTATAAGTTTATTGTGGAGAATGATAATATACCGTGGAAGTATTGGTCTGAGGAAAATGTAAAGGGCAGAGACAAAGAGAGTATGGGCTAGAATAAGATGCGGGAATATAGGGAGAGCGGGTAAAAAAGAAGAGTATGATTGGATGTGCAGAAGATGTGCCGAGGCAAGTTGAGACTTTTGAGCATTTATTGGTGTGTAAGAAAAGCAGAGAGTTGGTGACGGAAAAAAAAAAACAAGAAAAAGTGTGGAGGTGTGGATGGAAGGAATCGATGAGGTGGCGATCTGCGGAGAGGTGATAAATATGTTAGGGGAAAAAATACAAAAAGAAATATGTGCATATGTCAGGGATATAGAAGAGGTGTGGAATAAAAGGAGTTTGGAATTAAGGAGTGTGAGAGTGGAAGAATAAGTGGGTAGTTTGGCGAGAGATGAGTTAGATGTAAGGCTTATAGGTTTAAGGCGGTCCTCTAGTTTCTCGGGTCGAAAAAATCGATTTTTTTTTGTTCATAAATCACACCTACAACATGTGTAGAAAATGTGTGCCAAAGGATTTTTCGATATTCGAAGTGGTTCACAAGTTATTTCCACAGACAGCAATCCACAGCATCAAAATTGTCCTGCAGGCGAATCTAGTTGGTGCAAATGGCGCAGAGCTGAGTTTCTCGGAGAGGCTGAGCAATTCAAACACAATGAACCGCCTCTTTCTGAAGCAGTTCAAAAAGTTATAAAGCCAATTTATGAGAATTTATCCAAAGAAGAATTGTTAAGCAGATGCCTGGGAGCGGAAACTCAAAATAATAACGAGTCGCTCAATTCGTTGATCTGGACTTTTGCTCCGAAGCACCTCCATTCTGGGCCAAAAGTGGTTGAAATCGCCACGTTTCTCGCTGTCATAATCTTCAACGAAGGATTCAAATCTATCCTGAAGACCTTGGAAACCATGGGAGTGAAAATCGGCCCACAAGCTAAAGGATATGTTCAACAGCGTGATAGCTCTCGGATCGACCGTTCAGAAAGGCGCACGAGTGATGTTGTAAAACAGGCCCGAATCGCGAAAAGGGAAGACGGAGCAGCTCTGCGTGACTTCCAAGAAGAAGAGGAATGCCTATTGTATGGTCCAGGCATAGCAGATTGACGATGAGATGAAATTTTTAGTATAAATCACATGCGCGAACTTTCAAACGCGTTTTTCTCGAAACACCATTTTTCGAAACAGTGACCACGATATTTCAGAAACTACTGCACCGATCTTGTTCAAATTTATACAGCATCTTTAATATGTTATAAGCCAGCGATTGAACTAGGATTATCATGATTGCTTCGATAGTTTTTTTTTGTACGAGCGAAAAACTTAAGAAAAAATGAGTAAAAAATAGAATGTAATTTTCAAAAGTGTATAAAAAACGTCAATTTTTGTAATTTAGAATTCACTCTAGTTCAATCGCTAGTCTTAAATATGAAGATTAAAATGCCGTTTGGTTTTTTGATTTCAGATAAGCAGAACAGCCGCAATCTTGGTCACCGTCAAGCACCTCTTTTACTTGATGTCTTCCTGTCGGCCACTATAACTTTTATTCTATTATATATTTTGACTTCAAAAAATTTGTAAAGCTTATTTAAATGTTAATGAAGATTATGCAAAAACAATGAGATTGATTATTTCGATGCTTTGCCCGTAAAAAATTATTGAAAAAGCCGTAAAAAAACAGCCGAGAAACTAGAGGACCGCCTTAAGGAAATGGATGAAGAGTGGGAGACGATAAGAAATGTAAATAGTGGTTGGATATGTATAAGCTTTGTAAAAAAAACTTGTTAAAAGTTGTGCAAATAAAACTCTATTGCTTGATTGATACTGATCAATAGTATGATTCGGGTAGAATAGAAAAAACGATACGATTATCATGACCTTAGAATCCCGTTAAGGCACTCGCCGTTAATACACCGTTCAGAATGTTTTTTCAGAAAAGGAAATACGATGATTTCGATCTCGTATCGATGAAAAATTGCCGTTTACTCTTTTCAGATTTACTGGCGCTTTCTTTGGGGCTTTGAAACTCGAACGTTTAAGTTTTAAACTCTATAGCCCGTATCAGATTCTAGGACTGCGCAAAATTGTTCCTATTGCCTCGACAATGCATACTATAAAAAGGTGCTTTGATTCCGCGGGTTATGCTGGGAGTACAAATTAATTCGGTCCGTTTTTTTGTGGTAAAAAATCCATTTATTTCAAAATAAAAGGTACGAATAGATTAATCAAAGTATTGTCCATCGCTGGCTACTACTTTTTCCCACCTCTCAGGCAATTTTCGAATTCCATCTCGAACAAAAACGTCTCGTCTTTTGAGGCGATTCAAGTTTTGAGCCAATTTCTCTAATAATTAAAAGTCGAAAAACTCTCTTTAATTAGTCGGTAATTGGAATGTTATTCGACAAAAATTGTATTTGTGGCAGTCAAAATTATACCGTCGGTGTCACAGTCTGGGACAGTGTCAGTAACTGGGCCGTTTACCTTATATCACGTGCACTGAGTTGCACGCGCACAATTTGTTTCGACTACGAGAGACTAATACCCGTATTCATAGTCGTTCCTTATCTCAAGGATAAAGGACGCCTTGATGAAGGCTTTCTTGAATCTCAGAGGCGTCCTTGTTTCATAGTCACAACTCGGCTCTCCCTTCCAGAAGGAAGACATATTTAGGGATATGTGATTGCTTATGGTGGTAAAACCGCTGATAGAAGCGCCACTCGGCTATATTTGAAACAAACTCAAACCGCTTGGCTCTCGATTGTCAAGTTGCGTCGGTTGATTAACGGAGTGTATAACCTTAAAGTTGAAGATTAGAAATTGAGTTGCGACGAGTGCAATTATGGATGACGGAAAAAATGTGCATTACACGGAGCGCGAAAGGCTGTTATTAGCTCAGCTAATATCAGAAGAAAGCACAATCGACTGTAAAAAAACGGGTGCTATTGACTTAAGGGCGGGGTAAAGTTAATTCGGCGAAAAAAAGGCATGTTTTTAAGATTTTTTTTTGGCGCAACGGATAGTGTTCGTTTATTGAAAAATTTACATATAATAAAGTAACATTTGAACAACATTCTCCTAAATTTGCATTGCAAAATATTCAAAATTGAGCGAGTGAAAATTAAACCCCGGAGGCGCCTCGAAAAAAAGTTGGTTTGCGGTGTGCACCATAACTCGCAACAGAATCATCTGAAACAGAAAAATCAAAATGCATTTGTTAAAGGAGATGTTTCTCGAGGTAATGACGGGAGGATTTTTTTTTTCTTTCGATTTTTCGATTTTTCGTACCACTTGGGAGCCAAAAACCCGATTTTCGCTAAAAAAAATCGGCTAATTTGTTGTTGAAAAATTAGTAATTATTAAAAAAAACAAAAAAGCTCTCGACAATACCTGGTGAATGATGTGAAGAAGTACTGTGCAAAATTTCAAAGCGATTGGTCCAGTAGATTTTGAGTTATCGTGCACACGGACTTCAAATATGACAAGTCTCAGAAAAACGGTTTGAAAAACGCAGAAGAGTTTGGTCGCTTAGCGCTCATTGCACATAAGTTTGAGAACACTTCTCGATTGCATAAAAATCTGAGAAAATTCATGCATATTAAAGGTACTCAAAAGATTAATTTTGCATAATAATAATTCCAAAATGTTATTAACAAAATGATGAAAAAAAAAAAAAAATTAGTCAACAAATTTCCCCGCAACCCAATTTTTTTCTCGTGATTCGTTCATTTTTCTGAATACGTATGAATTTTTTCAGATTTTTCAATTATCTTTGAATTTTTAGAAATTCAAAATAAAACTCGATAATTTTCTTATACTCACTCAAAGTCGTCGATGCCAGGTCCGTAGAGCAAAAGGCTTCCATCAAGATGATCGAGAGCATCTTTTTGCGTTTGTCTACGCAAAACTCTTTCTACTTTACTGTCGTGCGCCGCTTGCTCCTCTGCTCTACTAATTCGCAAATCGTCAACTTGTCGGGCCCATTCGTGAGAACTTGGCCCTGTACTGATTTGCATCTCTTCCATCGAAAAATACAATAGCGCGCCGCGCAGCTGCCGCCCAGGTATAAAACCCGGCATGGAGCAATAGACGCTCAAATACTCATAACTTCGTCAATTTTACTCCGATCGACTTGAAATTTTAACACAATATTCTTGAGATATTATGCATTCATTTAAAAAATTTAAAAAAAATGAAAAAAAAAAAAATTTTAATACTTTATCCCGCCCTTAATCCGTCAGGCTGCCGACTCAGCCACGACGCTCATTGAGGATAAAGAAACACTTATGATACACGCTTATCTATAATGTTTAGTGTTGAAAAAAAAAACCGCCGAAACGACCGCGGCAAAGGCTCAAGATTTCTCTTTGAACCTTCCACGGTCGTTTCGGCGTTTTATTTTTCAACGTGTTTCGTCGTTAATTTTTTTTAACCCGCATTCTCGGCATAAACCGACAACCGAGAGTAAACAATGATCTCGATAAATGTTTTTCACTTTGATATTCATTTAATGCATATTCTAATCCGCAGTACGGCCACACAAATATATCGAGCTCGATCGGACGGAAAACCTCGCTCCGTTCGCCTGTCGAGTAAGCACGATTTGCGAGGGACGGAGACTTTTCCCACACCGAGCTACCCATCATTCGTGTTCACGCTGACTGCGATGACGACTTGAGCGGTGATCACGACTCGCGCGGCTACAAGGGAATCTGCAACCTCGACAGAGGCGATGATCACAAAATTATATTCCCAAACTCGCCGCCGCGATTTAGCGCCATTCCCGAGGCACGCCGAAAACGGGTACACTGTCGACTCGATTACCTGCGACTCTAAAGCGAGACGGTAGGTAAGGTTACCTACCGTCTCGCTTTTGAGTCTCGGGTTATCTGACCTTGTTATTTAGTGATCCTTCTCCATCGGGTTATCCAACCCGATCGATGGAGGCGGGTTATCGGCCCTCGTTATTTTCCAATCCGCCCCCCATCGATCGGGTTAGATAACCCGATGGAGAAGGATTACTAAATAACAAGGTCAGATAACCCGAGACCCGAGAGTCGCAGGTTATCTGACCGATATATGCGTCATTTTTTTTAACCGCGTCTAGAAAAGTACCTTCGAAAATCGGCGAAATCGCGTATATAAGGCCTTAAGGAGGTTGGGCATTACCATTGTGAGGTCTGCGAACACTTCCGGTGTCATCGGCCGGTTTCGGGCTGTATGAAGAGCTATTCGGTAGTACAATTTCGCAATATATGCTATAATTATTCACATAATTGTTAAAAAAAAAAACTATTTGCATAATTGGTATAGACAAAAAAAACAAATATTTACATAATTGTTTAAAGAATAAATGATTCAAATAATTGTTTCAAAATCAGAGTAAAAATATACTCAGAAATTAATATACGTGAATTTAAGGCGGGATCCTGAATTAGCCGGTTCGAAAAATCGATATTTTGAGGAATTTTTTGTCGGGTAAAAAAAAAAGCAAGTTCAGCGAAATTTTCAGATTATTTTATTACATGTCTGAACATAAGAAAACAATTTTTTTTAAAGAAAAATATCAACAGGCAACCGATTTTTATGCACATTCGTGCCACTGCTGTTTCCATGCGGTGTGACGAATGGAGCTCGTAATTTTCATCTGAAACAAAAAAACCAAAAACCATTTTAATTGTGACATATTTTTCTTCTATATGAACTAAAAAAAAACGAAAAAAATTTTGAAATTTGAATGTTTTTTCGGGTTTGAAGTAGAAAATGTGCTTTTTGTGGAAAAAAAAATTATTTCAACTTGCTAAAAAAATTGGTAAGAATTTTTTTTTCGACAATGTTTTTAGTTCAAATAGAAAAGAAAACGATACTGAAGCGAACAAGCTTTGGTTTGTTACGATTGGACTTCTAATTTTTTTGTAATCAGGTACGCCAAATGAGAAAAATCGTAAAAACGAAAACTCGAGAAAACGGGCGCCCTAACTGCCCGAGCGCCCGTATACCTGCTCGACACTCCACTACGTTCAGTGCTGTATCTTTGGAAATATTTCGAATTGGGCTATAAAACTTTGTCTAGACATTCTTAGATACATCAGGAATAGATTTAAACAATAAAAAAAAAATCGATTTTTTGGGCCTTCTAATTCAGGATCCGGCCTTAAAATAAGTTCAAAATAAAAAATAACCATTCAACGCAATGCGATTAGAATGTTTCGAAACTAAAAACTAGAAAGACCGTTGTAAATGGCATTATATTTGCTATTTCCGTGTACCCAACTGAGCAAATAGAAGGAAACAGTCTCAATTTGTTTGTACCTCGATAGGCAAACCATCGAAACGTACGAGTGATAACATACCGAGCGCGTTCTTTATCCGACAAACGGAGAGGGAAGAGCAAATTTTCGTAAACATCATGAAAAAAAAAACTGGGCCGCGGAATCATGTGGCAACGATCGCGTCACACAGCCCCATAATTCCACCTGTTACAACAATATTACACAATACTACTATTGATCCGCGATATGAGATACTTTGCTGAGTAAAGAAGCGGTGGTCATGAGAATGCCTATAAAAAGCTGTTGAAATTTTGAGTACGATACAAAGTCAGCGTTCAGTTCGAGGCGGCTGTTACAACCTCAAATCTTTTATTCGTACATTCGATTCGACATTGCTGCAAATCCAAAATGCGCTTCAGTAAGTAAAACCCTATCTTATAATCCTAAATAAACCTATCGGAACGGGCATCAGGGCTGCTTACTTCTTTTAAAGCAGAACACCACTGTGACCCCCTGTTTTTTTGCCATTTTTCAAGAATTTTTTTCTGTGGGAAAAAAAAGAGATATTCGAAAATTTTTTTTTGGTTTGTTCGTTGTTTATTGAAGATACATAAAAAAAAAAATTCAAATTTTTCACGCCCCATGGTGACGCTGGGGAAGCTCCCGCGTCAGGTACTGTTGCCTCTGCAGTGGTTCGCGGCACGCAGCAGAACTCTCTTCAAAGTCGATCTGAAAAAAAATACCGAGTGTTTTCGTTAACAATATGATATTTTGAAGAGAAGTACATAGGGATTTGAAAAAATATTGATTTTTAAAAAATAGGCACGCTTTTGAAATTAAAGGACGATTTTCGAGCAAAATTTCTCGTCGAAAATAGGCTATAACTTTTTTTATTATTGAGATATCGAAAAAATCCTATGTACTTCTTTAGATAATCTAGTTTTATTGATGCAGACCAAATTTGAAGTCGATCGGATAAAAATTGCTCGAGTTCTGCTGCGTGCCGCACTTAAAAAAGTGGTTTTGAGAAAAACGCGTTCAAAGTTTTAGGTTTGTTAATTTATGCGATAAATTGGAAAAAAAAATTTTTACCTTTAATCAGCGATGCCGGCACCATATAGCTGGCCTTCAAGAAGCAAATGATTGTCCCTAGCATCTTTTCTCGAACTTGTAGAGGCTCTTCTTGCCTCTTTTGCAGCATCTGTGAGCGAGCGCTCCGCCAGCTCGATCCGCGCTGCGTCGGTTTCAACACAAAAATTGAAACAATTTGGGCCGATAGTTATCCCCAACGTCTCCAAAACTTTCATGAGGCTTCTCAGGCCATCATTGAATAATAATACCGCGATATCAGCTGCAATATCGACGATTTTTTTGCTCCCGGACTGACACTTGGGGGGTATTGCCCAAACTGATTTGTTGTAGCTTTCGTTGTTGTTTTGCGTGAAGCCGCCCAAACAACGCTGCAGCAAATCGTCTCTGCTCAAATTTTCGAAGACTGGCGTAATTGCCTCCAATACTTCCTCAGGAAGAGGCGGCTTATGGCGATATTCAGATATATTACCGCTTGCGACCGTTCGCTGCCACGAACACCACGACTCGGCTCCCTCTGGGCAATCGTCATGTTGTGGCTCACTATCTGTGGATATTTTATGTTTGATAGTTGCCCAAATTGCCTTCCTCATTTTTTCAACATCGTCGCTCATCATTTTTTCAATTATCGCCACCTATGGCTTTTTTTCGAAACTATATTTATAACAATAGCCGGTTTGGGATTCCCCAAACCGGCTATTGTTATAAATATAGTTTCGAAAAAAAGCCATAGGTGGCGATAATTGAAAAAATGATGAGCGATGATGTTGAAAAAATGCTGGGAAAGACCCGCAGGACCTGGGAAAGGCCCGGTATACCTGCCGACCCTGAGGCGCGCAGCTGCGCGGGACCCCGAGCGTCACGGAGCGCTGCACCGCTCCACAAAATATTCAACATCTCCGAAAATAATTATTTTTTCGACCTGGGTCCAACGGCATCTTAATCTTAAATGTATTTTAGATTTTTCTAGATGGTTTTCAAAAAATCGATTTTTTGAAGCCGTCACAGTGGTGTTGTCCCTTAACGTAATTTCATTGATCCTGGACAAACGAGCTCTCTGAGATACAATTGAGTGGCGAAAAAGAGCTTCGGACTTGTTTTCGCAATCGTATAGGTCGAACCGACCATTGGATGGACGAATACCGACACTGTAGGATTTAGATGGACTGTAAAATTAAAATATTATTAAAACAAACTTTGCGTGAACTTTCGAAAAAAAAGTTATACCCGATTCGGCTGAAATTTTGCACGGATGTTCCATTTAATACATAAAGACACATCCCCCTGAAGGGATTTTTGGCGCATTCCAATAGTTTACGAGAAATCGAATTTTAAAGTTGATTTTTTTAGCCTGGGCGAGTATACCAGGTGTAGAAGTATGAAACCGGAATTTTTTTTGTAAAAATTACACGTCGGTTGTTTGAAAATGATAAAAAATATTTTATTCAAAATAATATCCATTGCTATTTATACATTTTTCCCACCTCTCCGGCAGTTTATGAATGCCACGCCAAAAAAAAACAGTTCTTCTTTTGAAGCGAACCAGTTGTCGAGCCATTTTAGTACATTTTCATACGAATTGAAGCGTTGTTTAGCGAGAACGTGTCCCATTGATGCGAATAGATGATAATTGGACGGAGCCAAGTCTGGAGAATAAGCCGCATGCGCTAGTATTTCCCAACTGAACGCCTCGATCGTTTCTCTGACCCGTTTTGCTGTGTGTAATGGAGCATTATCATGGAGCAAAATGACTTTGTGTTGCCTTTTTCCATATTCCGGTCGTTTTTCACGCAATGCTCGATTTAAATCGATCATTTGCTGCTGGTAGCGATCAGTGTTAGCGGTTTCGTCAGGTTTTAGCAGCTCATAATAGATTACACCCTTCTGATCCCACCAAACACAGAGCATTGTCTTCTTTCCAAAGCGATTTGGTCTTGCAGTGGATGCCGATGGTTCGCCTGGATTCACCCATGCTTTCCGACGCTTAGGATTCTCAAAATATATCCATTTTTCATCACCTGTCACGATTCGATGGAGAAATGACTTTCTTTTGTATCTGTCGAGCAGCATTTCACAAGTGGTTTTTCGATTTTCTTGATGTCTTTCATTCAGTTCACGCGGAACCCATTTTCCCACTTTCTGAATCATTCCCATGGCTTTCAAACGAATGGAGACGGCTTTCTGCGTCACATTCAATTGATCCGCGAGTTCTTGTTGACTTTGAGTATCATCTTCATCCAATAAGGCTTGCAATTCGTTGTCTGCGAACTGTTTCGGTGGTTTCCCACGCTCTTCGTTTCTCACGTCAAAATCACCACTTTTGCATTTTTTTGAACCACTCGAAACACTGTGTTTTACCAAGAGCATGTTCACCGTAAGCTTCGACAAGCATTCGATGCGATTCTGCAACAGTTTTCTTCAAATGATAACAGAAAACCAATGCTGTCTGCAAATCGTAGTTCGTAGGCACAAAACATGTTTAAGGTTATAGAAAAATATACCGGTGTAGGGAACTTGGGTTGTTGTGTGTTGAAAAACTTCGTCAGCTGTTAGAGGGAGATGATGTTATTTGGAGTTAGCGGGAGCAGCTCGTAGTAGATGATTCCCTGCCAATCTCACCAAACACACAGTAAAATCTTCCTGACCGTCAATTCTAGCTTGGCCACCGTTTGCGCCGGCTCACCGCGATTCGACCACGACCGTTTTCACTTGACGTTGTCGTAAGTGACCCACTTTTCATCACCGGTCACCATCCGCTTCAGAAATGGGTCGATTTTGTTGCGATTCAGCAGCGATTCGCAAATGGAAATTCGGTCCATGAGGTTTTTTTTGCGTTAAGGCGGGATCCTGAATTAGCCGGTTCGAAAAATCGATATTTTGAGGAATTTTTTGTCGGGTAAAAAAAAAAGCAAGTTTAGCGAAATTTTCAGATTATTTTATTACATGTCTGAACATAAGAAAACAATTTTTTTTAAAGAAAAATATCAACAGGCAACCGATTTTTATGCACATTCGTGCCACTGCTGTTTCCATGCGGCGTGACAAATGGAGCTCGTAATTTTCATCTGAAACAAAAAAACCAAAAACAATTTTAATTGTGACATATTTTTCTTCTATATGAACTAAAAAAAACGAAAAATGTTTGAAATTTGAATGTTTTTTCGGGTTTGAAGTAGAAAATGTGCTTTTTGTGAAAAAAAAAATTATTTCAACTTGCTAAAAAAATTGTTAAGAATTTTTTTTTTCGACAATGTTTTTAGTTCAAATAGAAAAGAAAACGATACTGAAGCGAACAAGCTTTGGTTTGTTTCGATTGGACTTCTAGTTTTTTTGTAATCAGGTACGCCAAATTAGAAAAATCGTAAAAACGAAAACTCGAGAAAACGGGCGCCCTAGTCGAGCTCGACACTCCACTACGTTCAGTGCTGTATCTTTGGAAATATTTCGAATTGGGCTATAAAACTTTGTCTAGACATTCTTAGATACATCAGGAATAGATTTAAGCAATAAAAAAAAATCGATTTTTTGGACCTTCTAATTCAGGATCCGGCCTTAACTCGTGTGGCACCCATACATCGAGCTTCTCTTTGTATCGAGCCTTATTCAAGTGGTTTCAAACAGTTTTTTGTGCAATGTTTAGCTCCTGGGTAATCGAAACAGTGCTTACATGACGGTCGGACTCGACGATTTCCATTATTTTATCGACATTTTCGACAATTGGCCTTCCAGAGCGTGGTGCATCTTTGACATGAAAATTACCGGAACGGAATCGACAAAACCAAAATTACGCGTGATTGGCTGTTACAGTATCAGGACCATAAACACTATTCACATTTTCAGCCGCCTGGCTTGCGTTTTCGCCTTTATCGAAGACAAAACTGTAAAATATGGCGTATTTTCACTTTGCTGGTGGCCATCTTTGACGGGCGCTCAAAAAATATTGAGTCAAGCAATCACAAAACTGTCGGAAATGTTTATTTTAGTATGAAATCTTATCTTTCTAACGCCATCTAGCGTAATCCGATCGCACTTATACAACGCGAGATACAGATTACTAAAGCCATCTATTGCAAAAATAATGGATTTCTTTTTACTACACCTAATATAACACTCTACCTTCTTTCTTTATTTCTCACTTTTTACTCTCTTTGTTTATCGCCTCTCTGGATCAAATCCTAAAGTCCACGCGGACGAAGTCGCGGGTAAAGGCTATAGTTTCAACTATAAATCAGCTTTCGTCCATTTATTGGTCCCCGTTCATTCACCTGATGCACGCTATTCAGAAGTCTGGCTTTCAGTCGATCAATAAGTTCGTTCAATGATTCACTTTTTTTTTTTTTTACAATAGTTTTATCGTTTGGTGTCCTCGTGCTGCACGCGGCAATCGTCATCGCTGCGTCAGCACCAGGTTCCATCGTGTTCCCCGGAGAATCCGGGTCGCAACGCCCGGTAAATCCTGTTACGTCGCTGATACCATCCGGGGCTGCGGAGTATGGACGGAAGGCCGTACAAGCAGCGACAGAGTCTACGAACGCGTTCTCGCGTGAATTCTATCGGGTATAATTACGATTGAAGCCTTGCAAGAAGCAGATCGTAAAAAAATGGTATAAAAAATATTTCGTTTTTGCGCAGGAAGTTGCCAAGGAGGAATCGGGCAATTTGATATGCTCCCCCATCAGTGCATCGCTGATAATGTCGATGATAAGTTATGGCGCAGTTGGTAAGACCAATGATCAGATGCGCGATGCTCTTAAATTACCGAAAGAGGAGTTCCTCGCGAAACTGGGATTCCGACTTCTTGTCGATCATTTGAACGTGAGTCTTTGTGATAAGACGATAAGGGGAAAACGGAAGACGAAAAAATCCTGCCGGATGCGGACGGAGGATTAATTCTTTTACGGATTTTTTTTTTTTCAGGATTACAAAAAGGACAACCTGAAGGTGGCGAACAAGATATACCTTGATGGAGATATGAGCCCCAAACCCGACTTCATGCACATCGTTAAGAACGTTTTCCGTTCCGAAGTCCAGTCTATTGATATGTCTAGAGCAGTATTTGCGAGCTCAGCCATTAACAGATGGTGCGAGGACAAAACGGGCGGTCTTATTAAGGATATGGTCAGTCCGGGTAAGACTATTCTTTCTCTACTTTTTGTTTTACCTGTTGTTTTCTTTTTGTGCTCCGGCGTCTTGAGCCCCATGCCGTGTACAAATCGACGCACTTTATCGCCAAACATCCTTTGATCAAGGTAGTCCTGGAGTCTTATTCAAATCTTAGGAATTGCCTGAAATTTAAGTATACCGTAGACATGACCTTCATGGACTGATGCCCAAATTTTCAATTCGATTCACCGTTTAGTTTTTTTTTATTATTGGTTTGTTCCAGTCGTACAGGGTCTTACCCTTTTTTACGAGCCCCTATCTCAACTTCGGTCTGTCACCCCATTCCAGTTCGCCCTTCTATATGTCTTCCTGATTCCACAATTCCCACCTCCCCTCCACAATTCCCCCGTCTACCTTCCATCCCCCACCTTGCGGCCGCAGCCGACTTCCCCCTCTGTATCATATTCATCATGACATTTCTGTCATGGGTATAGGGAAACTGCGGAAAACCTATACCAATAACAGCCGGTCATCAAGTTCGCCCCCCCCCCCCCCCAGTCGTGGAACTAGTCTTATTTCACCGCGAAATGCCGAAGAAAAACATTTCACGACGAAATGTACGCGACTGGGATTCGAACCCGGGACCTCCCGGTCCGCAGGTTTAGTGGCAAGCACGCTAACCACTAGACCATTGCACCGGTTTGATTCACCGTTTAGTTTATAATTGCAATTGAAAATGGGTCTTTTTGTACGCGGTACCCTATAGCTAACATATAAACCGATAGGACTTTGCTTACATTTTTTTATTATGGGTTCCAAACGGATCTTAGGATTTATAAATAAAAACACGCGTGTATGCAGTACTATTGTGAAATTAATTTAAAAAAAAAATGGCAATTTTTGACCGTTTAGTTTCGGAGATATTGACTTTTAAAAAGTATTAATTTTATTCCACACGGAACTCGGGCACAACCAGCTGCGACGAGCTGATTCGCACGTGGCTGGGAACTTGAAGCTTGGTTTTTTTCCGAGTTTTAGTCATTCTAGGAAGTATTTGAAATAGATGTATTCTGTCAACAAATTTAATTTGTTCGATTCATGCACATATACCTGGTGTAGAAGTATGAAACCGGAATTTTTTTTGTAAAAATTACACGTCTGTTGTTTAAAAATGATAAAAAATATTTTATTCAAAATAATCTCCATTGCTATTTATACATTTTTCCCACCTCTCCGGCAGTTTATAAATGCCACGCAAAAAAAAAACAGTTCTTCTTTTGAAGCGAACCAGTTGTGGAGGCATTTTCGTACATTTTCATACGAATTGAAGCGTTGTTTAGCGAGAGCGTGTCCCATTGATGCGAATAGATGATAATCGGACGGAGCCATGTCTGGAGAATAAGCTGCATGCGCTAGTATTTCCCAACTGAACGCTTCGATCGTTTCCCTGACCCGTTTTGCTGTTTGTGATGGAGCATTATCATGGAGCAAAATGACTTTGTGTTGCCTTTTTTGATATTCTGGTCGTTTTTCACGCAAAGCTTGATTCAAATCGATAATTTGTTGTCGTTAACATTCAGTATTAACAGTTTCGCCAGGTTTTAGCATCCAACAATGCTTACAATTCGCTGTCTTCAAACTTTTTCAGTGGCCTCCCACGTTCTTCGTTTCTCACGTCAAAATCACCACTTTTGAATTTTTTGAACCACTCGAAACACTGTGTTTTACCAAGAGCATGTTCACCGTAAGCTTCGACAAGCATTCGATGCGAGTCTGCAGCAGTTTTCTTCAAATGATAACAGAAAACCAATGCTGTCCGCAAATCGTAGTTCGTAGGCACTAAACTCGACGTGTTTAAGGTTATAGAAAAATATACCGGTGTAGGGAACTTGGGTTGTTGTGTGTTGAAAATCTTCGTCAGCTGTTAGAGGGAGATGGTGGGGCTGCAGAAGCGGTCTTACGGTCCCTAAACTGATGGCTAGCACCATCTATAGGGAAATTCCGGTTTCATACCTCTACACCTGGTATATATATTATATTTTTTATGCGTTTCCGCTTTTTACAACGAACCATAACTAAATTATTTCATTTCATTTTGGCAGCATTTGCTCGACACATGGCTGTCCCGGCTTTTAGTCTTTTGTCACGCACGATTGCAGCGCCGCTCTGCAGGACATAAATAGTGTACAAGCTCCGTCAAAAATTTACAACCAACAGCATCGTATTATAGACATTGTATTTTACTACACGCTGCGGCGGAAACTTTAAGCTCATACGGTACGTACGGAGCGGCGCTGCAATCGTGCGTGACAAAAAACTTCAAGTTCTCAGCGCCGAGCCAATCAGTTTTAGTAGTTTCCACCTACGCGCCAATCAGCTCGTCGCAGCTGGTTGTGCCAGAATTCCGTGTCAAATAAAATTAATACTTTTTAAAAGTCGATATCTCTGAAACTAAACGGTCAAAAATTGCCATTTTGTTTAAATTAATCCCACAGGTCCCACAGATTTAATTAATCCCACAGGTCATGGAGCTGCAAAAAGACCTTTTTCTGTATGCAACGTCGGATTACAGCAAAAGTATTGAAGATACAAAAAAAATGTATATTAGATTTTTTGATGGAAATTTAATAAACTATAGTTTTTATCTGAACTATTTTTTCGTGTCAAAAAAAGTTGCCAAGATATAGGCAAAAAACTGAAAAAGTGTGCCTTCTTTCCAAGATGGAGCCTCGAGCGCAACAGGTTTTGACGGGGACTTTAGTACGTTTAACGCGAAGTCGTAAATAAACATGTATACCAAAATTCAGATCTTTAACGATTAATGTTTTTTTTCTTCTGCTAATTTGACTGGACTGATAATGAAAAATGTGAGCAAGCTCCTATCAGTTTGTGTTTTAGGTGTAGGGATCGCGTACAAAAAGACTCATATTTAATTGCAATTATCTCATAAACTAAACGGTGAATCAAATTGAAAATTTGGTCATCAGTCCACCAAGGTCATGTCTACACTATACTTAAATTTCCGGCAATTCCTAAGATTTGAAACAAAACTACAGAACCAAATTAACTTAACACCGCTCCGAACTACTCTGTTGCAGAATACTTTAAAAGTCCCATTGTGGCACTTCTCCTCAACGCCGTATACTTCAAGGGCACCTGGTTGACACAATTTGACCGTGAATTCACGCGAAAACGGCCCTTCTATGTTGACGGTGTCAAGGCAACGAACGTTGAGTCTATGTTTGTGGAAGGCGAGTTCCGTTACGGAAGGCTTCCCAAACTCGCTTCCACATTTGTCGAACTGCCGTATAAGGTGAATAAATTATCTGTGAATAATAAGCTAACTAACTTAGATAGATAAGAAAAAAATATTGCGAGAGAAGAAAACGAATCTGCTATTGTATCTGCCCAGAGCGAAGACGACAAACACAATGTCAGCATGTTCGTCATTCTACCGTACCGCCGGGACGGTCTGGCCCAACTGGAAGCTAATTTCACCACGATGACGATCGGGAAGATAATTAGTAGCGGCTGGCTGGTCGAAAACCTGCGAGTTATTCTACCGAAATTCAAAATCGAGAGCAAAATCGAGCTTGCCGAACCCCTGAAGAGAGTGAGTATTTCGCACTAAGTAAAACAAAAAGTGTCATGAAAAATATCCAAACTGTGAAGAAAAAGTCCAGCAAAATCAAAGAAATTCAAACAAAACCGAACGATCGAAGCAACCCAGAAAACAAAGCAATGCTCAATGACAAAATACGCTGTTGTCGAGAAAAAAAAGTTCAGATAACTTAGAACTCGGTGGACTATTTCCACAATTATTTGCCATTTTCTACTTTTAACACTTTAAATGTTTTAAATTGTCACTTTCAACGTTCATCACGTGTCACTCACCTCATATATTGTACAAAATATTTTATATGAAATGAAAAAAACTGCAACTAAAATTCTCCACACTATAAATCGAATGTAAATACACCGAGGTAAACAGCACAATACAACAAGCAACGCCTGCGGAGCGTCACTTGAGGCACATTTCAAATACATTTGCTGACTAGCAGAAGCAAAGCAAGAATGTTTTTACAAAGGTTGCTGGTGACGCGCCGTATGATTCTTCGTATACCATGGTGATCTAGTGCGCATGCGCACGTCTCTCTTTTCACTCACCGGCTATCTCTCTCTCTCTTTTCCCCCTCCGCGGCAGCGTTAGAAAGTAACGCAAACGTTAAACGCAAAAACCTCGTATAAGAAATTTCGCTTCAAAAGAAGTTTTACTTAAAAAAATAAAACGTACATGTTTAGCATTACAAATAGCTAATTTAGTAATAAATTAACACTTAGAAATGTTAATTTACTTTTAATAAAAATTAAAGTCAAATTCGACGATATTGGTGTGTGCTTGACTGAGGTTTCGTCAGTGCCTGCACATCTGTTTCAACTGTCCAACAAAAAAAAATTCTCAATTTTTAAATTTAATTAATACGTTCAGATCATTTTATTATTAACAATAATTCCTCCAAAAACTTCACATATATTGAGTTTGTCAATGATTGCTATTAATTAATCGTTAAAAAAGGTAAAACTCCTCATTACTTTAATTAATTTCTCGACAATTAGTCGATTTATTTAGAACTTAGCATAATCAATCGCTTCATCCTAAAGACGCGACTAGATGTCATATCGGCGAGAGACAATGATCCCAATACAAAAAAATGTGTACAAAATAAGGGAAACTTTCACCCAAAGAGAAGTCATAAATGCCCTTGTAGGATCAGTGGTTTCGGAGTTGAGGAAGAAAGGTGACTTTTAAGGTTTACAAGATAGTTTAGCTTTGCATCGTTTCCACAGATGGGAATGAAAAAGGCATTCGAGGACCCTGACTTTAGTGGAATCGTCGACAATGAAAAGATCGAGATCAACAAAGTCTTACAAAAGGCTTTCATAGAAGTTGACGAGTTCGGTAGCCAGGCCGCAGCAGTTACCGGTAAGTAGCTTGATTTATTTTTTTTTTGTTTTGTTTTTTCCAAACGAGAAATAACGATGCTCTTTAGCGATTTGGTGCGGTTGCCAGTATTTGTTATACACTGAAACCCCTCCGAACGACACCTCCATAAATGAAATCAGCCCCCACTAGGCGCCAAACATCGATCGGTGTAGCGCATGGTGGGAGAAGCGCCAGGCCCTAGCCTCAGGCTCGAAGCATGCTAGACAATAAGAGTGGGATTGGAGGGGTATTATTGCTATCCATTACGTCAGTTGCGCAGAGTCGGCTTGAGTGGATCGTGCGCAACCTCGGTGTTTGCAAGTGTGATGCGGAGCCGGTCCCGCCACTGTGCCGATTAGAGAGGTTGCAGTGTATTCTTTTAACGGGTTACATGGGTTTTGAAGGGTTAAAAAAAACATAGTTTCTCTCATTTTTTTTTTATATAATAGAATAATTATTTTATTGAAACTTTAAGCATGTAAAAGTACAACATTTGAACATTATTTTATTGGGAGTACCAATAAGTCTCCGCCGTTTTTTTTTATCAAAAATTGGGCATTTATTGTGAAAGAACGGTACTTTATGTTTTATTCAAAGTATTGTCCATCGCTAGCCACTACTTTTTGCCATCTTTCTGGCAGCATATGGATAACGCGTCAGAAGAACGCTTCATCTTTTGTGGCTATCCACAAATCGACCCAATTTTTGGTATCTTCACATGATGTGAAGTGCTGCTCAGACAGGCCGTTCATCATCGATCGAAATAAATGATAGTCAGAGGGAGCAATGTCTGGTGAATACGGCGGGTGGGGTAAAACTTCCCAATTGAGTGTTTCCAAGTAGGTTTTGACCGGCGCCGCATCATGTGGACGAGCATTATCATGCAGAAGAATAATTTTGTCGTGTCTGGAGTAGTAGTGGGTGCGTTTTTCCTTGTGTGCTCGGCTCAATCTCATCAATTGTGTTCGGTAGAGAGCCGCAGTAATGGTTTCGTTCGGTTTGAGCAACTCACAATACACGACACCAAGCTGATCCCACCGAATACACGAGTGTTTTTTCCATGAATATTCTGCTTGGCTGTCGATGTTGAAGCATGGCCAGGTGGTCCCCATGATTTCATCTTCTTTGGGTTATCGTAGTGGAACAATTTTTCATCACCAGTGACTATACGATGCAAAAAACCCTTTGGCTTATGCCTGGCAAGCAGCATTTCACATGTGCAAAATCGGCGTTCAACGTTTCTCGGCTTCAGTTCATATGAAACCCAATTTCCTTGCTTTTGAATCATTCCCAATGATTTTAAACGATGTGAAATTGCTTGTTGAGTCACTCCCAATATAAGTGCAAGTTCTTCTTGCGGAAAATTAAGTTTTCCTTGAAAAACTAGTTTTGGGGTTATGTACAGATCATAGACGCGTGTGTGTTTTGAGTGTGAGACAAGAAGTGAATGTATTCTATACACGTGGAAAGATTTACAACTCGTTCCTATGATTTTATCTATATTTTCATAGTATAAATATCGGAGTAAGTGCGATTTGTCATAAGTGCGCGCGTTAAATTACTTATTGTATAACTTTTGATGTGTTTGGTCAACTTTCAATTTTACACATGAACTCAGCTTGGATTTCTGAATATGTCAAATTTTGAACAGTTTATTATGATTTTCATTTGTAGTCCATGATCCTTAATGCACTACAAATTAATCTCTCGGTGATGTAAATTTTAATCGAATCTAAATATTCCGACTTTGATGTCGGATCCTTAAGAAAATCATCCTTGAACTTACATTTGTTTTGTTTTTCTGACACGTTAGAAAAAATACGCCCACGAAGAAACGAATTTTCGAAAAATCGCAAATATTCTGTATCGCTAGCCCGTGAAAATACGAATAAGTATCAGTTTGCTCGTTGTCTGTACGAAGATAATCAAATTGGTTGACCTTTTTTTCAGATGCCGATTTCCTGGACCGAATGGCGCCACTGACTTTCCAGGCGGACCATCCATTTATCGCTGTAATTGCTACTACAAGCGAGAATCCTCTCACTCTATTTACCGCTCGCTATACCGGACCTGAGTAGATCGACTGAGAAACGTTAGATTGGTTAAGATCGGCCTGGCTGGAAATCTTTAATGGCCTTTGCTTTTAATAAATTGGCACTTTCGTCAAATCACTGTAACCCAATTGCGTTCATACCTTGTTTGATTGACACCTGTATGCGAAAGTGGTTTTGTACGTGACATGGTTTGGCTTCGAATCGGAAGCAAAGAAAAATTATAAAATAAACGAAGGTTCAAGCATTATTTTTCTATTCAGACTTTGATCTTTTTAATCCTTGACGGCATATACACCAGGATGCTTCTTATTTTTCAACTTTTGAAAAATAACCGCGTCACCTCGCCATTCCCTTCTATCATTTAAAAAAACGAAGCCGTAATTTTGTATTGGGTGTTGGAATTAATTTGTAGCGTTTTACAAGAGATGGCGTAGGTAGTACAGTATTTCGTTGTTACCGACAGTAATGTATTCACCGTGAAACGGCTATCATTGAATGTCATTTGCTGTACATAACCTCTTTTTGAATCGTAAATAACAACACTTTATAATTTATTGAATATGTTAACATTTGTGCCGAATAAAGTGTTTTTGCAGGGAGTTTTACTTCATTACTTTAATATGAACAAAAGTGCTGCTGAAGCTCATCGTATTTTAGTGGAAGTGTACGGTGAACATGCTCTAGCTGAGCAAACGTGTCGGAAGTGGTTTGCACGTTTTAAAGCTGGTGATTTCGACTTGGATGACAAGGAGCGACCTGGCCAGCCGAAAAAATTTGAAGTTAATCAGTTGAAGGCATTGCTCAATGAAGACTCATCTCAAACACTTCAAGAATTGTCTACATCATTGGAAGTTGACTTATCAACGGTAGGAAAACGTCTTAAAACTTTGGGCATAATCCAGAAGGAAGGACATTGGGTCCCATATGAATTGAAACCAAGGGACATTGAGAGGCGTGTTTTGACATGGGAACTGCTGCTTCAACGGGAAAAAAGAAAAGGTTTTTTGCATCGAATTGTCACTGGTGATGAAAAATGGATCCATTACGACAATCCGAAGCGCAGAAAGTCATGGGTTAAGCCCGGCCAACCATCAACATCAGTGGCAAAGCCAAATATCCATGGGTCTAAGCTCCTGCTCTGTATTTGGTGGGATCAGAGGGGTGAGATTTATTATGAACTGCTGAAACCGAATGAAACCATAACTGGGGATCGCTACCGACTGCAATTGATGCGCTTGAGCCGTGCATTGAAAGTAAAACGGCCGGAATACTCCGAAAGACACGACAAAGTCATTTTGCTGCACGACAATGCTCGTCCGCACGTCGCAAAATCGGTACAAACATATCTGGAAACACTTAAGGCGGGATCCTGAATTAGCCGGTTCGAAAAATCGATATTTTGAGGAATTTTTTTCGGGTAAAAAAAAAAGCAAGTTTAGCGAAATTTTCAGATTATTTTATTACATGTCTGAACATAAGAAAACAATTTTTTTTAAAGAAAAATATCAACAGGCAACCGATTTTTATGCACATTCGTGCCACTGCTGTTTCCATGCGGCGTGACAAATGGAGCTCGTAATTTTCATCTGAAACAAAAAAACTAAAAACCATTTTAATTGTGACATATTTTTCTTCTTTATGAACTAAAAAAAAACGAAAAAAATTTTGAAATTTGAATGTTTTTTCGGGTTTGAAGTAGAAAATGTGCTTTTTGTGAAAAAAAAAAATTATTTCAACTTGCTAAAAAAATTGTTAAGAATTTTTTTTCGACAATGTTTTTAGTTCAAATAGAAAAGAAAACGATACTGAAGCGAACAAGCTTTGGTTTGTTTCGATTGGACTTCTAGTTCTTTTGTAATCAGGTACGCCAAATGAGAAAAATCGTAAAAACGAAAACTCGAGAAAACGGGCGCCCTAACTGCCCGAGCGCCCGTATACCTGCTCGACACTCCACTACGTTTAGTGCTGTATCTTTGGAAATATTTCGAATTGGGCTATAAAACTTTGTCTAGACATTGTTAGATACATCAGGAATAGATTTAAACAATAAAAAAAAAATCGATTTTTTGGACCTTCTAATTCAGGATCCGGCCTTAAATGGGAAGATGGGAAATAGCTTCAAGGGTAACATCGTTTTTTTTCGCAAACACAATAATGCCCTTGTTGATCTTTCTTGGCCCTGAAAAGGGCCGATTTTTTTCAGTTTGGCAAAACTTTAAGCCCGCTTCCCGCGGATTCGACGAGAAAGTTGAATGTCTTTCGGCATAATGGTGACTCTTTTGGCGTGGATAGCGCACAAGTTCATATCTTCGGAAAGACCGACAAGACAAGCTTCGCTGGCTTCTCGAAGAGCCATTACAGCTGAGCTCTAGAAACGAAGATCGGCCTTCAAATCCAGCGCTATTTCACGAACAAGACGCTGGAATGGTAGCTTGCCTATGAGAAGCTCAGTACTCTTTTGGTAACGGCGAATCTCCCTTAAAGCGACTGTTCCTGGTCCATAGCGGTGGGGCTTCTTCACTCCGCTAGTTGCTGGCGCACTTTTATGCGCAGCTTTAGTTGCCAGCTGCTTTCGAGGGGCTTTGCCACCGGTAGACTTCCGAGCAGTTTGCTTGGTCAGTTTGCGAGCCATCCTTGTACGATGTTACGCTGATGGTAGTCAGCGACCGAATAATCTGGCGCCTTTTTTGAGCCATTTTAGAACTTTACGAAGATTGGTCGAAAAGACGCTCATTGGTTGGCGTCTGAGTAGAGGGGAGACCGTAGCGCAAAAAGTATACAGGGTGTCACAGGACGGAATGTCATCCCTAAAATAGGAGGTTGGGGGTGAAATTCTGAGTCGATTGATATAAGCATGTATGGTTCCCAGATCAACACCGGAATTATTATTAATTGTTAAAGACGGGCCAATCAGGCGCGCCCGACAAACGGGCTGACGTCGGTAGCGATACGTGCGTGTAGTGGTGCCTGGCGGAGCGGACTCCTACCGTGCGTACACTCGCGCTCGTCGGTGTGAGCGCTTGTATGCGGTAGTGGGTGCCTCGCTGTACGTGCTTTCGTGGCATGGGTAGATCTCTGCGCCCGCCATATTGACAAAGTCGGCTTTAGACTCGAAAGCGCTTACAAAGTAGAAAATGATTTTTCGGAGTACGCTTGGCATCAATCGTCTTGATAAAAAGGCAAAGAATGAACCTTCGTCAAATTTAGTTTTGGCCCTGAAAAGGGCCGTTTTTTTTTCTGGCAAAAGCAATTCAGGCTTTTTTCTCAGTTTTCTTCGGCAAGAGAACGGCTTGGATATTTGGAAGAACTCCACCCTGAGCTATTGTGACGCCCGAAAGTAATTTGTTCAATTCCTCGTCATTTCGGATAGCCAGTTGGAGATGACGCGGAATGATCCTTGTCTTCTTGTTGTCACGGGCAGCGTTGCCAGCCAACTCGAGGACTTCGGCAGCCAAGTATTCCATGACTGCAGCAAGATATACGGGAGCTCCAGCACCAACTCGCTCAGCATAGTTTCCTTTACGGAGGAGACGATGGATTCTTCCAACTGGGAACTGAAGTCCAGCACGAGTAGAACGAGTCTTTGATTTTCCCTTAACTTTGCCACCTTTTCCACGACCAGACATTTCGAATAAAATGAGAGTAGACAGCAACGTGCAAGAAGTAAGTCGGTCGAGACCGGAATGATGCTTTGCGTCACTGGACCCATCATTTTATGCATTATAGTGTCAAATCGCCGACCCAATGAGAGATCAGTAGCATAATGAACCCCCATTGGCTATTGCTATTGGTGCGTCGAAGGTGTTCCTTCTGGCCCCCACCATCGGCGGCGGGCAGCCAATCCGTCAGCGGGCCGATCGCAGCACCTAGTCGATTGGAGCGGCGCTGGGGATCGTTTTGCTTTAAAATCACTTCACCAACCGTTTACCTCACACTTGACTCCCAGCTCTCAGCACATTTGCTTCTACTCTTAAAGCGTAACTTCTTACAATCTCGTTCAAGATGCCACCTAAAGCAAGTGGTAAAGCTGTCAAGAAAGCTGGAAAAGCGCAGAAGAATATTACCAAAAGTGACAAAAAAAAGAAACGCAAGAGGAAGGAGAGCTATGCTATCTACATTTACAAAGTGTTGAAGCAGGTTCATCCTGACACTGGAATATCGAGCAAAGCAATGAGCATAATGAACAGCTTCGTAAACGACATCTTCGAGCGAATCGCTGCTGAAGCATCGAGATTGGCCCATTACAACAAGAGATCGACGATTACGTCTCGGGAAATCCAGACCGCCGTGAGACTTCTGTTGCCTGGTGAACTCGCTAAACATGCCGTTAGCGAAGGCACCAAAGCTGTCACGAAATACACAAGCTCCAAGTGAAGCATTGGCATCATATCCAACGGCCCTTTTCAGGGCCAAAATTTATTCTAACGTATAATAACCTCTTCGCTGCATCATGTTGACAATAGAACAAACGTTCAGTAGCCAGTGAACAGAACAATCCCCGATCTCAACTATGAGGCGTTAATGACATTCTGTATGTACACGTATGAGCTAAAAGTTTCGGCCGCAGCGTATAGTAAAATCCGATGCCTATATGATGCTGTTGCTTGTAAATGTTTACCACCAACATGCATCATATATTACAACTACATAAAAAGCATGCCTACTTCCAAAAGTACGGCCTGTGCTTCCATGTAATATATGTTCTTTGCCGTAGCGTATAGTAAAAACTATGATGCTGTCGGTTGGAAATTTTTGACAGAGCTTGTACACTGTCCTACTGAGCGGCGCTGGAATCGTGCGCCTCAAAAAACTAAAAGCTGTGACAAGCAAATGCTGCTGAAATGAAATAAAGTAATTTAATTATAGTTCTATCGAGGATGGTTCGTTGTAAAAAGCGAAAACAAATAAAATTTGTTTTGTTGAACTTGTTGAAATTTGTTGAACAAATAAAATTTGTTGACAGAATAAATCTCTTTCAAATCCCTTCAAAAATTACTAAAACCCGGAAAAGAAACACGCTTCAAGTTCCCAGCCCCGCGCCAATCAGCTGGTTGTGCCGAAGCAGAGTTGTGAATAATGCATTATTTTGATAATGCATTACTGTATACATTACAAATTACAAAAGTAATATGTAATGGATATATGTTCCATTACAAATTACAAAAGTAATGTGTAATGGATATACGTTCCATTACAAATTACAAAAGTAATGTGTAATGGACATATGTTCCATTACAAATGACAAAAGTAATGTATAATGGATGTGTGTTCCATTACAAATAAGAAAAGTAATGCGCAATGAATGCATGTTCCGTTACAAATTACAAAAAGTAATGTGTAATGGTTGCATGATCCATTACAAATTTCAAAAAGTAATGTGTAATGGACGCATGTTCCATTACAAATTGAAAAAGTAATGTATGATTAATGAGTGCTTCATTACAAAATACAATTACAATAAGGTAATTCGTAGTGGAGAATATTCCATCACAAATGGAGAATATTCCATCACAAGAAAAACGAATTTACTTAAAAGAAATTTCAATGAGCGAAATAAAATAATCAGATAGCAATGTGCAAATTTCTAATGTGAGCACGGCAATTTTTCTATTTGTAATGGAATATTCTCCACTACAAATTACTTTTTATCAATTGTAGTTTGTAATGGAACATGCATCCATTACAAATTACTTTTTGAAATTTCTAATGGAACGTGCATCCATTACTCATTACTTTTCGAAATTTGTAATGGATCATGCAACCATTACACATTACTTTTTGAAATTTGTAATGGATCATGCAACCGTTGCACATTACTTTTGTAATTTGTAATGGAAAACTTATCCAATACACATTATTTAAAGTGATGAGTAATGCATTATTTAAAAATTACTATTGCACGCCATTGCACGCCACAGGGATGCCATTGCATGCCATTGGCATGCCATTGCACGGAATTGCACATTTGTAATGGAGAACTTATCCAATACACATTATTTAAAGTGATGAGTGAATGCATTATTTTAAAATTACTATTGCACGCCATTGCATGCCATTGCACGCCATTGGCATGCCATTGCCCTCCATTGGCACGCCATTGGCATGCCGTTGGCAAGCCATTGCACGCCATTGCACGCCATTGGCATGCCATTGCACGCCATTGGCGTGCATAGCCCGGTATACAAGACGCGTATTCTAATCAGAGTTGTGAATAATGCATTATTTTGATAATGCATTACTGTATACATTACAAATTACAAAAGTAATGTGTAATGGATATACGTTCCATTACAAATTACAAAAGTAATGTGTAATGGACATATGTTCCATTACAAATGACAAAAGTAATGTATAATGGATGTGTGTTCCATTACAAATAAGAAAAGTAATGTGCAATGAATGAATGTTCCATTACAAATTGAAAAAGTAATGTATGATTAACGAGTGCTTCATTACAAAATACAATTACAATAAGGTAATTCGTAGTGGAGAATATTCCATCACAAATGGAGAATATTCCATCACCAGAAAAACGAATTTACTTAAAACAAATTTCAATGAGCGAAATAAAATAATCAGATAGCAATGTGCAAATTTCTAATGTGAGCACGGCAATTTTTCTATTTGTAATGGAATATTCTCCACTACAAATTACTTTTTATCAATTGTAGTTTGTAATGGAACATGCATCCATTACAAATTACTTTTTGAAATTTGTAATGGAACGTGCATCCATTACTCATTACTTTTCGAAATTTGTAATGGATCATGCAACCATTACACATTACTTTTTGAAATTTGTAATGGATCATGCAACCATTGCACATTACTTTTTGAAATTTGTAATGGATCATGCAACCATTATACACTACTTTTCTCATTTGTAATGGAACACACATACATTACACATTACTTTTGTAATTTGTAATGGAGAACTTACCCAATACGCATTATTTAAAGTAATGAGTAATGCATTATTTTAAAATTACTATTTTCACAACTCTGTGCCGAAGTTTCGTGTGGAATAAAATTAATACTTTTTAAAAGTCGATATCTCCGAAACTAAACGGTCAAAAATTGCTATGTGCTTTTAAATTAATCCCACAATAGTACTGCATACACGAGTGTTTTTATTTATAAATCCTAAGTTCCGTTTAGAATCTATAATGAAAAATGTGAGCAAAGTCGTATCGGTTTATAAGTTAGGTATAGGGATCGCGTACAAAAAGACCCATATTCAATTGCAATTATCTCATAAACTGAACGGTGAATGGAATTGAAAATTTTGGCATCAGTCCATGAAGGCCATGTCTAAACGATACTTCAATTTCAGGCAATTCCTAAAATTTGAACAAAACTACATAACTACCTTAATGAAAAAGCTCAAACATACGGGGATCAACTAAACGACAAATTCTGAACAAATAACGGCGTACATCTTCAACCCTTCAAGGTAGTACTTTCCAAAATGGTCTCAGAAAGTTTTCATTTTTGAAACTAATATTTTCTAGGATATCCAGAACAAGCTGGTGAAGTTTCAACCACATGGACCATCACGGAACTCAGGCACAACCAGCTGCTACGAGCTGGTTGGCGCGTAGCTGGGAACTACTAAAACTGATTGGCGCGGGGCTAAGAACTTGAAGTCTTTTGTCACGTGCGATTGCAACGCCACTCCGTAGGAACTACAGAGTGTACAAGATCTGCCACAAAAATGTACAAACCAACAGCATCATACAGATATTGGATTTTAGTATACGGCTGCGGCCGAAACTTTTAGCTCATTCGTGTATCTGCAGAACGTCCTTAATTCATGAATTTCTAGCAATATCGCCCATTCGAAAATTTCAAATTATTGGCTCCACTTTTTCACTTTTCAAGATTCTTTATTTGATTTTTGGCTCTTACAATATTGTATCACATTTTTTTTTCTCCTATTAACTATTCCTACAGTCTCAACTACTTACTAGTCCGTTTGTGTTTTGTTCGTTTTGGTTTTCTTTGTGTTTTGGAAAGTTGGTTTTGTTGAGATTCTAGGTAAAATTTGAAAAAACCCTGTTAGTGCATTGCTTATATCGATCTTAATTGTACATTAATATTATATATCTATATAGCTATTACCATTTGCATTTTTACAATATTTACAATTGTTTACTCCATTATGATGTATTGTGGTAGTTTGTGTTTGATTTTGAATGGCAGGACTTCTTTTGTTAATATTTGAAGATCTTTTAGGATTGATGAATTTTTTTTATTTGTTCGGCGTAGAATTTTTTTGAAGAAGAATATATATCTTCCTTTCATTTCTTACTTGTAGTTGGTTCCTTTTTTGTATGTTTTTTGGTCGATAACTTGCGCGTGTGATCATTCTGAGTGTGTTGTTTTGGATCGTCTCCAATTTTTTGATATTTGATTTTTCTGTGTTGCCCCAAACTGGAGATGCATACGTAAGGGTGGGTTTTATTATAGCCTTGTATAATAGTTTGTTTTTTGTGTAAAGAGTGTTTTTTTTTACATCGCATGTGGAATAGTAAACTTTTGACTTTTTGGGCTTTATTACAAGTTTCTTTAATGTGTTTTGTGAATGTTAATTTTTCATCTTGCGTTACTCCTAGGTATTTAGCATGCTTAGGGCTAATTTGCACATTTCCCATGGGAAATGTTGGTGTGTTTTCGTGTTTGTTTTTATGCATGAAGCGGATCAGTTCCGTTTTGTTTGCATTGATTTTTTGCTCCATTAGCTGGCATATATAGCCGTATCATCTGCAAATAATGCTATTTCAGTTTTGTTTGCTTTAGGTATATCATTTATGTAATAGAGGAATAGTGTTGGGCCAAGTGTTGATCCCTGTGGTACTCCTGTTACAATTGTTTGTTTTGTTGATTTTATTCCATTTGTGGTCACCGTGAATGTGCGATTTTGTAGATAGCGTTGTATGAGTTTGATTAAGGCCGGATCCTGAATTAGAAGGTCCAAAAAATCGATTTTTTTTTTTATTGTTTAAATCTATTCCTGATGTATCTAAGAATGTCTAGACAAAGTTTTATAGCCCAATTCGAAATACTTCCAAAGATACAGCACTGAACGTAGTGGAGTGTCGAGCAGGTATACGGGCGCTCGGGCAGTTAGGGCGCCCGTTTTCTCGAGTTTTCGTTTTTACGATTTTTCTAATTTGGCGTATCTGATTACAAAAAAACTAGAAGTCCAATCGAAACAAACCAAAGCTTGTTCGCTTCAGTATCGTTTTCTTTTCTATTTGAACTAAAAACATTGTCGAAAAAAAAATTCTTAACAATTTTTTTAGCAAGTTGAAATAATTTTTTTTTTCACAAAAAGCACATTTTCTACTTCAAACCCGAAAAAAACATTCAAATTTCAAAATTTTTTCGTTTTTTTAGTTCATATAGAAGAAAAATGTCACAATTAAAATGGTTTTTGGTTTTTTTGTTTCAGATGAAAATTACGAGCTCCATTTGTCACGCCGCATGGAAACAGCAGTGGCACGAATGTGCATAAAAATCGGTTGCCTGTTGATATTTTTCTTTTAAAAAAATTGTTTTCTTATGGTCAGACATGTAATAAAATAATCTGAAAATTTCGCTAAACTTGCTTTTTTTTTTACCCGAAAAAAATTCCTCAAAATATCGATTTTTCGAACCGGCTAATTCAGGATCCCGCCTTAAGTATGTTGGTATCTAAAGTTTGTTAAGTTTGTAGATTAGTCCTTTGTGCCATACCGCGTCGAAGGCTTTCTCAATGTCAAGCAAGACCATTGCTGTAGTTTTATTTATAATGTAGTTTTATAATTTTGCGGGAATAATTTATCTTTACCTGGTTTTTGCAATCCTAATACATTTGCGTTTTCCATTGTTTTGGAAAGTATGAGTTTTTGAGGCATGCGTTAAAGATGTTTGTTAGATGTCATAGCGCTGGAGATTGATAAGTTTTTAAGGATTATATTCCGGATATTGTCAGCGCTTGGGGCTTTTCTGGGTCTAGTGTTTTCTATTTCTTTTGTTGCAAATTGTATGTTTACTATCTCTATATTTTTTGTGGATATTTTATTATATTAATTGCTGAGTGTTAAGGCCTTATATACGCGATTTCGCCGATTTTCGATGGTACTTTTCTCGACGCGGTTAAAAAAAATGACGCATATATTGACAAGATTTTTTTACAGATCATTTATGCACATGGTTAAGTATATGTAAAAAAAAAAATTAGAAATATTAACAAATGGCGGAGATATAACATAATAAAGCAATGTATTTCTTTTTGCGCGCGCGTTGATGGTGAAAGTTCTCGGCATCGATGTGGGTGTCTGAAAAAAAATGAACATATTTATAATTGCATAATGAATGTATCTTCAGTGTGAACCAACAATATTATAAAAAAAAATTATTATAATAAAAATTCGAAAGTTAACATTTTTTTACTCAACTTTCTGGCGGTATTTTATTTTTTATATTTTTTTGTGTCATTGAAATTTTTGTTTCTGTGGTTCACACGATAGGTGATGATACTAAGAATATGTTGTAAAAATTTCAAAGCGATCTCAACCTTCGTTCAACAGTTAGAACTTTCACAAGGTTAAAAAAAAGTGAATCGTGGAAAAACGGCTTTGAAGTTGGCGGTCGGGCGCGCCGCGCGGTATCTATTATAAATGCAATCTTACCTTATTTCATAGCAATTTTTGGAATTTATCAATCCTGTAAAGCTTAAAATATTCCTAACCGTTCAGGCTAATGGAATGAGAAATTAAAAAAAAATTAAAAATTTTGAAATTTTTCGCGTATATAAGGCCTTAAGGGTTTTGCTGTTGCTCATGGTTTCCGTTAGATGTGTTTAAATTGTTGGTTAATAAACACATTGGCTTATAACTTTTAGCACACTGCCACGCCATTCACGATGTAGTATGCAGTGACTTACCTCGTGTATTCTCCCACTCCCGATCGGTTCGCCCATTGGTGCGCTGGTTGGTTTCACCCCCCACTCTAAATTTCGAAGCGATTGGTGCGCCGACGGATACGTAGCCGTGTTAAAAGAGCACTCACCGCAGCTGCCATTCATTCTACACCCAGTCGTCACCAGTCACACATCAAGTGTACATTCAAGATGCCTCCGAAAGGTAGTGGTAAAGCACTAAAGAAGGCCGGCAAGGCTCAGAAGAACATTACGAAGAGTGACAAGAAGAGGAAGCGCAAGAGGAAGCAGAGTTACGCCATCTATATTTACAAAGTTTTGAAGCAAGTTCATCCTGACACCGGAATATCGAGCAAGGCCATGAGCATCATGAACAGTTTCGTGAACGACATCTTCGAGCGTATTGCTGCTGAAGCTTCGAGACTCGCCCATTACAACAAGCGCTCGACCATAACATCTCGGGAAATTCAGACTGCTGTGAGGCTGCTCTTGCCCGGTGAACTCGCGAAACACGCCGTTAGCGAGGGCACCAAAGCCGTCACCAAGTACACGAGCTCCAAGTAACATCTTGGATACGACTAACCGAAACATCGGCCCTTTTCAGGGCCAAAATTCTTTCCTACTGAGAACAATTCTGGTAACGCTAATTTTGACCTTTTCCTTTACTTTATTACCATATACTTAAGACGGATCATTTTTATTGGACGTACCCATTACACTTATTTCAAATAAGCAAAGAACCTATTTTTGTTGATAAAAACTCAACTCATTTAGCAAACAAAAATCAGACGTCATGACAACAAATTAGTTTAGTGTTCAATTTTGGCGCCACAATTTATTTTTCTAATTTGTTATACTGTGCAGTTTGTGACAACTGTGCATAGTCAGCGTTCTAAAGGCGACAACAAAATCTTTGACGGTATTACTTTTATTGTTTAAAATAGAATACGAAGCTTTTTTGCAACTTAAAGTGACGCTCTTAAGAAACTACCAGTTTGGTACGACAGAGAAACAGAAAATTAAATTTTGTTAAAATTTGAAAAAACGAATGCCATGATTTTGTGACAAATTACCTTGTATCCTAGGTAATTTCGGAATATAAATGCAATTCTTTTTACTCCCAAGTATTTCCGTACTACCATCTACATTTCAGTATTCGATTGGTACGCCAGTTGGTTTTCCACCCCTACTCACCACAATCTGATTGGCCCGCCGATTGGTCTTCTCAACTCATACTACGCCACGCCCGGATATACTAGTGAATTACCAATCAATTCCTATATTTAATCTCTTATCATGCCACCGAGACCAAATAGTAAAGCCGTGAACAAATCTGAGAAAGCTCAAAAGAACATTACGAAGAGTGACAAAAAGGCAAAGGAAAGACAAGATATCTACATTTACAAAGTGATGAAGCAGTTTCACTCTGATATCGGAATTTCGAGCAAAGCAATGAGCGTTATAACGCATTTTGTCAACATCTTCGAACGTATCGCTGCTGAGGTATCCAGACTCGCCTATTACAGTGAGAGTTCCAGACTACTGTGAGGCTATATCCCCCCGGGGAACTTGCCAAACATGCCGTGCCAGCTCATGGGAAAAAAAGTAGCCCTAAAAAAATCTACGGCAACACGTAAATCAAATAATTGGACACTTTCACAAATGGAAGATTAAAATCAATGAGAAAAAAACTGAACTCGTATTCTGTATACACAAAAAGAAGCAAAAACACGCCCCACCACTACACGCAGGCCAATCCCAAATCAACTCGAAAAAAACATGCCAAATATTTAGGAGTAACTCTAGACGATAAGCTCTCATTTACCAAACATATCAAAGAGGTCTGTGATAAAGCCCATAAGCTAACGGAGAAACTTCCAAAAAACAAACAATCGCAGCGGGAGTTCCGCAAGGATCAATATTGGGACCAGTTCTTTTCTCGTATTATCTAATCGACATACCTAAAACCGGGAAGACAGATATAGCTTTATTTGCTGACGACACGGCGGTGTACGCTGGCTCGTGGCAAAAGAAAATTGCGCAGGAAAACGTACAAAAACATGTAAACTTAATCAAAACGCATTTCAACAACTGGAAAATAAAGATCAACGCGAACAAAACGGAGCTAGTCCACTTCTCGCATAAGAGGAAACGCGAGAATTGTGCACCATTCCAAATCGGGCAAGTGCAAATAAACCCCAAGAGAAGCGCCAAATACTTGGGAATGATATTAGATGATAAGCTAACATTTTCGAAGGATATAAGCGAGGCGAGATCTAAAGCGCAAAAAATCAAGGGAGTACTAATTACCTCCTATGTAAAAAAAGTTTACTTAGTACAAAAAACAAGATAATTCTTTACAAATCCATCATCAAACCCATAATGCTCTATGCATCAGAAGTATGGGGAAACACAGCAAACACAAATATAAAAAAAACTTGAAGTAAAACAAAATAAGAAGGAGAACTCAGATACCTGAAATAATAACTGAAATACGTAGATTTACGAGAAATTTTTACAATGAACAAATTGAGAATATTCCGCTCCTAGAAGAACTAGGCGTAGTAACTAAAGAATCGCTGCCGTATCGAGTAAGGCACAAGCTACCACAGCATCTCATCATGCGATGAGCATGCATCTCTGTAAATAGTGTATATAACTAGCCTGTAAGTAGATGTAAGCCAATCATTCCTTAAGAGTTTTTTCGATTTTTTACTCAAATAGAAAAACAAACGTAAGCAACATAAAACTGTCAAAAGTAACAACGTAAGAAATCGAAACAAAAACAGTCTAGTAAGCTTGACAACCAGCAGGCAGGAACAGACAATAAGCGCAATGTAAAAGAAGTACCACCTTTCAAACGCAACCATCGAATAAAGAAACCTTTAAACTAAACTAAGCCCATAAGCTAAAAGCAGTATTATTCTACGTATTGTGCCAAAAAAGCGTACTTAGTATTGAAAGTAAACTTATTTTATATGAAGCGATGATTAAGCACATCATCCTCTACGCATCCCCAATTTGGGGCAATACATTTGACAAATATACAAAAACTTGAGAATACAAAAGAAAACGCTCAGAATGATCACTAAATCAAGGAGAGAAACGAGTAATATACAAATAAGAGTACAAACACAACTTAACGAATTAAAGCAGGATATTGACAAATACACAAAGAACTTTCACACAGAACAAATCAATCGCATTCCACTATTGAACAAAACCAGCATTCTCACAAAAGAAATGCTGCCATACAAAACAAAATTCAAACTACTGCAAGGCCTCATTATGGAATATTTCATTAAAAAAAAACTAAAATGTAAATAGTAAATATAAGAAACCTAGAGTTAAGATCGATATAAGTAAAAATTTCTACAGGGATTTTTTTTCAAATTTTAACTAAAAAAACTAGTCACAAAAAGGGAAAACAAAATTCAGGACAAACAACCAAATAGACTAGTAAGTTTATAAAAAAAGGAATAGTCAATAAGAAAATGTAAATTTGTAATGCAAAACCAAACATGGAATAACGAAACTTTAAAATTCAATCGAAAAATGTTGTAAGTGGAATTGTCGACGCGTGCGATCAATGGCTTTAGCGACAAAAAGTACGCATAAGCACGTATTGATTGGCTTGTTATTGGTTGTTCATGGCAGAAGCCGCACCTAGTTAAATTTTTTGGCCCTTAAAAGGGCCGTTTTGGTATTGGTGAAATTGAGGCTCTTGAAATCTGTGATTAACCACCGAAGCCGTAAAGAGTCCGACCTTGGCGCTTCAATGCGTAGACGACATCCATCGCCGTGACAGTCTTCCTCTTGGCGTGTTCGGTATAAGTGACCGCGTCACGGATGACGTTTTCAAGAAAAACTTTGAGAACGCCACGAGTTTCTTCGTATATCAGACCGGAAATACGTTTGACACCGCCTCGGCGAGCCAACCGACGAATGGCCGGTTTCGTGATGCCCTGAATATTGTCACGAAGAACTTTGCGGTGACGCTTTGCTCCTCCTTTTCCTAATCCTTTGCCTCCCTTGCCGCGCCCAGTCATGGTTTGAAAATTCGAATAAAAACGTCGAACTGAGTAGACCAACAGGAACTGATGAAGAGTCAGTTCGCAAAAGCTATTATATACCATTCGCACCATGCTGCTCACCCCCCACCATAATCCGCTGACCAATGAGGTGCTCATCCGCGATTCGACCAAAGATTATATCTGCTCCTACCAGAGCGCGTGCTACAGCAATTTTTAATTTCTAACAGGGTTTTTTCAAATTTTATAAAATAAAATAAAAAATAAATACCAAAACCAGACCTCGAAAGAAGAAAAATGGAGACAAACGTAAAGCATTAATAGACTAGTAAGTACAAGATACAGGAATAGTCAGTAAGAGAAAATGTAACGCAGAAATGCAAAACACGCTTGAGCTAAGAGCCTTGGATTGAAACAGACTTGCTTGATTTTTTTTTTTTTATAAATATAATTTATATGAATAGCTTAAAGCATTTTGGTGCAAACTGAAGTTTATTTGGCTTCTTCAAGCGATTTTGCCATTTATGATTCGAGAATTCACCGAACATTCGAAAAACCGTATCCATGTATGCAAAGTTGATAATCCAAACTGTAAATGATCTTCAGATACTTCCTTTTCTCGAATTGCATCGATATTGTTAAAGTCTTTTGAAGTTGCTTTGCATAAATAGCATCGTTGAGTAGACGTATTATGCGTGATAGCATTACAAACTTTACCGTCTACCATAGTGAAAGCAAGTCGGAATGAAACTCTTATTTCTTTTCCATCTATGATCTTTTCGAAAGGGACAAGATTGTTCTCTTGCTGTTTAATATAATCTATTTCCTCACGAGTGGCTTCAGGACCCTCGTGAAAAAATTGGATCCTAATTGGTCTACAAAAGCGAGGAGATGACGGCCTCGGATTTTTCCATACAAGTCTAGCGTTTGTTTCTTGGTCGTCTGATACAAGCTGCAGTGGAACGATTGAGGTAAAGAAAATATTAGCATCGGACTTGCTTCCATCATCATTGGTGAACTGTTGCTTGTACGTACTTTGGCTAGAAGTGCCATCGCAGCCCCACTTACAAATTAAATTCAAGTTGCTAACATTTTCAGGAGACAAACTTTTGACAACATCCATTTGTGTTAATAATATTCTATCAGCTGTGTGATTCAGCAAAGCCTGCAATTTTACCGCAGCACTACATTCATTGACAGAAATATCTGACTTAGGCGGATAACATTTGAGCTTGGCTTGATATGGCAATTTATACGGTGGAAATAAATTACAGCTGTTCTCTTTGCTTCTATTACGAATCCCCTGATATTGTGATTTCGATAATTGTAGTTCCACTATAAGCGATAGAGTAGCATCGGCAAATAAAGTCGTTTCTTGATTTGTATCTATGAAATCCTTATACTTCTTAGCTTTAGATGGGCTCCCCAATCCCACATCACGGACAATTTTCGCAGAATCTGATTTCCCAGATGAAGGAAGGCTCTTTTGAGTCGCATACGTCAATTCTTCCATACTATGTCTTGCGCGTAATTCTTCAGTCCTCCTTCCTTTTGTCCGGTAACTAGACTTTGCAAATTCTGAAGAAGGCCGACCCAAATTACGGGATTTTTCTGAAGATTGTTTAATTTCTTCGAAAGAAACAAACACGCTCAACCATTCAGAATATTTTTGCAGAAATTTGCCTTCAGTTCTTGATGCTTGCTGCCACTTTTTATCCAAGTCATACAACAACTTGCGGAGGACAGGTTTTGCATTGTCTGATAGAGCAAAGGGGCGTTGCAATTAGCAGACATGAAATTTTCGATCACTGCATATGTTTCAGTCGCTTTGTAATTCAAATGACCTTTCAATATCGAAAAAATTTCCTCTCTTGTCCGGCCACATGCTTCACGTTCATCAGCGACAGATTCTAAAATTGGAAAATATAATATCTATATAGATAGATAAAGCCATATTCAAACTCGTTACTATTATTTATTCCAAAATATTATTTGAAAAAAAAAAGAGGATATTTATAAAAGTGAATTACATATCATAGAACTCAATACAATGACGACCGCAGACAAATTCAAGAAAAAGAGCAATACGTTCCGCGTCGTTAATGTACGAAATTCAGAAAACTATGTTTTACATTGCAAGAACTCGCACCAATGACACAATGACAGCTAGAGGCAGCAAGTTTTAATTTTTTTCATTCAATAATAGTTCCATCTACAACATGCGATCGGTCAAGTCGCAGAACTCTATAGAACTTATAAACTTTTCTCTACGTGTTTAAAATTTTCCGTTGTAATCTTCCGTTCATTTTCGTACAAATGATTCGTTTATTGTTATCGCATGAACTATTATTAATTTTGTGTTACGTAATGATTTTCCACTTACTTGCAGCTGCTAATTCCATTTAAAAAAATTGAAATCGATTGATTTTTAGAGATTTGGCGTCCTCTTGAATATAGCGTTGACATATTTGCTTACTAAACGACGCATCTAGCTCGATTGCGAGTCGAGGCCGGAACTGTGATATGAACGACTGGACCTATCTCTATGCATTATAGCATCGAGCCGTTGGTCCAATGGGAGACAAGCATATTCAACGAGCCACGCATTGACCAATGCTATTGGTGCGTGGAAGGTATTCCTTTGACCCCCACCACTCCGACAACGGAGGCTGGTCAACCTGTCACGCGCGCCAATCGTAGCGCCTCGAATAGAGCGGCCGTGGGGATCGTTCTGCTTTAAATTCACTTCCCCAGCAGCGCACCGCACACTCAACTCTCAGCTCTCAGCAGAGGTACTTCTGTATCCGAACTAGTACGTTCTACAATCTCGTTCAACATGCCGCCCAAAGCAAGTGGTAAAGCTGTTAAGAAAGCTGGCAAGGCGCAGAAGAACATTACAAAAAGTGATAAGAAGAAGAAACGCAAGAGGAAGGAGAGCTATGCTATCTACATTTACAAAGTGTTGAAGCAGGTTCATCCTGACACTGGAATATCGAGCAAAGCCATGAGCATAATGAACAGCTTTGTAAACGACATCTTCGAGCGAATCGCTGCCGAAGCATCGAGATTGGCCCACTACAACAAGAGATCGACTATTACCTCTCGGGAAATCCAGACCGCCGTGAGACTTCTGTTGCCTGGTGAACTCGCTAAACATGCCGTCAGCGAAGGCACTAAAGCTGTCACGAAATACACAAGCTCCAAGTGAAGCATTTGCATCATCCAACGGCCCTTCTAAGGGCCAAAATTTATTTCAACGTGCAATGACTTACCCGCTTCATTATATTCACATATTCATTCATATCTAGAACCACCGTTCAGTGCCAAATGAAAGGAACAATCCCTGATCTCAACTATGGAGTAGGGATCTTCATGCAAAAATGCATCGAATAAAAACGTCGATGTTTTCGTTGCATCGAATAAAACATCGACGTTTTCGTTGCATCGAATAAAAACATCGATGTTTTCGTTGCATCGAATAAAAACATCGATGTTGTCGTTGCATCGAATAAAAACATCGATGTTGTCGTTGCATCGAATAAAAACATCGGCTTTTTCTATCAGTTAAGGTAGTTCCGTAGTTTTGTTCAATCTTAGGAATTGCCTGAGATTTAAGTATGGTGTAGACATATGACACCTTCATAGACTGATACCCAAATTTTCAATTCGATTCACCGTTTAATTTATGAGATAATTGCAATTGAAAAGGGGATGTTTGTACGCGATCCCTGTACCTAACACAAACGGATAGGACTTTACTCACATTTTTCATAATAGGTTCTAAACGGATCTTACGATTTTCAAATAAAACCACTCGTGAATGCAGTACTGTTGTGGGAATCATTTTAAAAAACTGGTAATTTTTGAACGTTTAGTTTCGGAGATATCGACTTTTAAAGTAGTTCTGTATGTACACGTACGAGCTAAATCTAACTCGAAAACTAAATCGAATGCCTATTTGATGTGGTTGGTTGTAAATTTTTTACAGAGCTTATACACTCTGTAGTTCCTACGGAGCGGCGCTGCAATCGTGCGTGACAAAAGAGTTCTCAGCCCCGCGCCAATCAGTTTTAGTAGTTCCCAGCTACGCGCCAATCAGCTCGTGGCAACTGGTTGTGCCCGATTCCATGTGGAATAAAATATTTTTTTTAATGATTCCCACTATAGTACTACATATAGGAGTGGTTCTATTTAAAAATCCTAAGATCCGTTAAGAACGCATCATGAAAAATGTGAGTAAAGTCCTATCCGTTTGTTTTAGGTATAGGGATCGCGTACAAAAAATCCCATATTCAATTGCAATTATCTCATAAACTAAACGGTGAATCGAATTGAAGGTTTGGGCATCAGTCAATGTTTACACCATACTTATATTTCAGGCAATTCCTCAGATTTTAGTAAAACTACAGAACTATCTTAAAACCTACCACAAAGTTCGTTGTTTTTAATTTTGACGTTCTTGAGTTATGAAGGGTTAAAGGATTGAAGATTGTACGCCTTTGTTCAAAATATGCTGGAGCCTGGCCTTAGCGGGAATTTACGGATGAACAAGAATTGTTTCGTCAGAGAAATTTTGGGCCCTGAAAAGGGCCGTTCGAGTTTCGTCGTCCCGAAAGGTTGACGGGATTTATTTCTTGGCTGCCGCGGTTTTCTTCGCGGTGACCTTTTTCGGTTTGGCAGCGACGGGCTTGGTTTTCTTAGCCGTGGTCGGTTTGGACTTCTTTGTGGGTGACTTCGCGGCTGGTTTTGCCCTGGTTGTCTTCGGCTTTGGTGGTTTGGCAGCGGGTCCTTTTGAGGCAGCCTTCTTTTTAGGGCTGACAGCACTCGGAGCGGGCTTCTTCGTCGTCGATGTTTTCTTGACGGTAGTTGCGGCTGGTTTTTTGGTTGCCGCGGGTTTCTTGGCTGCTTGCACCTTTTTGGAGGCAATGGTCTTGGTTGCGGGCTTGGCCTTCGGTTTGGCTGCTTCGGCCTTAGCGAGCTTGAAAGAACCAGCCGCGCCCTTGCCCTTGGTCTGAATCAGGACGCCGGATGCAACGGCAGCCTTGAGATACTTCTTGATGAAGATCGCTTGTTTCTCGGTGTCAATCTTGTACGTGCCGGCCATGTACTTTTTGATGGCCTGAAGCGACGAGCCGCCGCGCTCCTGTAGTGTTGTAATAGCGGCAATCACCATGTCCGCGGTTTTCGGATGCGCCGGCTTCGCATGAGGCTTGCTCGACTTTGCGGCTGCTGCTTTCTTCGAAGCAGCAACTGGAGTGGCTGGAGTTTCTCCTGATGCTACTACGACAGGCGACGAACTTACTTTGTCAGACATTGTATGATAATTCAAATGTCTTGTTTCAGAAGAGAGCTTCGTATCGAAAGTACAAATAGGTCGGGCTTTTACACTCGGAATGAAATGTATGTGGCTGCCGCGCCACATGATTGCGGAGCGCGTACCATGGAGAGAGGCCCGACCGTTCTTTCGCCGTCTCTGGGTTCGCGTTAGGGCCTTCAACGGTATCTAGTCCCCCGATTATTCCACTTTTTACATTATTTCCGACGATCGATCGTAACAATCGCAAGTAATATCGGGAACCTCGATATTCTGGCTACAAAATAGATCTCCTCAATACCAGCTAAGAAAAACAGGACGAGAAACAAACCGCGATGACCCATTAGCCCGCGTTCGTCCCTCCTATGTACTCTTTGCTTATGAGTACTTAATTGTTTATAACGAATGGAATTGCAACATTTACAATTGGAGAAACAAAGAGCCTGTAAATAATACTACACGACAGAATCAATTTGTATTCCGAAGAATTTATTTCGCAAGCCTGGCGTCGATTCAAATCCGCACCAACAGTTCGCCCGAACACCTCCAGCCACTAATAAGCGACAAGTTTACTGCCATTTCCGTCTGCTTAGTTGACAACATTTGGATTAGTTTCGTCGCGAAGCTAGCGTAGCCGTTGTGTTCATTATAGTTTTTTGTCATCTGTTTTAAGCGGCTGTCCCTCCGTTTCGAGTAAAACTACAGTCGACTGGAGTATTTCTAAAAAAAAAAAGTTCAAATCGGAAAGTTGCAATTGCTTCCTCATCGAGCTCCTTTGTGTGACCGAAGGACCATGAAGAGGACACAATCCGCAACTTTCCGATCTAAACAATTTTCTCTACTAGGAAGTAGGACTGCGATACGGCCGTTTTTCAATCGGTCCTAACGAAAATTTTAAACGGAAGACGATAGCTGGGATTTACGAAAGTAATTCCGGAAAAAAAAAATTTAACCGATAGCATCTATTTGATATTTTCTCTATTTTTCTGCTTTTGGAAAACTTACGTTTGCATCGAAATTTGCATAATCTTCTGTGTTAATCATGATAATAAGAAAAACACCAATAACGAAAATTTCTTTTTTGTAAATAAAATTTAAAAAAAGTAAAAACCACACTCCAAGTAATAAAAAATCTCTCGAAATCATTATCGCTGGTTTTACAATGTAAAAAATTCTGATTTTTATTTTTATTCAAAGAATGATTTTATTATATTTCTTTGATTTAAATGTACAAACAAAAGTGAAATAACTTTTATGAAATAGCCAAACAAGTATACTAGTCATATTGTACACAAAATTGTTAAAGCTTAGGGGTAATATTTTTGAAAATATTTAATTTGAAAAAATCATATTAGTATAATAACAAAAAATTGATCTAACCATTAGATAAAAGTACAAAGTAGGTAACACAGACTTTCACTGGAAATGCTGTGCAACGACTTGGCGCGTATATGGTTAAGAAAAAAACTCGGGAAGATACAGAATTTTCCGTTCCGACTGCCCGCGAAAATTATTTTACCGTCTATATATATATATATATAATTTAAAATTATACCGTGGCATCAAGTACCAGGGTTATTACCAATAGTATCTACGCCTCTCGCGTTAGTGTGATTCGCACAGGATAATTTTCATGTGGAATATTATCGATGCGTACGTCAGTCCACCTAATTCACATCGCTGCGTTGTAGCTACGTTATATTCGCTTGAAAAAATTCTTCGACACTACTCGGACCAATCATTTAATATCGAACCACCAGTGTCAGAAGTAATACCAAGATATTTCTCTTTCCACAATCAAGAGGACAACACAGTAATGCTAACCTTCAAGGTAGTACTTTCCAAAAATGGTCTCAGACCGAAAGTGTTCATTTTTTACCACGTTTTTATTAACTCGCTTTCTTGTCTGTCTGTCTGTCTGTTGGGTGGAACATTTTTTTTAGACTAACTTCCGGATGAGCTGGTGACTTGAAACTGTAAGCATAGCCAAATGGCGACTCGAAATGAAGAGAGCCATGGAGGAGGTAAGAGTGGGAGCAATATGGCAAAGAATAAGAGAGGGAGATATGGAGGGAGTAGGAAAGATAAAAGAGCGATACAAATAAAAACGGACCAGGAAATACAACAAGATTGGAAGAAAATTGAGAAGTCTACGTATCGCAGGGTGTATAAAAATCGAAAACAAAATATTTCGGAATGGACGAGTACTGGGAAGCGAAGGGTATAGACGGAAGAACCAAAGAAACATGGGCAAAGTTACGGTGCGGGAATATAGGAAAAGGAGGTAGAAAGGAATTCGCCGATACTGTATGTCGATGTTGTAGAAAGGAGGACGAAAATTTGGAACACATACTTGAATGCGAGAAAATAAAAGTAAAAATTAATATGGAACTGGTAGAGCGTTTGGAAGAGTGACGAAGATGTTACAAGGTAGAGGCACTGAAAGGAAAAACTTCATAGAGGAATGGAAGGGAGACCGATAAAAGAATTATGCGAGTATGTGCGAGCCTTCGAAAGTATGGTGAGGAAGGGAACATAAAGGCGAAAATGACGAAAGATAAATGTAAAAAAAGGAGAAAGAAACGTTTATGTGGTTATCAATGTACAGAGGGGGAACTGTGTAAAAACCCGCAAGGGTAGGCTGTACTTCCGAATAGCTGTTACCTCCGATTAGGCTGAAATTTGGTACAGACCTTCTTTTTGACGATATAAGATAGTGTGTAAAAGGATTTTTGGCGCATCGCAATAGTTTCCTCAGTATCGACTTTGAAAATGTCGAAATTGCACGCACTCCTAGCCTTATTCTATCTACATGTTTGGCTACTGGAGCCAGTGGTCGGCCGGGGAGGGGAGTCCGGGAGTGAAACCCCCCGGCGGGGCCAAGGGGTAGAGCCCTTTGCGGGGGTGGCGATCGAATCCCCCCCCCCCGGAGGGGGGGCGTCATAAGATAAAAATTTTCAATGTATTTCTCATATTATCAAAATTTTTCTGTCAGGTCAGCCACCTCGTCTCATACAGTTCCCTCAAGATAGAAACACATACGTCGACGATGCTTTAAGCTTTCTCTATGAGGAAGTTTGAGCTGGAAGATTGGGGAGGAAGATGGAACTTTGAGCATCGTGTGGAATTCCGAATTTGCAGCCTCTTTTCCATCATTGTTCTGCCAATAGCAGTTGGCCACGTTGGCCACGCCAATAGCAGTTCGCCAATAGCAGTTGGAACAGAATGGACCACGTGGAGGTTGTCTGCTTAGCATTTCTAGCCCTGATAAGGGCTGTTTTAGTGTAAATGTGTATGTGTGTGTGTGTGGACCCCACGGCTCGTCAATTCCGCGGTATTTTTTTACTCCAAACCACGTGTGTGTATGGGCGTTTGTGTGCGTGCATCCTCCCCCACCTCCTTAACATGTTGTTAGAGTAGGGTCAGGAGTGGGTGCTATTAGATATAGATATATACGCACGTGTTAATTTTGCAATTTTCAAAATTCGATATTGAGAAAACTATTGCGATGCGCCAAAAATCATTTTACACACTATCTTATATCGTCAAAAAGAAGGTCTGTACCAAATTTCAGCCAAATCGGAGGTAACAGCTATTCGGAAGTTTATCCCAAGGGTATACCTGGAAATAAAGAACTAACTAACTAAGTATAATATTTAACAGTTTGCAACAGGTTTCAAATGAAAGAATTAAGTTGAAATGTTAAAATTGAATAATTAAGAATGAATTAAATTGAAGAGAGAGAGAGAAAGAGCGAGAGAGAGAGAGAGAGAGCAGAAGAGGAAAAAAAATTGTGAAAAAATTAACGAATAAAGAAATAAAAATTTCACACACACAAAAATAAAAAGTGGAAAATAATTATATAAATAAAAAAATCCAAGTATACCTCGTTTTTAAAATGGACTAAAAAGTATAAAATAATTTCTCCTAGCCCTATACAGATTTATAGCTCCATACAGATGGTCCTGGAAATTTGTGATTGTAAATTATTAAGGGGCCAGCCCACTTTGGAGCCACGAAAAAAAGGCTATTTTCGCGATTTTTTTTGAGGATTTTATAAAAAATATGAATATAAAAGTTGTTGGGCTTGATAAATAAAGTCTTGAAATAGATTAAAAAAAAATTTTATTCATTTTTAAGTACAAAAAGTATAGTTTATCGTAACGCCTCAAAAATAGGTGGGCTAGGTAGCTCCATCACAACTCGGCAACGGCTTGTCTGTAACAAAAAAAAACAAAGTCCATTAGATTCAGTATGACACCAGCTACAAAATAACCCTCGGATATAAAGTTTTATCGAAAAATAAAAAAATGGCAGATGAAAAACGAAAAAAGTAAAAAAAAACGCGTTTTTTTCGCAGTTTTTCGCCAAAAAAAAAGAGTAAAAATCAAAATTGTAAAACCATCGAGGGTCATCTTGTTGCGAATCATGTTTACAATATGTGGTTCAAATTTCAAGTGAATCGGTTTATTAGTTTTAGAGATACGACGGAGCTAGATTTTGAAAACGTTGTTTCGAGAAAAAACGCGTTTGAAGTTTATACTATGGAAAAACTCTTACCTAAACTCAATCGGCAATATTGACACAATATTTCTGAATGTATGTACTTTCGAAAACAGTTAAAAAAAATCGATTTTTTGAAATTTTCAAAGTGGACTGGCCCCTTAATAACTATGGAAATTCTTGTCAGATTGAAAACGAAAAACGTGAGGCGCATGGATTAGACAATAGTAAGGAGCGTAGGGAGTAGCTGTCGTTGAGAAAACTCACACAACAGTTATATCATTTGCAGTACAATACAATTGTTAGTGACATAGGTGAACTATGCCTGCATCAATTATGGGTGTTGACCCTGTCTCACCCCTAATTAGGAGTTGTTTTAAAAAATCCTAAAACATGAGTTTTATAATTTGTTTTGAAGAATATTCATACCAAGTTTCAAGTTGATACAGGCAAGAAATACCATTTTCCACGCAAACTTTTACACCCCATGTCACCCCCTTAGAAGTTGATTTTCGAAAAATGCTTTCTTGTTGCATTTCTATACATTCTAAATAGCATACCTCTCGAATTACAGTTTTTTTATTTCCATCGATTTAGGCTGTCCATTGTGAGGCTCTGGAGTGGCGAGTGGGGACCATCGGGCAGTTGGGAGGCTTGGGCACCCCCTCATAACTCGAAGTGCATGGTAGTTGTTTTGTATTTCTACCAATGTAGTTTAATTTAGTGCCTGGCAACACCGTTTAACCAAATTTCATCTGTCATTTGTCTGAGTTGTCTGCTCGAAAAATTTCTTGAATTTGAGAAAAAAAAATCTATCGTCTTACCATGCTGACCTCGTTATTGAAATAAATAAGGATAAAGTTGGTCAATGCCACGACTTGGAGAGGAGCAGAACGGCGTGATCGCATCAAAAACAAACATTTCTCCACCTCATCATTAGAAAATCATTAAGGCCGGATCCTGAATTAGAAGGTCCAAAAAATCGATTTTTTTAAAATTGTTTAAATCTATTCCTGATGTATCTAAGAATGTCTAGACAAAGTTTTATAGCCCAATTCGAAATATTTCCAAAGATACAGCACTGAACGTAGTGGAGTGTCGAGCAGGTATACGGGCGCTCGGGCAGTTAGGGCGCCCGTTTTCTCGAGTTTTCGTTTTTACGATTTTTCTAATTTGGCGTATCTGATTTAAAAAAAACTAGAAGTCCAATCGAAACAAACCAAAGCTTGTTCGCTTCAGTATCGTTTTCTTTTCTATTTGAACTAAAAACATTGTCGAAAAAAAAATTCTTAACAATTTTTTTAGCAAGTTGAAATAATTTTTTTTTTCACAAAAAGCACATTTTCTACTTCAAACCCGAAAAAACATTCAAATTTCAACATTTTTTTTGTTTTTTTTTTAGTTCGTATAGAAGAAAAATATGTCACAATTAAAATGGTTTTTGGTTTTTTTTGTTTCAGATGAAAATTACGAGCTCCATTTGTCACGCCGCATGGAAACAGCAGTGGCACGAATGTGCATAAAAATCGGTTGCCTGTTGATATTTTTCTTTAAAAAAAATTGTTTTCTTATGTTCAGACATGTAATAAAATAATCTGAAAATTTCGCTAAACTTGCTTTTTTTTTACCCGAAAAAAATTCCTCAAAATATCGATTTTTCGAACCGGCTAATTCAGGATCCCGCCTTAACGGTGAATGCGTTATTTGTAAAGACCGCCAACTAAAATGAACTACAATGTGATCGTAATGGTCCAGGCAAACTGAACGCAACGGGCGACGCGCGACGTCCAATATCCACAGAGAGCTGAAACTTTCCTAGCGGTTTTCCGGTACCCCTTGGCTCTCAATGGATATCGCTCGCCACTCCTCATGAAATTCGCGCAGTGTGCGGCGATGCAGTATGCCGTTTATGCACCTCATAGGGACATTTTTCGTTCCCGTTAGCTCGCGACAGCCAATGAGAGGCCCCATTTCTGCTGTGATACTCCATGCTATTGGCTGTTCCTATTTATCGACCACCTAAGGTCGCTGCTGAGATACAGAATAGGTCTACAGGAGTACGGAGTAGAGGGCGCCAGTATGGTAATAGGCGGAAGATCTAGGAAATTGAGCACGAGAGGATACATAGACCCGATCGGTATTATAGGCCGGTTCTTTATCAACGGAGGGGACGAAAATGTGGCGTTTGGAACAACAATTTGTTGCATTCGCCATGTAAAAGTGTAAATTCAGAAAAGGAGGAGGTAAAGGTCTTACCTACAGACAACGACCATAGCAACATGGAACAACACGGCCCGTGTTAGCTTTTGGCACAGACAAAGAACATATATTACATGGAAGCACAGGCCTTACGGGAACGTTGGCTTGCATCATTGGGGTGATTTCGTAGTTATTACCCAAACCACCTAAAGCGCTGCCTTTATCTATGTGCACAAACCATCCGCAGCACGCTTGGCTTCGCCCAACTCCCCCGCTGCCTATGCTAGAGCCAATTACGGTTAAGGTGATGTCGCGTCTCGCCGGCACTCTTGCAGTAATTTGACAGTAATTAAAATGCAGAAAATGTAAATTTACAACAATCGCACGGATTTGCAAAGAAAAATCAACGTTTCACGCAAAATTTCTGTTCAATTTGAATTCAAAAAGTCGTTCTTTTTTTTCCAATTTTTCAAAAACAATTCTCTTGAAGTAAAAGGTAGCAATATTATCAATATTTCTACCACGTTTCGACTCAATCGGCTTAAAAGTTTTTGACGATTCCTGCACGCCAATTTCGAAAATGGAGTTATGAAAAAGAAGGGTTTGAAGTTTACGCCCGCGCCGAATCAACGCGGTGAGGCACAGCGTTGACGGGCTGTAACGTTTGAATTTTTTCGAATACCGCTTTGATACTTCGGGAAAATATTCTACATATATAGCTCTATCGTTTAAAGAGAAAAAAACAATAAATCGATTTTTTTCTCTTTGTAAATGCATATTCCGTCTTAACGTAGTTTAAAACGATGCGCTGCCTCTTACCAAAGCGCCCAATGCTTTGTCGACCTTTAATACAAGCGCTATAGCCCGATAGGCATACGCTAGAGAGAGACAATCACGAGAGGCGTGCCTTGAACCTCTGTCATGGCGTGGCACACTGATACGTCGCCGCGCAGTCTACCGGCGGAAATATATACTACATTTTTTGTGCCAAATATTAAAGGCCACTCTACACTACTCGTTCGAAGTACCTCGCCGAAGTACTCGCCGAAGCTAGCGGAGTACGTGGAGCGTCACCACACTACTCGCTCAACTTCGCGAGAACCCGTGGCTTAACTGCGCGACAACTCGTGCTCGCGACTTCGGCCCTTTGACTCGGCCCAAAATACCGACACCGATCGGAAGTCGCCCGAAGCGAAGCAAAGCGAGGCGAAGAAGCACGAAGTGCCTCTCTACACTCTCGTCCTCGCCCAACTTCGATTAACTTCGCGAGTAGTGTAGAGGGGCCTTAAGGCGGGATCCTGAATTAGCCGGTTCGAAAAATCGATATTTTGAGGAATTTTATTCGGGTAAAAAAAAAAGCAAGTTTAGCGAAATTTTCAGATTATTTTATTACATGTCTGAACATAAGAAAACAATTTTTTTTAAAGAAAAATATCAACAGGCAACCGATTTTTATGCACATTCGTGCCACTGCTGTTTCCATGCGGCGTGACAAATGGAGCTCGTAATTTTCATCTGAAACAAAAAAACCAAAAACCATTTTAATTGTGACATATTTTTCTTCTATATGAACTAAAAAAAACGAAAAAAAATTTGAAATTTGAATGTTTTTTCGGGTTTGAAGTAGAAAATGTGCTTTTTGTGAAAAAAAAAATTATTTCAACTTGCTAAAAAAATTGTTAAGAATTTTTTTTTCGACAATGTTTTTAGTTCAAATAGAAAAGAAAACGATACTGAAGCGAACAAGCTTTGGTTTGTTTCGATTGGACTTCTAGTTTTTTTGTAATCAGTTACGCCAAATTAGAAAAATCGTAAAAACGAAAACTCGAGAAAACGGGCGCCCTAACTGCCCGAGCGCCCGTATACCTGCTCGACACTCCACTACGTTCAGTGCTGTATCTTTGGAAATATTTCGAATTGGGCTATAAAACTTTGTCTAGACATTCTTAGATACATCAGGAATAGATTGAAACAATTTAAAAAAAAATCGATTTTTTGGACCTTCTAATTCAAGATCCGGCCTTAAAGTACGCGGTCGTACATACAGGTTGTAGCGGTTCCGGCTCAAACCGGAACTGCAAGCGACGACGGAACCGGGAAGCGGCACACACGGCGAAAACAAGTACTAGTGCCTCGTTCCGAAGAACCTAGCTTTCCAGAGATGTTTCCGCTAGAGCTGTAGCGTGCGCGGAACGAAATAAGACGCTAGCCTCACAAGAACATTTCACAGTTACTAATTTTATTGTTATTTTATAATAGAGTGAATAAATATTAATCGTGTGTTTATACCCCGGGTGTCTCGAATTATTGCCGTGATTTCCTCCCGCCTCAATTGGTGACCGTCGACGTGATCTGTTAAGATACGAACAAGCGGGGCGACTAACCTAAAAACGAGCACACCATGCCTACGGACCTGCTACGGACTCCACCACCCGGGCAACGACCACCGTCGTTAAACTATCCGGACGCTACAGCGGAGGCGATGACCAGTACTACAGCATCAGACGACAATCAAAATCAAACGCAACTGACGTATGCTGTTCAGGAAGTATCCACTGTGCGTCTACCTACGTTCTTGGGAAACGTCCCCGACCTCTGGTTCGCGCAAGCTGAGTCGATATTCAAGAATCGACGAGTCTACGGCGACGCACGAAAATATGATCTGGTATTCGAAGCCTTAACCCCTGAGGTAATGACTCAAATCTCAGATTTTCTTAGAAAACCACCCGACCAAGATAAGTATCCCGCTCTCAAAAAATTGCTAATCGACCGTCTCACCGACTCCAAAGAGCGTCAAATACAGAAATTACTGAATGAACTTCAACTCGGTGACAGGCGGCCCACGCAATTGTTGCGTGAGATGCGTGAGCTTGGGGGTGAGATTGTTCATGAAGATTTGTTACGGTCACGTTTCCTACAGTGCATGCCGACAAACATTCGAACCTTCCTGGTGGGGTGCACCGAGACAACACTGACGAAACTTGCGGAAACAGCAGACCGCTTGCTCGAGAGTTGTGGAAGTTCCTTCGTCATGGCTACGTCCCATCAAAACTCGATGGACGTTGCTGCCGTTCACTCACTCGACTCACGAATGACTCTCGTCGAAAAAAGTCTCGCAACGGTGATCGCATCACTGGAACAGCTGCAACGGGACATTCGACAAGCCAACGAATTAAAGAACTGTGGTAATCACAACAACAACAACAACAATGGCGGCCAACGGCGTGGACGATCTCGGGCGCGCAGCAACTCTCAGTCGCGGTCCGGGATTTGTTATTACCACACGAAATACGGGGTTAGCGCACAACGGTGCCTGCAGCCCTGCAAATTTGACAAGACTCCCACCAATGCGGGAAACTAGAGGTGCTGTCGACGCATCAGGCGGGCGGAGGCAGCACAACTCCCTCAAAAGAAGTGGAAATCCGTCTACACGTCTTCGATAAAAAAACAAACTTTAGATACCTCGTGGACTCTGGATCCGTTGTCACCATCGTACCCTACGCTTTGTTTGAGGAGAAACTGCAGGTCGGTTCGCTAAAGCTATACGCGGCAAATTCCACAGAAATTTCCACATACGGAACAAAGGTAATGACTCTCGACTTAGGCCTTCGTCGCCCATTCAAGTGGTCGTTCATCATAGCCGAGGTAAGATCAGCCATACTCGGCGCCGACTTTCTCGCGTATTATGGTCTCCTGATCGATCTCAAGCATCGTCGACTAATTGACACGGTAACGTCACTTACGACTACAGGCACTGTTGCGGAAGTAAAGATACATAGTATATCGACAATCGGCGTGGTCAACAACGAGTATACCGATCTTCTCAAACAATACGTTGAGATCACTAGACCGACGTCAACGCTGGACGAGAACCACAAAGCAAACGTCAAGCATCACATCGAAACGACCGGTGCCCCAGTTTTCCAACGTCCTCGACGACTAGTCGGTGAGAAGCTGGAGGCGTTACGAGCTGAACTCGAACAGTTGTTGGAGCTAGGCAGGATACGACCGTCAAAGAGTGACTGGGCAAGTCCCGTCCACTTGGTAAAAAAGCAATCTGGAAGCTGGCGCCTATGCGGCGATTTTCGGGCTCTAAACGCCAAAACAACGCCTGACCGGTATCCAATCAGCCACAGTCACGATCTTTTCCACGCGTTATTCGGAAAAACAATATTTTCAACACTGGATCTCACGAAGGCGTATCACCAAATTCCCATGGCGGACGAGGACGTTAAGAAGACAGCGATAACTACTCCATTGGGGATGTACGAATTCCTCGTCATGCCTTTCGGTTTAAGAAACGCATCACAAACATTCCAGAGGCACATGGATTCGATCTTCAGGGATCTTGACTTCGTCATCGTGTATATCGACGATATTCTAGTTGCTTCGGAGACACCAGAACTACATAATCGGCACCTCAAAGTCGTATTTGACCGACTGCGTCAAAACGGTCTTACCATCAACCTTAGCAAATGCATTCTGGGGAAGCCCGAACTCAACTTCTTGGGGTTCACGATAAACCGCGACGGATTCAAACCACCGACAGATCGAGTTCAAACCATCCTCGATTATCCACGTCCTTCAACTATTTTCGACCTACGACGGTTTATCGGCATTCTGAATTATTATCGACGAAGCATTCCTGGTGCAGCTCGAATTCAAGCTCCACTCAACGAGCTGCTAAAGGATTCAAAGAAGAATGACAAACGAGCTGTACCCTGGACACCTGTCTTGGATAAGGCCTTCGAGGAATGCAAAACAAGCGTGGCTGTTGCGGCGAATACAACATTTTTATCTCCAAAGGCTCCCGTGATACTAACGACCGATGCGTCGGATAAAGCCATTGGTGCGTGCCTGGAGCAAGTTATTGACAACGCCTGGAAACCAGTCGGGTTCTTTTCTCGCAAACTCAGTCCGGCAGAGAGAAATTACAGCACGTATGACAGGGAGTTGTTGGCTATATATGCCGCTGTAAAATACTTCCTACACATCCTCGACGGTCGAAATTTTGTGATTCGTACGGATCACAAACCATTGATCTACGCATTCAAACGAAACTCTGACAAGCTTTCTCAGCGACAGATTCGTCACCTTGATTTCATCGGACAATATTCAACGGAGATAATCCACGTAAGCGGCGACAGCAACATCGTGGCGGACGCTCTATCTCGCATCGAGCAAATCAACGAGATCGAGATGCCCAGAGTTCTTTCAGCACAAATTATTCGAGACGCGCAACAAGAGGACGAGGAACTGGCGCAACTTCTTCACAATGAAACTTCTCTGCTTCTGCAGCCATTGTTCGTAGAACCTGCTGTGAAGGTGTACTGCAACATAACGTCAGGCACTGTACGCCCGTACATACCGCGATCTCTGCGGCGAAACGCCTTTGATTCAGTGCACTCGTTGTCCCATCCAAGCGGAAGAAGCACGTGTCGGCTACTTAAACAAAAATACGTCTGGCCGGGGATAAAGAAAGATGCGCTGGAATGGTCGCGTTGCTGTGAACCATGTCAGCGGTCGAAAATCAACAAACACAATAGACTTCAACCAAAGCTGATCGACGTTCCGGACGGCAGATTCAACCACGTACACATGGATCTGATCGAATTACCCATCGTCAACGACTTTCGGTACTGCCTGACAATCATCGATAGATTCACCAGGTGGCCGGAGGCTATTCCGCTAAAAAGTATTACTGCAGACTCCGTGGCAACAGCGTTTTACAACAATTGGATTTGCCGTTTCGGGCCACCGTTGACAATAACCACGGATCAAGGTCGGCAATTTGAAAGCTCTCTCTTCTCATCGCTGGCGAACTTAACCGGATCAAAACGAATACGAACTACGGCGTATCACCCAGCTTCAAATGGACTGGTCGAGCGATGGCATCGCACTTTAAAGACTGCGCTCATGTGCAACAGACAAGTACCATGGACGGAATTGCTACCAACGGTGTTACTTGGGCTTCGAACGGCGTACAAAGAGGATCTTGGGGCCTCGTGTGCCGAAATGCTGTACGGAAACAGCATACGTCTTCCCGGAGAATTCTTCATCTCGCAAGATGTTGCCACCGAACCTAAAATATTTCTACAGAAATTCAGGGAACACATCAGAGGTATTCGTCCTACGAAAACTGCTCATCACAGCAAGACACGTATATTCATTCTCAAAGATATCGAAACGTGTTCGCACGTCTACCTACGCAATGATGCCGTTAAACCGCCTCTAGAACAACCGTATTCCGGTCCGCACAAAGTGATAAAAAGACTTGACGATCGCCGGTTGGTCATTGAAGTGAAGGGAGAGGAGAAAACAATCTCAATCGAGCGAGTAAAACCGGCCTACATTATTAAGGATGACGCCGCATTGGACTCGACTCAACCCGACGACAACAGTGAGATGCAGCCACATGAATGGAGATCAACGATGGACCCTCCGACCAAAACTTACGCAAATAAAAAAAAGGTTTCGTTCCCTACACCTGCGGTGAAGGTCTCTAAGGGGGGAATGACTGTAGCGGTTCCGGCTCAAACCGGAACTGCAAGCGACGACGGAACCGGGAAGCGGCACACACGGCGAAAACAAGTACTAGTGCCTCGTTCCGAAGAACCTAGCTTTCCAGAGATGTTTCCGCTAGAGCTGTAGCGTGCGCGGAACGAAATAAGACGCTAGCCTCACAAGAACATTTCACAGTTACTAATTTTATTGTTATTTTATAATAGAGTGAATAAATATTAATCGTGTGTTTATACCCCGGGTGTCTCGAATTATTGCCGTGATTTCCTCCCGCCTCAAGGTCAAAGAGGATTAGATAGAGTGGAAGCTGACCGTATACGATTGTGCGTGCCATCTGTAGTTTTAGTCTCCAAGTAAACGACTATACGCGCATGCGCTTTGTCTGGAGGGCAGAATGGCGTGCACAACCGCGTCTTAAGGCCCCTCTACACTACTCGTTCAAAGTTCCTCGCCGAAGTACTCGCCGAAGCTAGCCGAGTACGAGGAGCGTCACCACACTACTCGCTCAACTTCGCGAGAACCCGTGGCTTAACTTCGCGAGAACTCGTGCTCGCGACTTCGGCCCTTTGACTCGGCCCAAAATACCGACACCGATCGGAAGTCGCCCGAAGCGAAGCAAAGCGAGGCGAAGAAGCACAAAGTGCCTCTCTACACTCTCGTCCTCGCCCAACTCCGATTAACTTCGCGAGTAGTGTAGAGGGGCCTTTACATACAGGTTGGAAACTTCAGTGGAAGGGGTAGGTAGCTTAGCGAAGAGAGTTGGTAATTCACTAGTCGCCACTTGGTTCGTTACGATCAGAATACCCGCTGCGACGCGGCCGGGGAGTCAGACAGAGACAGCACTAGTTGGCCATGCTTCTATTTCTCTGTCTCTGTCCCACCTTCATGTTCGTTAAGCGGACATTTATTATGAGTTCGAAAGACTTTTAAGGAGATTGGAGCGTTACGATGAATCCAACTTTCGGGCCTGAAATTTTTATATGATGTTGACGAATACGTTATGCGCCCTCTGGAGAAATTTGAGCTATATTGACCGTTCAGTTTTTTCGTAATAAAATTGCAAAGTCGAGCACTTTGAGCTTAGTGAAGCACGTTGTGTTATGGAGACGGTCGACCGGAAGTGCGGTAATCACGGTTTTGTTGCTCACGCATCCAACTAAGGTCGTTGGAAAACTGAAATTAGATGAATTAGACATAATAGATATTGTAAAAAATCGAAAATTCGAACTTCATCGTGTAGTTCAAGCACTACATTATAAAACGGTTTCAACTTCCGGTTGAGTATTATCATAATGACGAAATAGTACCCATATACTTGTCAACGTCGGGCGTAACAGCTGATTCGTTTGGCGAGCATAACCTAGCTCTGTAGTGACAGTTTTCGTTGTCGCCGGCTCGCGACAGCCAATCGCATGCACGATCGGAACAAAAGGAGCCTCTTATTGGGCGTCGCTAGTTAACGATAACAAAAACGTCCGCTACCGAGTTACAGAATCTCGGTACTGCTTGGATATCGTCGTGAAGACTCCACAGTCGTTGAGGGTCTAATTTTTTACTTTTTATTAGTAAATATGCATTAAATAAAATATTTACCACAAATTTGGCACTTTGGGATCGACAATACGAATATTCAACATAAGTTACCATAAATCAGAACACCCGTGGGGTAACATAAACTTAGTCTTTTTGTTGACCCCGAGGAAGCGCTCCAACCTCCTTAAAACGGCCAGCAAAATGCATTAGTCCTGTCAGTTTCGATTAATACAATAAAAAAAAAATATGATCCTAATCGTAATCAAACCGCAAATTTTCAAAATCCAAGCGAGCGTAATAAGCTTATACATACGATTCTGAAGCTGTCACATTTCATGTGAGCTTTGACGGAGTGGTTCCGTACTCCCCTCATACTCGCGTTGTAGGTTCAAAGCCACTAGGCTCAATTGTATTTTCTTCCACCGCTCATTCCGATATTTTTTATGCAATTTAATAAAAATACAAATGCAACAAATTCTCTGTTATTTTTTATTTATGCACGTGCATTTTTTTCATATCGAGGCAAGCAGAATGAATCCTTTCAAACTTTTTTCTGTTTGCCCCTTCATGTTTTTTCTTTATTATTGCAAGTGTTTCGGTTGTCAACGGTACTGTGTCCAAAACGCAGAAAAAACAACAGTTATCAGCGACTCAGCGACGAACGTTTTCAATCGCTCACTCCGTGGCTCGCCGTATTGAGGTTATGTATGTCCGGGTTTCGGAACCGCAGCGACAACTAGTGGCGGCGCTAGGACCGAAGTTTGCCACGCTAAACGACGCACCTGATCGCGGCTGCCAGCAATAGAGTTTTCAGACCTGTATGTAAAGGCCCCTCTACACTACTCGTTCGAAGTTCCTCGCCGAAGTACTCGATTAACTTCGCGAGTAGTGTAGAGGGGCCTTAAGGGACAACACCACTGTGACGGCTTCAAAAAATCGATTTTTTGAAAACCATCTAGAAAAATCGAAAATACATTTAAGATTAAGATGCCGTTGGACCCAGGTCGAAAAAATGATTATTTTCGGAGATATTGAATATTTTGTGGAGCGGTGCAGCGCTCCGTGACGCTCGGGGTCCCGCGCAGCCGCCTCTTCCTGAGGAAGTATTGGAGGCAATTACGCCAGTCTTCGAAAATTTGAGCAGAGACGATTTGCTGCAGCGTTGTTTGGGCGGCTTCACGCAAAACAACAACGAAAGCTACAACAAATCAGTTTGGGCAATAGCCCCCAAGTGTCAGTCCGGGAGCAAAAAAATCGTCGATATTGCAGCTGATATCGCGGTATTATTATTCAATGATGGCCTGAGAAGCCTCATGAAAGTTTTGGAGACGTTGGGGATAACTATCGGCCCAAATTGTTTCAATTTTTGCGTTGAAACCGACGCAGCGCGGATCGAGCTGGCGGAGCGCTCGCTCACAGACGCTGCAAAAGAGGCAAGAAGAGCCTCTACAAGTTCGAGAAAAGATGCTAGGGACAATCATTTGCTTCTTGAAGGCCAGCTATATGGTGCCGGCATCGCTGATTAAAGGTAACAAATTTTTTTTTACAATTTATTGCATAAATTAACAAACCTAAAACTTTGAACGCGTTTTTCTCAAAACCACTTTTTTGAGTGCGGCACGCAGCAGAACTCGAGCAATTTTTATCCGATCGACTTCAAATTTGGACTGCATCAATAAAACTAGATTATTTAAAGAAGTACATAGGATTTTTTCGATATCTCAATAATAAAAAAAGTTATAGCCTATTTTCGACGAGAAATTTTGCTCGAAAATCGTCCTTTAATTTCAAAAGCGTGCCTATTTTTTAAAAATCAATATTTTTTCAAATCCCTATGTACTTCTCTTCAAAATATCATATTGTTAACGAAAACACTCGGTATTTTTTTTCAGATCGACTTTGAAGAGAGTTCTGCTGCGTGCCGCGAACCACTGCAGAGGCAACAGTACCTGACGCGGGAGCTTCCCCAGCGTCACCATGGGGCGAGAAAAATTTGAATTTTTTTTTTTATGTATCTTCAATAAACAACGAACAAAACAAAAAAAATTTTTTCGAATATCTCTTTTTTCTCCCACAAAAAAAAATTCTTGAAAAATGGCAAAAAAACAGGGGGTCACAGTGGTGTTCTGCCTTAAGAACTGGCCTTCTATGTACGTCTGAATACGTTGGTGCAGCCAAGCATGCCTGCGGATGTGTTCGTGCACATAGTACAGGCAGTGCTTTAGGTGGTGGGGTGATAACAACGAAATCACACCAAGAAATCGTGCCAACACTCCCGTAAGGCCTGTGCTTCCATGTGATATTTGTTCTTTGATGAAGGTCATGTCTACACCATGCTTAAATTTCAGGCAATTCCTAAGATTTGAACAAAACTACAGAACTACCTTAAAAATGCCATTTTCAATTACGAATATCTCGGTCAATATGGATGAAATTTTATCAACTTGTTCTGGATATCCTGAAAAATAGTTTAAAAAATGAAAAACTTTCAGTCAGATGATTTTTGGAAAGTAAATATATGAGATCAGGGATTGTTCCTTTCACGGGATCTATTGCAATTATAACGAAGCGAATAGGTCATTGCACGTTGAAATAAATTTTGGCCCTGAAAAGGGCCGTTGGATATGATGCAAGTGCTTCACTTGGAGCTTGTGTATTTCGTGACAGCTTTGGTGCCTTCGCTGACGGCGTGTTTAGCGAGTTCACCAGGCAACAGAAGTCTCACAGCGGTCTGAATTTCCCGAGACGTAATCGTCGATCTCTTGTTGTAATGGGCCAATCTCGATGCTTCGGCAGCGATTCGCTCGAATATGTCGTTTACAAAGCTATTCATTATGCTCATTGCTTTGCTCGATATTCCAGTGTCAGGATGAACCTGCTTCAACACTTTGTAAATGTAGATAGCATAGCTCTCCTTCCTCTTGCGCTTCTTCTTCTTGTCACTTTTTGTAATGTTCTTCTGCGCCTTGCCAGCTTTCTTAACAGCTTTACCACTTGCTTTCGGCGGCATGTTGAACGAGATTGTAGAAGGTGCTAGTTCGGATACAGAAGTACCTCTGCTGAGAGCTGAGTGTGCGGTGCACTGCTGGGAAAGTGAATTTAAAGCAAAACGATCCCCACCGCCGCTCCAATCGAGGCGCTACGATTGACGCGCATGACGAGTTGACCAGTCACCGTTGTCGGAGTGGTGGGGGTCGAAGGAATACCTTTCCACGCACCAATGGCATTGGTCGATGCGGGGTTCATTGTATATACTTGCCTCCCATTGGGTCGGGGGATTGACGCTATAATGGATAAAAAGATAGGTCCAGCCGTGCAGATTACTATTCCGGCCTCGACCGTTGTACTTCTCACAGTTTACGTTTCACTCCTATTTTATTCAACATGTCTGGCCGTGGAAAAGGTGGCAAAGTCAAGGGTAAATCAAAGACCCGTTCTACCCGTGCTGGACTTCAGTTCCCAGTTGGACGTATCCATCGGCTCCTTCGTAAAGGAAATTATGCCGAGCGAGTTGGTGCTGGAGCTCCCGTATACCTTGCTGCAGTAATGGAATACTTGGCCGCTGAAGTCCTCGAGTTGGCTGGCAACGCTGCACGTGATAACAAAAAGACGAGAATCATTCCGCGTCATCTTCAGCTGGCAATCCGTAACGACGAGGAATTGAACAAACTACTTTCGGGCGTCACCATAGCTCAGGGTGGAGTTCTTCCGAACATCCAAGCCGTTCTATTACCGAAGAAAACCGAGAAGAAAACATAAATTGCTTTCTCAACAACGAAAACGGCCCTTTTCAGGGCCAAAACAAAATCCAACGAAGGTTTACCTTCGCCATTTATCTACTTTCGCTAAGTCACTTAAAGTAGTTCTATAGTTTTGGTCAAATGTTACGAATTTCCTGAAATTTAAGTATAATGTAGACATGACCATGGAATGATGCCCAAATTTTCAATTCGATTCAACGTTTAGTTTATGAAGTAATTGCAATTGAATATGGACCGTTTTGTACGCGATCCCCATACCTAACACAAACGGATATGACTGCTCACATTTTTCATCATGGGTTCTAAACGAATCTTAGCACTGATTGATAAAAACACTTGTGTATGCAGTACTATTGTGGGATTCATTTAAAAAAAGGCATTTTTTTGACTAGTATGAATTGTATGAAAAGTATGAATTTTATTCCACACGGAACTCTGGCACAACCAGCTGCGACAAGCTGATTTGGCGCGTGGCTGAGAACTTGAAGCGTGTTTTTTTTTCCGAGTTTTAGTAATTCTGGGAACGATTTGAAATAGATTTATTCTTTCAACAAATTTCATTTGTTCAATTCATGCACATATATATGTATATTTTTTAAGCGTTTCCGCTCTTACCAACGAACTATCCACAATATAACTCAAACTAAATTATTTCATTTTAACAGCCATGGAGCCTAGATACCAGGAGGTCCAGCGAGGCCTCTCAACTCGTCCCCAAAAATGGCTCGAAGTGATGGCGCTGGGGTGCTCCGGCACCTATATGTATATAGATATACGCTAAACATGGGTGCGATCTAACAGATCACAGCTGATGTACCTAACCCTCATTCGTGTTAAGTGTCAAAGTATAATAAAATTTCTTTGTTCGCGGACGGCTGTCATTATTTTTATTGAACAACTACGTCAAGAAGTGACCACGCATTATCATATAAAAATCGATTATTTTTCGGGTCGTTTCTTTATGATGATCCACCCACCAAATTTTCACACCCAATTTTCCGTCATGAGGAAATTAATCGGCGGAAATTTCGACGTTTGATGTCATGATCGGTCTGTCGTGAGGTTAGAAACTCATCCGATCACTTTCACCTCGTTGACCAATATATTACTATATATGTAGGTGCCGTTGCACCTCAGCGCCATCACTTCGAGCCATTTTTGGGGACGCTTTTTTGAGTGCCTTTGCGTTAGCGCTGGACCTCCTGGTATCTAGGCTCAATGTTAGCAGCATTTGGACAACATATGGCTGTCATGGCTTTTAGTCTTTTGTCACGCACGATTGCAGCGCCACTCCGTAGGACATGCAGAATGTACAAGCTCTGTCAAAAATTTACAACCAAAAGCATCATTTAGGCATTGGATTTTACACGACACTGCGGTGGAAACTTTTAGCTCATACGTGTACCTACAGAACGTCCTTCAATGGGAAGTCCTACCCCACCGGCAGTAATTCACGGCATTGTACGTCCATCTATCACTTGTTCCGATCGATGGCCACATGGCCTGGCTGACAAACATTTGCGGATAGCGTCGACGCACAACGGATCGAGAGGGAAAACGGGCGTGCGTCTTTTTCCAGCAAGGAAGCTCGCATGGCCCGTAGACTCGAGCAACTCCATCAAAAAGAGTATAATGAGGAAGCTGAAGGCTTACTTTATGGAGCAGGAATAGCTGATTAGCCCATTACTACTGTAAGTAATCGAAAATTAACATTTTTTCTAATCGTAAACTTTGAAGCGCGTTTTCTCGAGTTTTCGTTTTTACGATTTTTCTAAACTGGCGTGCATGATTGCAAGAAAACTAGACGACCAATCAAAACGAACCAAGGCTTGTTAGCTTTAGTTTTATATTCTCTTCTATATGAACTGAAAATATTCATGAAAAAAAAATTCTAAACAACTTTTTTAGCAAGTTGAAAGGATTTTTTTTTCGTGCAAAAAGCACATTTTTTTCAAACTTAAGAAAAATTTTAAATTTCACAATTTTTTGGATTTTTCGTAGTTCACCTAGAAGAAAGATATATGAAAATTAAAATTTTCTTTGGTTTTTTGGTTCAGACGAAAATTGCACGCCAATTGGAGACTGCACTTGCAAAGTGCTGAACAAATGTTCATAAAAATCGGCTGCGTTTCAATATTTTTCTCCAAAAAAATTTTGTTTATCATGTTCAAATATGCATTAAAATATTCTCAAAAGTTCGCTAGACTTGCTTATTTTTTCTGCCCTAAAAAAATTCCCCGAAAAACGCTTCTTTTAGGCCTCCTAAAGCAGGATCCTGCCTCAAGTCCGTAACCGCAAACATGGCTCGTACCAAGCAGACTGCTCGCAAGTCGACTGGTGGCAAAGCTCCGAGGTAACAGCTAGCAACCAAAGCAGCCTGTAAAAGTGCACCCGCAACCGGAGGAGTCAAGAAGCCCCATCGCTACAGGCCGGGAACCGTCGCTCTCCGTGAGATCCGTCGTTATCAGAAGAGCACCGAACTGCTTATTCGCAAGCTGCCGTTTCAACGTCTCATCCGTGACATCGCTCAGGATTTTAAGACCGATTTACATTTTCAAAGCTCTGCTGTAATGGCGCTCCAAGAGGCCAGCGAAGCTTACTTGGTCGGTCTTTTCGAAGACACGAATTTGTGCGCTATCCATGCAAAGGGAGTTACAATCATGCCGAAAAACATCCAACTGGCTCGTCGAATCCGAGGAGAAGGAGCTTGAATTATCCCTTACACGGACAAACGGCCCTTCTCAGGGCCAACAAAAGTTAACGAGGGAAATTATGGTCTCAAAATTATTCACGTTAAAAATTGCGGCTTTAGGACGTTCTGTAGTAGGTACACGTATGAGCTAAAAGTTTCGGCCGCAGTACATAGTAAAATCCAATGATATGATGCTGTTGGTTATAAATTTTTAACAGAGCTTGTACACTCTGTAGATCTTACAGAGCGGCGCTGCAATTCCCGAATATCCCCATTCATACGGGTTAAGGGGCCAGTCCACTTTGAAAATTTCCAAAAATCGATTTTTTTTTCTACTGTTTTTGAAAGTACATACATTCAGAAATATTGTCTCAAAATTTTATGAAAATCCGAGCTCTCTAAGTATTTTTTTTTTGCCTGAACGTCAGGACCTCATTTCGTCTACCTGAGCGTATAGCGCTCAGGTAGACGAAATGAGGTCCGCAAATGAGGTGCGCAAACGAAAGCAAGCAAGACTTGAAGAAATCGACGATGATGAGCAATCAGAAGGGATTTTGTACGGTGCAGGAATTGCCGATTGAGTTTAGGTAAGAGTTTTTCATAGTATAAACTTCAAACGCGTTTTTCTCGAAACAACGTTTTCAAAATCTAGCTCCATCGTATCTCTGAAACTAATAAACCGATTCTCTTGAAATTTGAACCACATATTGTAAACATGATTCGCAACAAGATGACCCTCGATGGTTTTAAAATTTTTATTTTTACTCTTTTGTTTTTGCGAAAAACTGCGAAAAAAACGCGTTTTTTTGTACTTTTTTCGTTTTTCATCTGCCATTTTTTTTATTTTTCGATAAAACCTTATATCCGAGGGTCATTTTGTAGCTGGTGTCATACTGAATCTAATGGACTTTAATTTTTTTGTTTCAGACAAGCCGTTGCTGAGTTGTGATGGAGCTACCTAGCCTACCTATTTTTGAGGGGTTACGTTAAACTATAGTTTTTGTACTTAAAAATGAATAAAAATTAATTAGATTTTTTTTTTATCTATTTCAAGACTTTATTTATCAAGCCCAACAACTTTTATATTCATTCTTTTATAAAATCCTCAAAAAAAAATCGCGAAAATAGCCTTTTTTTCGTGGCTCCAAAGTGGACTGGCCCCTTAAATTGCAATAAGTATATGGAATATCACGGACACACGACACGTATAAACCACGAACTATATTTAGATAGTGCACGACTATTTTATTTTCTTTACATAAGAATATGAGAGGTATAGAAAATAACAAACAAAAAATAGTTATCAAAGATTATTCTTCAATTCTTATTCTTTCTATCAATATTCACAATGTATTGTTAAAATATGTACTATAAACATTAAACAATAAAAAAAACACATCAGCAGCGTTAGGTTAGAAAATAGTTTACATATTAGATTTCCACAAATGATAATCGTTTAATTGTTGTACATTTTTTTTCTGTTTTTTCCGTTCATAAAAACTAATATCTTTTTCTTTAATTTATTATTTCACGGCGAATCAGAATAACTAAGCGACGCGAATTGTTCGACGCAACAGGTAATACATCGAGGTTCAACAACAGGGGCATAACCTCAATTATGTGACGCAATTATTGACACCGTAAATTAAAATAAATACCTAACCAAAAGTTAAATTATTGCTTATCTCGTCAATAGTCTAGTTCCTGCTGTAGATGTTGACATCATATTTATGTCTTTTTATACTTACATGACGAACAAAATTCACGATATGTCGCTTGTCGTGCCTAATGGGTATCGTCTGCCCTGCCACTGTGGAGCCCTTCAGACGCGTGTCGGACTATTCTCTAGTCAGTTTCTATTCTAAGAATTTCATGTAAAAAAGTGTATTTCTCCAATAATTAAAAGTGAAAAACTCTCTTTAATTAGTCGATAATTGGAATGTTATTCGACTAAAATTGTATTTGTTGCAGTCAAAATTATACCGTCGGTGTCACAATCTGGGACAGTGTCAGTTACTGGGCCGTTTAGCTTAGTATGTGTCTCGACTTTATTGTACAGAGCACTCCGTTAGTTCCATATCCGTAGAGTTCGTGCAACGAGTAATGTAAACAAAATCGAATGGGAAGCCGGAACGCGGAGGGGCAATAAATTGTGGACACTTTTATTATTATCATGACGCAAAATAATTGTGTTTATTCTATCTCCATCGTGTTGGAATTTTCATATTATACAATATAAAGGAGTGACATCATATCAATTCAAGTGTTGAAAACAAGAAACATTCCTTAATCCGTTTACTCACGGCCGGTGAAACGAGCGGTGAATAGGTTGACTGGATTGTCATTTACAGTAGCAATTACGACTAAAAATGGATGGTCCACGTCGAAAGTGTCTAAATCAGCGGAGCCCAAGGTAACAGATCTGGCAACTGAAAAAAAAGTAAATGTTTAGACGACTCCATCATTTTTTAATTACAAGAATCGGCTGAATATTGATCCAAATATTGCACTGAAAATAGTCTTATATATGAATTTTAAAATCACAGGGTTCCGCGTAGTCCGCTTAGGGGGAAGTAGAAAATGTACCATGAGACATATGAGTGCGAGAGAGATAGCTAAAATTTTCTAACACAGATTTCTTAGAGATGAATAACATCTAGGGCGCAAGAAAGTCTTCAAGCTCGGCGTCAGGCAATTCTCGAGTGCTTGGACCTTTGTTTTTTCCTACAAAACTTAACAATCCTAAAAAGGCCTGGTTCGAATATTGTTAGATTATGTTGACGTTGCACATGCCCTTAATGCCAATTAGAATATTGCGAGGTATTCTTTTTGCAACACCGCTCCCAGTCCACTCACACACACACCCACTGAATTTTATGTTAAATACGAGTGCTACTTGTTTCATCGGATTCAGAAGGAATTTACGACTCCTTCTAAAAAATATTCTCTCCCACCCTTTCCTTCTTACACCCAAACTTCCAAGGCCTCCTCAAAACAATGACCGAGATATGGGATGTCCCTTCTAAATTTTAGCTTCATTTGTGATTCCTCAAGCCTGACAATAAGATACAAAGCACCACGATGCTTTGTATCTTGTCTATGATTTTTAGGGCTTCGCTTCACATGTATGATGTGACACGTTTGACGCTATCATATCTGCAGACTGCAAACAAGTGGCTGTAGGCAGTGCTCATAAGCATTATGTAAAGTGCTAGCTCAAGATGGCTGGCATAACGTACTTTCGTCGCGATATAGCATATCCCCCACTGCCGGTACATCGCCCCCTGCTTCTCTTTAGTCTTCGGCCGGAAGGATAATTACCGACATTTTTATTAATGGATCAAAACTAGCAGTTTCCGAACTCTTCTACACTCCTCTAGACTTCCCGATATAGATCTTGAAACATGTCCAACTTCACCGGAAGGGAATTTTACCCTTAGCGGGTTTGATTCGTTTTACGTTCAATAGGCGTTGTTATCATCAGGCAATAATGTAAAACTAGCGCAAAACAAATCTCTGTACCAAAAATTTCAAAACCTGAACTTGTCTCTATACTTAAATTCAATCCGGAGTTATTTGGCGCGTGAAATGACATGAATTGAGCGACGTACCGGTTGCTGCCGCGGCCTCGCTGCCCGACTCATCAATTTCTATAAAAGCTTTCTGCACGACCTCGTCGATATGGAGTCCGGGGTAGTCGACGAGTTCACTCAGATCCGCTTGTTCGAATAGGTTATTCAGGCCCATCTGCAAAAAGTAGACAATACACAATGCCATTGTAAATAGTTGATCGGTCGAAATCAAAGCGAGCGTTTCTTCGACGGCCAACGGGTATCGAAAAATTGACCCAATGATGCCAAAGCCTTGCGGCAAGTCCAAACCGTAATATCACTTACACTTTCCGGTTTAGAAGAGTAACTACGCTATGAGAGGGCCACGGTTAAAGGGAGCTTTCGTGCGCGACTGACTCGTCAAATAGAATTTGTGGTGGGACAAAAAACTGTGTTGATTAATTGTTCGTGAATTTTTAAGATTAGCGGTTTCTAACTCGAGGTAATTAATTTCAGAGCTTGCAATTTTTGCACTAATAGCCTGTACCATTTGTATCAAAGCGCTGACAAAAGCATAGTTCTTCGTTTCTCTAGTCGGACACTTGTTGGCGTTAGCCAATGTCAAGTCTCATAGAAATAAATGCCTTACGGGTGGTTTAAGGTAGTTCTGTAGTTTTGTGAACTACCTTAAAGTGAGAAAATATGAAGGACAAACTCGAAATAAGGGAGACAAGGCATCTTCAGAGGAGCTATTACGCTTCTCAGTTTGCGGGAAAATGTGGAAAATAAGCAGGTCACCCTATTACCGTTCTTTTCACCTAGTGAAAATGCGAGATTATTCGCGTGAGTATTGTACCGCAATCTGCCTCGTGCTATGTCTTCGCGGTGTTTCATGAAATCGGATAACATTTTCATTTAATGTTTTGTAACATTCGTGTTTCAATCTTATCTCGTGTAAAAATTTGAGTCGGGAAAAAGTACAGCCCCTTATCTGCCTTCCCTAGATAATATCAGGACATGGTCAGGCTGTCCAACGTGGGTCAGGTTCGCCATGTAACAGATCTTAGGTCAGGCCCTGATCCGCTGTTCCCTTTTTCGAGAACTGATCGGGAACTGACGAGGCAAGCGATCGGATAATCGCTCCGAAATTACGGTAAAGTTGATACTGAGGTACTGGAAAAGGGCTTTTGGTGATATACCTGAGTAAAATAAATAGTATCAGGTAGTACTGAAACTTATTACTTCAAAAGTATCGTAAAATCGTAAACGAATGTGCACGCTGTGAGCCTAGTACTTATGTTCGTGACGTAACGACGGGTCGAAGTTTTATCGTTGTAGGACGGTACCTTGGTTACGCGAAGCGCTTTTCTCGAAGCCACCTGGCGGATTGTCGGCGAAATACATACGTATAAAACATGAAGTGGCGTTCTTTCACAATAAATGCCCAATTTTTCGGCCCGCAGGTGAGAGAGTGGGACAAGCAAACGCGATGTTAAGTAACATTTTACCGTCGAGTGAAAAGCTTGCTCTCACACCTCAGCTTTTGATCTTTCACAGAAAAGTATCTCCCATGGGCTTTGGGACTCGATGGTGGTGGGAGGTGTCCTCTTTCTCAACAATTTTGTCTATCTTCGCTGCTCTTCAGTGAAAAATACTTACGGCTCTGAGGGGCTGTTCGAGGCGCATTGTACTCTCGATTCTAAACTTGGGCAGAGAGACGGCGACTTCGGTTGCGTCCCTGCGACGAGACAGGAGCTCCCTCATCTTAACTTGGTCGAAATTTTCTTCCAGATAGGCGAGGCCACCGTATTCCCAGGGCAGTATGATAAACATACTGACGTTGTGGTTCGCATCCTCCGACTGTGGGAACATAAAACCTTTTTTTGGTTTCTTTAATTTCCCGTGACATGAGCGTGCTAATGCACGTTCACCATATCGTTCGCATAGAGACAACGTTTTTTTTTGGTTTGTGACTACTTAGGGATCACGGAATTCCCTTACGGAATTCGCACGTCCGTCGCCTCAATAATCGATTATTTTGAAAATTTTGAACTCACCTTGTACGGGAGTTCGATGAAATTAGACCTAACTCCGGCAAGTGCGCCGGAACGGAATTTGCCTCTTACGAACATGGACATAATTTCCTTGTCATCTTTACCGTCGACAAAAAAGGTCCTTTCATTCGTGTATTTAGGGTCGAACTTCGTAGACCAGCGGCCCTTGAAGTATACGGCGTTCAAGAGAACTACCTTAGTTTGGCTGTCGATGTCGTCTGCGAAACAGGAACAAAATCATTGGCGACCTATCAATGAGGTATTATACACATGTGGTTCCAAATAAACAACTAAATTGTTCAGAATTAAGCAAATCTCGACTCGACAAAAAAACGTTGAAAAAAAAAATGGATACATCGAAGATATTGCGAATATTAATTTCCAATCATAATGATATCACAAAATCGTTGACAAATTGTTCAAACTTATTCTACGAATAAACGGAAAACCTATTTTCTTCGTATGAAATTGATTTTCTCTTTCATTTGTCTCAACGCTTAGTTCTTATTTCACCATTTTCTCTTTTTTTTCTTCAATCCACTGCGAATTTTTTAAATGTCTTGTAAAACTACTCTTTATAGAATTTGAAGAGCCATCGGGGGTCAGGTACAATGGTGAGTGCAAAAACGCCGATTTGTATTGTGACTTTGTAAAACGACGTCGCAAAGGTGCGCTGAAGCGGTAAGCTCTCCGATGAGCGATAGTCCAGTCGGAATAAACATGATTTATATTCAACGAGGCCAATTTTTTGCAGTTTCTTTAGACAACTAGGAATGTACCCTCATTAAGGTAAACGGCCCAGTTATTGACACTGTCCCAGATTGTGACACCGACGGTATAATTTTGACTGCCACAAATACAATTTTTGTCGAATAACATTCCAATTACCGACTAATTAAAGAGAATTTTGCACTTTAAATTATTGAAGAAACACACTTTTTTACATGAAATTCTTAGAATAGAAACTGACTAGAGAATAGTCCGACATGCGTCTGAAGGGCTCCACAGTGGCAGTGCTAGACGATACCCACTAGGCACGACAAGCGACATATCGTGAATTTTCTTCGTCATGTAAGTATAAAAAGACGTAAATATGATGTAAACATCTTCAGCAGGAACTAGACTATTGACGAGATAAGAAATAATTTAACTTTTGGTTAGGTATTTGTTTAAATTTACGGTGTCAATAAGTGCGTCACATAATTGAGGTTATGGCGCTGTTGTTGAGCCTCGATTTATCACCTGTTGCGTCGAACAATTCGCGTTGCTTAGTTATTCTGATTCGCCGTGAAATAATAAATTAAAGAAAAAGATATTAGTTTTTATAAACGGAAAAAAAAAAACAGAAAAAAATGTACAATTAAACGATTATCATTTGTGGAAATTTATGTAAACTATTTTCTAACCTAACGCTGCTGATGTGTTTTTTTTAAATTGTTTAATGTTTATAGTACGTATTTTAACAGTACATCGTGAATATTGATAGAAAGAATAAGAATTGAAGAATAATCTTTGACAACTATTTTTTGTTTGTTATTTTCTACACCTCTCATATTCTTATGTAAAGAAAATAAAATAGTCGTGCACTAATTAAATATAGTTCGTGGTTTGTACCTAACGTGTGTCCGTGATATTCCATATACTTATTGCAATTTAACCCGTTGAATGGGGATATTCGGGAGTGTCAGAAAGTGGTCACGTGCGAGGGTCCATAAACTGCGCCACGAGTGTCATGAATCGGTACACGCATGGGTCACAAACCACGACATGGGTGTTTCTCCAGTGTCAGAAAGCCCGGCAGCAGAGAACCGCTATTAAAACAATGATTTTATTAATAAATCTTAATCGTTTCACTTTTACAATAGGTGAATGTCGTTCTGAGGACTTTAATGCACGTGTTGAAACCTTTAGTTTTCCGTTTGGCTATATCGCGACTGAATAAATAGCGGAAATCCGACGCCGCCGCTCTTAAAGTGTCATTAACTGGGCCGTTTACCTTACTGTTCTTACTCATTCGCAATGCGCACGGTGACGTGTGGACTATATTACTCCCAGTGTCTGTAGGGTTATAGACACGTGAGGGGGGGGGGGGGGCAAAAAACCCTCGCAGTATCAGGAGCCTGGTTAAGGGCGGGGTAAAGTATTAAAATTTTTTTTTTTCATTTTTTAAAAATTTTTTTAAATGAATGCATAATATCTCAAGAATATTGTGTCAAAATTTCAAGTCGATCGGAGTAAAATTGACGAAGTTATGAGTATTTGAGCGTCTATTGCTCCATGCCGGGTTTTATACCTGGGCGGCGCACGACAGTAAAGAAGAAAGAGTTTTGCGTAGACAAACGCAAAAAGATGCTCTCGATCATCTTGATGGAAGCCTTTTGCTCTACGGACCTGGCATCGACGACTTTGAGTGAGTATAAGAAAATTATCGAGTTTTATTTTGAATTTCTAAAAATTCAAAGATAATTGAAAAATCTGAAAAAATTCATACGTATTCAGAAAAATGAACGAATCACGAAAAAAAATTGGGTTGCGGGGAAATTTGTTGACTAATTTTTTTTTTTCATCATTTTGTTAATAACATTTAGGAATTATTATTATGCAAAATTAATCTTTTGAGTACCTTTAATATGCATGAATTTTCTCAGATTTTTATGCAATCGAGAAGTGTTCACAAACTTATGTGCAATGAGCGCTAAGCGACCAAACTCTTCTGCGTTTTTCAAACCGTTTTCCTGAGACTTGTCATATTTGAAGTCCGTGTGCACGATAACTCAAAATCTACTGGACCAATCGCTTTGAAATTTTGCACAGTACTTCTTCACATAATTCACCAGGTATTGTCGAGAGCTTTTTTGTTTTTTTTAATAATTACTAATTTTTCAACAACAAATTAGCCGATTTTTTTTAGCGAAAATCGGGTTTTTGGCTCCCAAGTGCTACGAAAAATCGAAAAATCGAAAGAAAAAAAAAATCCTCCCGTCATTACCTCGAGAAACATCTCCTTTAACAAATGCATTTTGATTTTTTTGTTTCAGATGATTCTGTTGCGAGTTATGGTGCACACCGCAAACCAACTTTTTTTCGAGGCGCCTCCGGGGTTTAATTTTCACTCGCTCAATTTTGAATATTTTGCAATGCATATTTAGGAGAATGTTGTTCAAATGTTACTTTATTATATGTAAATTTTTCAATAAACGAACACTATCCGTTACCCCCAAAAAAAAATCTTAAAAACATGCCTTTTTTTCGCCGAATTAACTTTACCCCGCCCTTAAGTTCAAAGAGAACCACGAAGGGATGTAACGGCAGTGGGAACTAGGACATACCGCGACGGAAGTGCGCCATGCCACCTATCTTGAGGCAACACTTTTTTGGCGTTATGAGCCCCGCCTTCAGCCACTTCATGCAGTCTGCAGATATGTTGGTGACAGACACGTCACACAATAGAAGCAAAGTTGCACTCCCAATTATCGTTTGGGAGAGCAACTTTGCCATTCCGGACAAGATGGCCGGTAAGCGGCCATCTTGAGAAAGCGCTTCGTATTACTAGACTTCGGTCCAACTCGGTTATCACTACTCACTCCTACCTGTGCCTACAGTCATCACTCTTTACTAAAAAAAAAATGCGGTAAGCTTATAAAAGCTCGTCTTACCCGGCTTGATGATATTCTTGATACGAGAGTTCGTCTGTTGTTCGCACCAGCTGTTGATAATGTCGCTCGCACTCTGAGAATTGCCAAAATCAACTGTTGTCGCAGTCGAATGAAATACGTTAGTAGCCATCTGACTGAATTTACGTTTGGGATGGATACCATTGCCAAGGAATATTCTGTTGGCCACCTTGAGTTCGACTGTTTTGTAACTCTGCAATCAATCCGACAAGACTCGAATATACCCACCAATCTTCCTTCGTGTCGAATAGAAACAGTTTTCACCTCTTTATTTTTATTGAGCTTCTAGTCAACGAGAGCATGGAGTACAAACATAGGAATCCCAATTGGTAGTAAATAATAGAATAATAGTGGTCGCAAAAATCGAGATAATTAGCGGCTGAGTTGTTAGAACAGAAACGGTTGCGTGAAACGTTGATATTTCTTTGTAAATGCGTGCCATTCTCTTAAATTGGCATTTTTTTCATTTTAATTACTATCAAATTACTGCAAGAGTGCGAGCGAGATGCGACATCACCTCAACCGTAATTGGCTCTAGCATAGGAAAAGGGGCAGTTGGATGAAGCCAAGCATGCCTACGGATGTGTTCGTGCACATAGATACAGGCAGCGCTTTAGATGGTTGGGGTGATAACTATGAAATCGCCCCAAGAAATCGTGCCAACGCTCCCGTAAGGCCTGTGCTTCCATCTAATATATGTTATTTGATTATATTAGATGTAGTAAAAAGAAATCCATTATTTTTGCAATAGATGGCTTTAGTAATCTGTATCTCGCGTTGTATAAGTGCGATCGGATTACGCTAGATGGCGTTAGAAAGTTAAGATTTCGTACTAAAATAAACATCTCAGACAGTTTTGTGATTGCTTGACTCAATATTTTTTGAGCGCTCGTCAAAGATGGTCACCAGCAAAGTGAAAATACGTCATATTTTACCGTTTTTCTTCGATAAAGGCGAAAACGCAAGCCAGGCGGCTGAAAATGTGAATAGTGTTTATGGTCCTGATACTGTAACAGCCAATCACGCGCAATTTTGGTTTCGTCGATTCCGTTCCGGTAATTTTCTTGTCAAAGTTGCACCACGCTCTGGAAGGCCAATTGTCGAAAGTGTCGATAAAATAATGGAAATCGTCGAGTCCGACCGTCATGTAAGCACTGTTTCGATTACCCAGGAGCTAAACATTGCACAAAAAACCGTTTGGAACCACTTGAATAAGGCTGGATACAAAAAGAAGCTCGATGTATTGGGTGCCACACGAGTTAAGGCAAAAAAACCTCATGGACCGAACTGCCATCTGCGAATCGCTGCTGAATCGCAACAAAATCGACCCATTTCTGAAGCGGATGGTGACCGGTGATGAAAAGTGGGTCACTTACGACAACGTCAAGCGAAAACGGTCGTGGTCGGATCGCGGTGAGCCGGCGCAAACGGTGGCCAAACCAGGATTGACGGTCCGGAAAATTTTACTGTGTGTTTGGTGGGATTGGCAGGGAATAATCTACTATGAGCTGCTCCCCTACGGCCAAACTCTTAATTCGGACCTGTACTGTCAACAATTGGACCGTCTGAAGAAAGCAATCGCCCAGAAGCGGCCAGCTTTGGCCAATAGGAGAGGAATTGTGTTCCATCAGGACAACGCGAGGCCACACACATCGATAGTGACTCGCCAGAAGCTCCGGGAGCTTGGTTAGGAGGTTCTTATGCGTTCACCTTATAGTCCGGATTTGGCACCAAGTGATTACCACCTGTTCCTGTCTATGGCGAAAGATTTTGCTGGTGAAAAATTCGCCTCAAGAGAAGCTTGTGAAAATCGACTGTCCCAGTTTTCTTTTGCCAGTTCCTAAGTACAGTACAAACTCATTCTTCTACCCTTCATGGCTTACGGTCAAATTTTCGGCGAGGTTTCGGAATCCAGTTTCTGCCAAGTCATCATTCTCCGGAAGGTTCAGAGCGGTACGTAGCTGTTTGATGGTTTCTCCGGCAGTGCCGTAAGAAAGCATCGACAACATCATCGAGGTACTGATGGGGGAACAAATGAAATTGCCCGATTTCTCCTTCGCGATCGCCTGCGCAAGTGAAAATAGATTAGATTTGTTGTTTGTTGTCGGAAGGAATTAAACATTCGGACATTATTTGACGGCTGTTCAATAAATAATTGAGCCGAGATGTACCTTGACAAAATTAGCAGCGAACACGCCAGAGGAATTCGTTACAGCTTCATTCGCACGCATACGGAAATTTGGGTCCACGGTGTTTGATGCTAGTGAAGGCCTGATCCAATCGCTATCGGGGAAAACAATGCGATCGGGATTCGCAATGTTCGGTTTACGTGGACGTCTGGGGCTATCGGGGAAGACAATGCGATTGGGATCCTCTTCGTTGGTCCCCGCATACAACGAGACGACTTGCAGCCCGATTAACAAAACTAAAATTTCCTATTTTAATCGCGTCGATCGACAGCTCACGGCCATACATACAAGTTTAAAAACTATAGGTTAATAATGTCGGTAGGAAAGGTTATCAAAAGCTTGACGATTCGAATTAACGCTATTGAAAACTAAGTGTTAATTATAATAGCACAAGCGGTGGAATTAAAGCACTTTCTAATAGTGTATTAGGTGTTGGAATTAATTCGTAGTGTTTTACAAGAGATGGCGTAGGTAGTACAGTATTTCGTTGTTACCGACAGTAATGTATTCATCGTGAAACCGCTATCATTGAATGTCAGTTGCTGTACATAACCTCTTTTTTAATCGTAAATAACAACACTTTATATTTTATTGAATATGTCAACATTTGTGCCGAATAAAGTGTTTTTGCGGTGAGTTTTGCTTCATTACTTTAATATGAACAAAAGTACTGCTGAAGCTCATCGTATTTTAGTGGAAGTGTATGGTGAACATGCTCTAGCTGAGCAAACTTATCGGAAGTGGTTTGCACGTTTTAAAGCTGGTGATTTCGACTTGGATGACAAGGAGCGACCTGGCCAGTCGAAAAATGTGAAGATAATGAATTGGAAGCATTGCTCAATGAAGACTCATCTCAAACACTCCAAGAATTGTCTACATCATTGGGAGTTGACTTATCAACGGTAGGAAAACGTCTTAAAACTTTGGGTATAATCCAGAAGGATGGACATTGGGCCCCATATGAATTAAAACCAAGGGAAATTGAGAGGCATCTTTTGACATGTGAACTGCTGCTTCAACGGGAGAAAAGAAAAGGTTTTTTGCAACGAATTGTCACTGGTGATGAAAAATGGATCCCATTACGACAATCCGAAGCGCAGAAAGTCATGGGTTAAGCCCGGCCAACCATCAACATCAGTGGCAAAGCCAAATATCCATGGGTCTAAGTTCCTGCTCTGTATTTGGTGGGATCAGAGGGGTGTGATTTATTATGAACTGCTGAAACCGAATGAAACCATAACTGGGGATCGCTACCGACTGCAATTGATGCGCTTGAGCCGCGCATTGGAAGAAACACGGCCGGAATACTCCGAAAGACACGACAAAGTCATTTTGCTGCACGACAATGCTCGTCCGCACGTCGCAAAACCGGTACAAACATATCTGGAAACACTTAAACGGGAAGTCCTACCCCATCCGCCGTATTCTCCAGATATCGCTCCTTCTGATTACCATTTGTTTCGTTCGATGGCTCATAGCCTGTCTGAGCAGAAGTTCACTTCTTGTGAAGATTGTCAAAAAATGGGTCGATTCGTGGATTGCATCTAAAGACGGGGCGTTCTTCCGACACGGTATTCGTACCCTGCCCGAAAGATGATCAAAAGTAGTAGAAAGCGAGGGGCAATACTTTCATTAATGTATTTTTTTATTTTCATTTAAAATAAATATTTTTTTTTCATAAAAAAAAAACGCTACGAATTAATTCCAAGTCCTAATACATTGTCTAGACCAATAAGAAATGTCTTTTTCGTGCGGAGTCTGCAAATTTGAAACGGTCTTTAGTGTTTAAAACTTAAACTTAAGTAATTTAAAAAAGTGCAACCGGCAATTCCGTGCGACACACGATTGAAATCGGCAGAATTCTTTTTCCGAAAAACGTTCCGACTGGTGCATTCACAGCGAGTGCCTTAATGGGATACTATTATCACTATTTTATCAAAAAGTAACAATGGAACGGACGTCATACTAAGATGGAGGGTTCTATCGATCTATTTCGCAATCTCGTCCTTTTATCACAGAATACACTGATAATGCGAATTAAATTTGACTTGCGAAAAAAAAAAAATTCTGCCGTCCCTATAATTTAAAGATTTTTTAACGGCAATTAAACAGTTTTGTATTTTGTACTCGAATAATATAACTTTTCATTGCTAAAATTTACATTCTATAAAATAATTATATATTTTACTAATGGAATATATATTTAATAAATTTTATCTATATTCTTTTGTACACATTTTTCATTTACATTTGATATACAAGTAATACATTTCATCTTTAGTTCAGGATGGAGTGGAGACTGCTTTTAAAAAAAAAAAAAAATAGCCGCGACAAAGTTTGACACAAAAAAACAAGAGTTTTACTTACGCAAACGCATTTTGGATCTACAAGCGACTTTTCACGAATGTAATGTAGTTTTCAAGTGTCGGCAGCCCCTGTATGGATTGGCGTTCGAACTGGATCTACACTGAAATTTCAATTACAGTGAGTTTTTATATGAATCGCATAACACGAACTATTTGCTTTGTATGGTTTTATCGTGCTATTTCTGCTTCTAACAAGAAAGATAAGAGTTTCTTATTGTATATTTCTTGGATTATTATTATTATACGTAATGTGTGCTTGTGTATCGAGCACATGTTACTTAGCATTTTTTATACCTCCTTTCGATTATATTCTGGGAATATATCATATATACCCTTCTAGGTATAAGTTAAAGTCAGAAAATCAGAACTTCGGTACTCCTGGATTCTGCAAAAGTATAAAAATCTTCGGGCATAGTCAAAACTTCACGCACCTTGATTTCCTTACGGAAACATAGTCTCTCGTAGTATAAACAAATTGGCGCGTGCAACTCAGTGCACGTGATATAAGGTAAACGGCCCAGTTACTGACACTGTGCCAGATTGTGACACCGACAGTATAATTTTGACTGCCACAAATAGAATTTTTTTCGAATAACATTCCAATTACCGGCTAATTAAAGAGAGTTTATCACTTTTAATTATTCGAGAAAT